>NMRA01000241.1:0-53573 GCA_002633005.1 Phoronis australis
TGCCGTTGCCGTTGCCGTTGCCGTTCAATATCCTTCTTCTGACTGTTGTTTAGTAATCATTCTTAATTTGAGGATTTCTACCTGAATTATCTCGTATTTTAACCAGACTTTGAAGTCAACTACATGCAAGCTTCATTGCAACACGTACCTGTGCTACTCCTTCGTCAATACCTTTACCCGTAACCAGTCTATTTTCGATGTAATAATAGATTTCTTGTAAGTCTTTTTACTTTTGGACCTCTTGTTTTAACAGCACGATGTCGCTCTATTTACATTACGTAATGAAATGCAGTTCGTTGAATGTTGTTCATAAATATATCCCATGTGCCATTGGTTATTTATGTCATTCAGTGGAATATCTTTCGTCTGAGTTTTGTTTAGTAATCATGCCACATTTGAAGATTTCCATGGCAATCAAGTTGTCTTGAACCCATTTAGAACCTCATGTAAATCACATGTATGCTACATTGCAACATGTACCCGGGCTACTGCTTCGTTGATATTCAATAGAAATATTTGGATATGAAGTGATATGATCAACTTTATTGCTGAACTATTTTGAATATATGTAACAGTGTAGCATGAAAAATTCGACTAATCTAATGCTTAAAATAAAACGTACTGAAAGATTTAACAAAGGTTAAGTAATACTGACATCAAAATCGGTATATACATTTTCGTAGAGTCAATTTACAAAACGCGGCATCGAAAGTACATACATCACTGGTATTTTCAAATTTAGAAAACCTATGAAACACTTGAACACATAAAGAGATATTAAACACGTTGAAATTCCATAAACGGGTAGGGGCTATGTATTGGATCCCAGAAAGAGATAAGCAACTGATTTTTTACAGGGAGACTGCACATATGGAATTTTTTAGTTACAGAGTAAGCGTGAGCATATACTTTTCTTCGTCAACGTGAGATATCATAGTAATTCATAATTATATCACCAAATATTCAATCTCTTGTGCGACCTTTAAAGGTTCACCACAATAAAAGCAGTTGTATAATACAGGGCTTCCTAACAATTACTTTCAAAACACATAACAGTACCATCCATTGATATTGATTGAAGTTCTTGGGGTAAAGTTCAAAAAGACCATCAACTGAGGGTGAGAATAGAACAAGATGATCGGCATACATGAAATTATTGATGTACACAGGAGCTACTACGCAGACAATTCCATGTATATAGACATTCAAAAGTGAGCCAAGTCCACATTGAAAAGGTTGCCCGATAGTATATCATCTGATCTTACGCCATTTGAATATTTGATGTATTAAATATTAACGGTGTTGATAGTCACAGGAACCCGGGTCCATCAAATTTGAGGAAGAAATTCCCATTTGTGCTTATTAAAATGACACCATTCGACTTTTAGACTCCATTTTCAAGCGTGTTAGAGGTACTGCAGGAAATTTGGTGCAGTGCAACTGGTTGTAACGCCGTGGTCCCGCATGTTAATGATAGACAACTCAATCAAAGTCCAAATGGCAGTCACTGAAATTAGGACTTGAAAACCTTCAGAGTGTAGAGATGTACCTTATTCATACTAATAAAGTATGAAACCCCAGAAATATTAGCTTACCATATGATCTGAATTGAATACTATAAGTGAGAAAGAGTGTGGGCAGAAGGTATGACATCACAGTATTCATGGGTACGAATGTTTGCAAGTTCGAAAATCCATATGTCCTAAGGTACACACAAAAGTCCTAAAGTCCATTAACTTTAAAGTTATAATGTTGAACTTTCATGACACGAGAGTTTTTGAGCAGGTGCTTGCTTGAAACCAGTTCCTGGAAGAACCGGTGCCTCTGGAAAGAATCCAAGCAAAGTCCAGCTATGTGCACCAAGCTGTCACTTTTATTCTTATTTTAAATTTTTGCTTTAACATCAAACTACAATCCTGTTGCTCCACTGTTGTCGACATTGAATCGCTGGTTTCTGGTCTCATAGCTCTTCGAACTGGACTAGAACTGACTAGCTCTCTGCTACGACGGATTAGTGATCCTTAGGCATGACAGGTCAATAAACATTTTCTTTGTTATATTATGTGTGTTATGACGTGAGAGCCTTCAGAGCTTTGATCTGTACACTATTCATACCAGTGCATTATGAAACGCAAGCAACGTTAGTTTATCATCATCATTTTCGTCTTAAAGACTTCTTCCGTTTTGGTTATCCAAGGGTTCCAAAGTAACGTTTGGGAATGGGTATGGCGTGTACATAGACAAAAACGTATATGATTTACAAACAGCAAAATTACGTGTTTTCACTTTGCTACTCAAATGTTAATTGAAATTTTTTGTCCATAGCCCGACAGAAATCAAAAACTGGAGCCACTGCTTGGCTCCATCTGGTTGTGACATCTGCAAAGGATATCAAATTACAACATTCACTATGCATTTTGAGGTCTTGAACGTCATTTGGGTTCATTCGTGTTTTCTTTCTTAATAAATTAGGGCTTATGTTAATATGTTAGTCCAAGTGTTAGTCGGGATTAGAAAGAACGTTAGCATCAACGCCAAAGAACCAGCAAGAAACGAAACAAAATGTCTATTCCTAGAGAATGATAAGACATTTGATAGAAGGGCAGATTTATCTATTGACATAAATGTGCCTCATCACAACCAAAACATCAATACATTAGGAGAACCCTGGTTGCATGCAAAATCCACCAAACTCTTTAAAAAAGTATTACAATGACATGGACACCCCACTGGCTTCAAGCAGGTTGAGAACTATAACTGCAATAGTCGGCAAGGCCAAAAGCTTACAAAAAACGAAAGGTAAACATCTTCATCGTTCTTCATGTAACGGGTAAAACACAATCTCTTTAGCTCACAGGCGGTGGTGGCAAGGACAGGGTCGTACTTATTCAGTTCCTGTATGACCCCGGAAAAACGTATACATTACTTTCAGGTTTAAAATTTATATCTCAGAGAGAATTTTGGGATTGATGTAAAACTTTCAAATGCTACGATTTAAACATCGTTCAAAAAACAAAAATCAAATAATCATATTTTAAAATATTAACAGAATATCTGAGATCAATTCAGAAACAATTTCTACTAAATTATATCTTGTTCTTGATACGGTGCCTTTGTTTTTTACAAAATTTTACGGCTTTTGAGAGACTTTGTGCAGAAACCAAGTGTGAAACGTTGTACTTGAATAAAGACAGATGCCTGAATAACAGGCGAGTAGATTTTCACATCATTTTACCCAAATAAAACAAGTGTTCGGTGAATTTTTGAAGGCTCAAAGTACAAACAAGTAGTGGAATCATGTAATTTTCATGAGGTTTACAGCTGGTCAGCACCATACCTTTTGGATTTGTTATCGTGTATGTGGTACTGCAGTGCCCTTGGTACACTGCTACTGTTCTCAAAGTCAGATCCTGTATGTCAATGCTATTCCGGTCAGCCAAAATCCAGTAGTTCGACGAAAGGCCAAGTCCCTAAAAATCTATAATAAGCTTCAAAGGAAGACAACGCCTTGGAGGCGAATAACCCATATGATCTGAATTGAAAACTACAATTGAGAACTAGAAAGATTATTGTCACGGCGTGACAATAACGGACTCTGCGCGTGCGTATTACTGGAATTATTATGGGAAGTTTCTGACAGCAACCCGTTTACAAATATGAAAAGGAGTTCTTTAAAATTGTAGGAGAAATTACATATTAATTTTTTGATGACCTTTCCACTAATTGACCTCTTCTGGTGCATTATGAGCCCCGATGAGGGAGTAATTGTTAACTCGATTAAAAGTGTAGTTAATGCTAAAAATCACTGATGTTTTACTTTAAGCACTTCAAAATACAAGATGAAAAGAAGAAAAATGCACATAATGACCCCATGGGTGCACCAAATGACCTGAAAATTTAGAATTCAAACTCAATTGCATTTACTAAACACATATGTAATTTTGAAGTCTCTAGCTCAAAATTTTAGTTTGCACTCAGTGACTTTTGACCTATTTTTTCTGATTGGTTAGGCCTATTGCGAAGTAAAGTAGGGTATTCAATTGGCATGTTGACTTACACCAGTGTGCTGAAATTGAAAACAATTCCTTGAAAAACGCAAGAGATATAACATTTTGAACGTTACATGACCTTTGCACTAATTGACCCTACCCGGTGCATTATAAGCGTCTTTAGGAGAATTATTGCAAAGCCCAAAAAATGTGTTTAATGCTGAGAATCACAGTTGTCTAACGGTTGACACATCAGAATACTTGCTGATTGAACAGTTCAAGTTTTCAGGAGAAAAATGCACCTAATGACCCCATGTTTGCACTAAATGACCTGAAAATTTGGATTCCAAATTGAATTACCTGTGCCAATCAAACCTGTCAATTTGAAGTGTCTAGCTCAAAATTTTAGTTTGCATGTAATGACCTTTGATCTATTTTACCTGATCAGATGACCAGATTACTTAGAAAAGTAATTTTTTTAAATTGCCTTTTTGACTTATACCTGTGCACCAAATTTGAAAATAGCTTTAAAAATTAAGAAGTAGCATTTTGAAAATTACATGATCTTTGCACCAAATGACCTCTTCCGGTGCAATATGGAATATGATTAAAAACGAATCAAAATTTATGTACTGCCAAAAATCACATACAGAATTTAAAGAACATACCTGCACCCATTTTGGAATTATTAAGCCTCAAAGGTGGTCGGAAGAAGAATAAGAATGAGAATAAAATTGAAGAAAACCCAGGAACAACAGTACTCTGCGCTTGTACGCTTAGAGTAGCTAGTGTGCGCAGAAGTTGCGAAATCACCATATTCATGGGTCCGAATGTTTGCAAGTCCAAAAATTCACACAAGTACTAAAGTCTCTTAGTTCGACGTTCATGACACGAGGTTCTGAACAGTGGTAAATAAATGAGAGTTTTGAGCAGGTGTTTGCTTGAAACCAGTTCCTGGAAGAACCGGTTCTTCTAGATAGAGTCCAAGCAAAGTTCAGTTATGTGCCCTGAGCTGTCGCTTTAAATCATATTTTAAATTTTGTCTTAACTGCACTACAGTTTGTTGCTCCGCTGTTGTTTACATTGATCAATGGTTTCTGGTCTCATACATCTTCGAACTACAATCGAACTAACTAGTTCCAGTCTATGACGGATTTGTGAACGTTCGAGATGACAGGTCAATTCTAAAAACTTTTCTTTGTTATATTATTTGTGTCATGACTTGAGAACCTTCAGAGCTTCGAGATGTACCATTTTAATACTAGTGCAGTATGAAACGCAAGCAACGTTAGTTTACCTTCATTATTTTCGTCTTAAAGAGTTCTTCTTACGTTTTGGTTATCCAATGGTTGCAGCGTAACTTTTGGGAATGGGTATGGCGTGCAAGTAGACAATAACGTGTATTAATATAATTTACAATTACCCGTTTTCAATTTGCTACCCATATGTTAATTGAATTTTTTCCCTAGCCAGGCAGAAATAGGTCACGGAAGCCACTGCTCGGCTCCATCTGGTTGTGACATTCTCAAAGGATATCCAATAACACCATTTACTAGGCATGTTGAGAACTTGAACGTCATTTTGATTCATTCGAGCTGTCTTTCTTGTTATGTTAGGGCTTGTGTTAATATGTTAGTCCAAGTGTTAGTCGGGATTAAAAAGAACGTTATCATCAACGCGACAGAACCAGCAAGACATGCAACAAAATGTCTAGTCCTAGAGAATGATAATACATTTGATAGAAGTGCAGATTTATCCATTGACATAACTGTACGATACCACGACGCAAACTTTAATACATCAGGAGAGCCCAGACTACAAGGAAAATGCATCAAACACTTGAAAAATCTATTTCAATGGCATGGACACAACATTGTTTTTTCGCAGGTGGAGAACTATAACTGCGAGTATCGACAAAGTCAAAAGCTTTCCAATAACGAAAGATGAACACCTTTATCATCCTTCATAGAAAGGGTAAGACAGCCTGTCTTTGACTAACTGGCGGTGGTGGCGAGGTCAGTGTCGTGCTGGTTCAGTTCCTGCAAGACACCGGAAACACGTATACATTTCTCTAACTTCTAAATTGATATCTAAGAGGGAACTGTTTATACTTAAGTATAACTTTCAATTGTCATGATTCAAAACACCGTTCACGAAACGAAAATCAAATGATCATCTATTAATGTATTAACAGGGTTTCTGAAATCACTTCAGGAACACTTTCTCAAATTAAACTCTATCTTGTTATTGATGCGGTGCCTTTTTGTTTTTATTAAATTTTACATTTTTTTTAACAAAGGACGTTATTACATCCGAAAATTTCAGTTGTTCCATTCTTGTTGTTTTATTTACCTATTTATATTCTACATTTCGTGAAACAATAGTATCCTTGGAGGATCTGGATCGCCTTATTTAGTTTCACACTTATTTTCTACAGTTTTTGAGAAACTTTGAGTTGAAACCAATAGCGAAGCAGTGTACATGAACAAAGACAGATGCGTGAATGCCTGGCGAATAGATTTTCACATCATTTTGCAAACCAATCAAGTGTTCGGTGAAGTTTTGAAGGCTCAAAAAACACCCAAGCATTCGAAACATATAGCTGTCAAGAGGTTTACAGCTGATCAGCAACATATCTTTTGGAATTGATATCTTTCATGTAAGTGGTACTGCAGCGCCTTTGGTACACTGTCACTGTTCGCAAAGTCAGATCCTGCCTGCTAATGCTATCCCTGTCAGCCAAAATCCAGAAGTTCCACGAAAGGCCAAGTATCTACAAGTCTATACATTCAGCTGCAAACGAAGTCAACACCCTGAAAGTGAAAAACCCTCATTATCTGAATTAAAAACTACAACTGAGAAGGAGTGTGCGCAGAAGGTGTGTATTCATGGGTTCGAACCTTTGAAAGTCCAAAAATCCATATCTCCTGAGGTACACACAAGTCTTAAAGTCTTTTAGGTCGGAAGTTAAAATGTTGAACGTTCACGACAAGAAGTTCTGAATAGTGATTTCGAGCAAAATGTTCGAGAGGATTTGAGCAGGTTTTTGTTTGAAACCAGTTCCTGGAAGAACCAGTTCCTCTGGACAGAGTTCAAGCAAAGTTCAGCAATGTGCCCTGAGCTGTGGGTTTCATTCATATTTTAAATTTTGGCTTCCCCGCACTACAATTTTGTTGCTCAGTTGTTGTTGTTGATATTGAATCAATGGTTTCTGGTCTCAAAAATCTTCCAACTACATTCGAGCTAACTAGCTTCGGTCTATGGCGGATTTGTGAACCTTCGACACGATAGGTCAATTTTAAAGACATTTCTTTGTTATAGTATGTGTGTCATGACTTGAGAAACTTCAGAGCTTCGAGCTATACCCTATTCAAACTAGTGCAGTATGAAACGCAAACAACGTTAATTTACCTTCATGATTTTCGTCTTAAAGACTTCTTCCGTTTTGGTTATCAGTTGGTCGCAGTGTAACGTTTGGGAATGGGTATAGCGTGTAAATAGAAAAATGTGTACTAAAATAATTTACAAACAATCGGCAAAATTACCTGTTTTCAATTTGCTACTCAGATGTTAATTGAAAAATTTTTATCCCTAGCTCGGAAGAAATCGGTCACGGGAGCCACAGCGCGGATCCATCTGGTAGTGACATCTGTAAAGAATATCAAAAAAACACCGTTCACTATGCATTTTGAGATATTGAACGACATTTGGGCTCATTCGTGCTGTCTTACTTGTTATTATAGCGTTGTTTTAATATGTTAGTTTAAATGTTAGTCAGGCCTAGAAAGAACGTTATCATCAGCGCAAAGGAACCAGCATGAAATGAAACAAAATTTCTAATCCTAGAGAATGATAATATATTTGATAGAAGAGCAGGCTTATCTATTGACATAACTTTACGTCATCACGACCCAAACATTAATACATTAGGAGAGCCCAGAGTACAAGAAAAATATACCAAACACTTTAAAAAATCTCTTACAATGACATGGACACCACAGGTGGAAAACTATAACTGCAAGTGTCTGCAAGAACAAGCGCTAACCAATAATGAAAAGTAGATACCTTTATTGTCCTTCATGTAAAGGGTAAGACAGCATCTCTTTGGCTCAGTGGCGGTGGGGGCTAGGTCAGAGTCGTGATGGTTCTATTCCTGTATGACCCTGGAAACATTTATGCATTTCTCCAAGTTTTAAAATTGATATCTCATTGGGAACTCTTTAGATTGATATAAAACTTTCAAATGTTATGATTTAAACACCGTTCACAAAACTAAAATCAAATGATCATGTATTAATGTATTAACAGGGTTTCTGAAATCACTTCAGAGAGGCTTTCATCAAGCTAAACTGTATCTTGTTATTCATGCGGTGAGTTTGTATTATTGCTGAATTTTACAGCTTTTGAGAGACTTTATGCTGTAACCAAGTGTGAAACAGTGTATATGAACAAAGACAGATACCTGAAAGGCTGGCGAGTAGATTTCCATGTCATTTCCCAAAGAAACAAGTGTCTGATGAAATTTTGAAGGCGGGCACGTCGCCAGAGCACAGGACAACAGATGAACAAAAAGATGCACAGAGTGGAAACCCAGATATGGAAAGAGATCAAGAGGATGGCCCCAAGCCAGATGGAGAGATGACATCGTGAAGACAAGAGGCACAACGTGGATGAGAGCCTCAAGAGACAGAACAACTTGGAAGGCACTGTCGGATGGCTATATCCTGCAGTGGATGGACAATGCCTGAGTCAGAGTCAGAGTCAAAGAACACCCAAGCAGTCGAAACATGTAACATTCATAAGCTTTACAGCTGATCAGCACCATACCTTTTGGAATTGATATGATTCATGTAAGTGGTACTGCGGCACCCATGGTTCACTGTCCTTGTCCGTATCTCCTGAGGTACACGCAAGTCCAAATGTCCATTACTTCGAAAGTTAAAATGTTGAACATTCATGACACGAGGTTCTAAACAGTGACTTCGAGGAAATGTTCAATAGTATTCGAGAAGGCGCCTGCTTTGAACCAGTTCCTAGAAGAACCGGTGCCTCTGGAAAAATCCTAGCAAAGCTCAATAATGTGCACTGAATTGTCTTTTTTAAATTTGAAATTTTAAATTTATTGCTTAACACCCCACTATGATTTTTGCACCACTGTTGTCGACTTTGAATAACTGGTTTCTGGTCTCATAGATCTTCGAACTAGATTCCAACCAACTAGTTATCCTCCATGACGGATTTTTCAACCTACGGCATGACTGCGTAATTTTTTTTCTTTCATGTAGTATGTGTGTTATGACTTGAGAACCTTCAGAGTGTCGAGCTGTACCCTATTTATACATTTTCTTCTTATAGACTTCTTCTTCCGTATTGGTTATCCAATGGTTTCAGCGTAACGTTGGGGAATGGGTATAGCGTATAAATAGACAAAAAACGTGTATTAATATAATTTACAAACAATATGAAAATTACCTGTTTCAATTTGCTACTCGGATGCTAAATGAATAATTTTTGTTCCTAGTCCGGCAGAAATGGATCACGGGAACCACTGCTCGGCTCCAACGCGTTGTGGCATCTGCAATGCATATCAAATAACACCATTCATCATGCACTTTGAGAAATTGGACGTCATTTGGGTTCATTCGTGTTTACCTTCTTGCTATGTTAAGGCTTGTGTTAGAATGATAGTGCAAGTGTTAGTCCAGATTAGAAACAACGTAAACGTCACCGCGAAAGAACCACCATGAAATTAATTAAAAGGTCTAGTTCTAGAGAATTATAATACATTTGATAGATGGCCAGGTCAATCCATGGGAATAAATGCACGCTATCACTACCCAAACATTAATATAATAGGAGGAACCAATGACAGCATCTCTTTGGTTCACTGCCGGTGGTGGCGAGGTTTGTTTCGTGCTTGTCTAGTTCCTGTTTGACCTTGGAAAAACGGATCCATTGCTTTAAGTTACGCATACAACGTTGGCTTACCTTCATCATTTTCATCCTAAATTCTTCGTCTTTGTTTTGGTTTTCAAATGGTTACAGTGTAACATTGGGAATGGGTATAGCGTGTAAATAGCCAAAAAACGTATATTCATATAATTTACAAACAATCAGCAAATTACCCGTTTTGCTAATCGGATGCAAAATGAATAATTTTTGTCCCCATCCCGGCAGAAATGGGTCACGGGAACCACTGCTCGCCTCCAACGCGTTGTGGTTTCTGCAATGCATATCAATTAACACCATTCATCATGCACTTTAAGAAATTGAACGTCATTTGGGTTCATTCGTGTTGACTTTCTTGGTGTGGACTTGTGTGAGTATGTTTGTTCAAGGGTTAGACAAGATTAGAAAGAATGTCTGCGTCACCACGAAAGAACCACCAACAAATGAAACAAAAGGTTTAGTCGTGGAGAAAATTACATGTGATAGATTGTCATATCTATCCATTGGAATAACTGTACGTCATCACAACCCAAACTTTAATACATTACGAGAACCCAGACTGCAACCAAAATACAGAAAACACTATAAAATCTATAATTACAAAGAATGAACACCGCTTTGTTTCTCGCAGGTAGAGAACTGTAACTGCAAGTGTTGGCGACTCCAAAACCGTACCAATAACGAAAGGAAAGCACCTTTATTGTCCTTCATGTAACGGCTAAGACATCATCTCTTTGGTTCACTGATGGTGTTGGCGAGGTTAGTTTCGTGGTTGTTCAGTTCCTGCTTCACCCTGGAAAAACGTATCCATTTCTTTAAGTTTTAAAATTTGTAACTCAGAGAGAACTGTTCAGAATTAAGTGAATCTTTCAGTTGCTATGATTCAATTACCGTTCACAAAACGAAAGCCAATTGATCATATTTTAAAATATTAATAGGTTTTCTGAGATCAATTCAGGAACACTTTCATCAACTTAAATTCTCTCTTGTTTTTGATACGGTGCTTTTTTTGTTTTTTTTTTGCTATACTTTACGGTTTTTGAGAGACTTTGTGTGAAAAGGCGTACATGAACAAAGACAGATGCCTAAATGCGTGGCGAGTAGATTTTCACTTCATTTGTCCAGATCAAACCATTGTTGGGTGAAATTTGAAGGCTCAAAGAACACCCATGCAGTTGAAAAATGTAACTTTCAGGAGGTTTGCAATTGATCAGCTCTATACCTTTTGGATTTGATATCATTTATGTAAGTGGTGCTGCAGTGCCCTTGGTAAGCTCTCACTGTTCTCGATGTCCGATCCCAGATGTTAATGCTGCACTGGCCAACCAAAGTCCAAAAGTTCGACGAAAGGCAAAGTCCCTAAAAAATCTGCAATAAGGTTCAAACGAAGTCAACACCCTGGAAGTGAACAACCGATATGATCTGAATTGAACACTATAAGTAAGAAAGAGTTTGGGCATACTATGAAATCACGAGATCAATGGGTCCGAATGTTTGCAAGTCCAAAAATCCATATTTCCTCAGTTATACACAAGTCCTAAAGTCCAATAATTCGAAATTTAAAATGTTAAACTTTCGTGACACGAGGTTCTTAAATGTGACTTCGAGCAAAATATTCGAAAGTATTTGTGCAGGTGCCTGCTTGAAACCACTTCCTGGAAGAACCGGTTCCTCTGGAAAGAATCCAAGCAAAGCTCAGCAACCTGCACTGAACTATGGCTTCTATTTTTATTCATAGTTTTTTGGTTTACCCCCACTACAACTTTGTTGCTTCACTGTTGTTGACTTTGAATCACTGGTTTCTGGTCTCATAGATCTTAGAACTAGATTCGAACTAACTAGCTCTCGACTATGACGGATTTTTGAACTTTTATCATGACAGGGCAATTATAAAAACCTTTTCTTTGTCATATCATGGGTGTTATGACTTGAGAAATTTCAGAGTGTAGCGCTGTGCCCTTTTTATACAAGTGCAGTATGAAACGCATGCAACGTTATTTTATCTTCATCATTTCCTTCTTAAAGACTTCTTCCGTTTTGATTACTCAATGGTTGCAGAGTAACGTTGGGGGATGGGCATGGCGTGTAAATAGACAAAATGGTATCTATTATTTAAAATGCCTCGTTTGCACAAACTCCGTCTCTACCGCTTCACTACAGACCTTCGTTGTGCCTGTTTCGGAACCGCCTTGGTCCCAAGGTATTGCACAGGCCCCCTATTTGGATTCGAGGTTTTCTATTTTTTCTCGCGGGCCTTTTTTGGCGGACGCGGAAGGAGGGTGGCCAGTTTCGTACTGGTAGTTTTCACTTTAAAGAATATCTGATTACTGTACTTTGTGTTACGGCAGCGTCAAATGTTCTGGAAAGAAACTAGTAATGCCTGGAGAAAAAATCCCACAGCCGCACACCTTGCCTACTAAAATCTGACAGCTGAAATTCTGCTTGAAGCTTTGAACACGGCCTTTCAAGAAGTATTCTTGTCTCTTGTGATGAACACTGATGCTCACTCTTAGGAGTATCTAGATGTATTTCCCTCGGCGCTTCCCATTGGGGCAAAAGCACGGGTAACGGCTAGTATTAATATAATTTACAAATAATCAGCAAAATTACTTGTTTTCAGTTTGCTACTCGGATGCTAAATTAATATTTTTTGTCCCTACCCTAGCAGACGTGGGTCACGGGAACCACTGCTAGGTTCCAACGAGTTTTGGCATCTGCAAATCAAATAATACCTTACATCATGCACTTTGAGAAATTAAACGTCATTTGGGTTAATTCGTGTTGACTTGGTATGTTAAGGGTTGTGTTAATATGTTAGTAAAAGTATTAGTCGAGATTAGAAAGAACGTCAGCGTCACCGAGAAAGAAACATCAAGAAATGAAACAAAAGTTTCAGTACTAGAGAATATTACATTTGATGGATGGCCACATTTATCCTTTGGAATAAATGTACGTCATCACGACCCAAACATTAATACATTAGGAGAACCCAGACTACAACTAAAATACAGCAAACACTAAAAAATCTATTACAACGACATGAACACCGCTTTGTTTCTCGCAGGTAGAGAACTGTAACTGCAAGTGTCGGCGACTCCAAATCGTTACCAATAAGAAAAACACCTTTATTGTCATTCATGTAACGGGTAAGACAGCATCTCTTTGGTTCACTGCCGGTGGTAGCGAGGTCAGTTTCGTGCTTGTCCAGTTCCTCCTTGACCCTGGAAAAACGTCTACATGTCATTAAATTTTAAAATTTGTACCTCTCAGAAAACTTTTCGGAATTAAACTTTCAATTATTATGATTCAAGTACCCTTCACAAAACGAAAATCAATTGATTATGTTTTAAAAATTTAATAGGGTTTTGAGATCTTTTCAGGAACACTTTCTTTCATCAAATTAAATTCTCATTTGTTATTGATGCGGTGCCTTTGTGATTTTTTGCTAATTTTTACAGTTTTTGAGAGACTTTCTGCTGAAACCAAGTTTGAAACAGCGTACATGAACACAAACTGATGCCTGAATACCTGGCGAGTAGATTTTCACTTCATTTGTCCATACCAGACAAGTATAGGGTGAAGATTTGAAGGCTCAAAGAACACTCAAACAGTTGAAACATGTAACATGTAGGTTTACAGCAGATCAGCACCATACTTTTGGATTTGATATCATTGATGTAAGGGGTGCTACTGCGCCCATCGTACACTGTCACTGTTCTTAAACTCATATCCTGCATGTTAATGCTATCTTTGTCAGCCAAATCCCAGTGGTTCGACCAAAGGCCAAGTCCCTAAAAATCTACAATCAACTTCAAACGAAAACAACACCCTGGAACCAAACAGCAAATATAATCTGAATTGAAAACTACAAGTGGGGAAGAGTGTGGGAAGAAAGTGAGAAATCATGGTATTCATGGGTCCAAATATGTGCAAGTCCAAATATCCATATCTCCTCAGGTACACAGAATTCCAAAAGCCCATTACTTCGATAGTTAAAATGTATGTTGAACATTCATAACACGAGGTTCTAAACAGTTATTTCGAGCAAATTACTCTAGAGTATTGGAGCAGGTGCCTGCCTTAAACCAGTTCCTAAAAAAACGGTCACTCTGGAAAGAACCAGGCAAAGTTCAGCAATCTGCACTGAACTGTAGGTTTTACTTTTATTTCAAGTTTTTGGTTCACCCCCACAATTTTGTTATTACGCTGTTGTTGATTTTCAATCACTGTTTTCTGGTCTCATAGATCTTTGAACTAGATTCGAACTAACTACTTCTTGTCTATGACGATTTTTTGAACCATCGGTAAGACAGGGCAGTTTCAAAAACATTTCTTTGTCATGTTGTTCGTGTTATGACTTGAGAGACTTCAGAGTTTAGTACTGTGCACTATTCATACTTGTCCAGTATAAAACGCAAGCAACGTTAGTTTACCTTCATCATTTTCGTCTCAAAGACTTCTTCTTCCGTTTTGGTTATCCAATGGTTGCAACGTAACTTTGGGGAATGCGTATAACGTGTATATAGACAAAAACGTGTATTAATTAATTCACAAGCAATCAGCAAAATTTCCTGTTTTCAATATGCTACTCGGATGCTAAATGAAAACTTTTTGTCCCTAGCCCGGCAGAAATGGGTCAAGGGAACCGCAGCTCGTCTTCAACCGGTGGTGGAATCTATAAATGACATCAAATAATACCATTCACCATGCACTTTGAGAAACTGAACGTCATTTGGGTTCATTCGTGTTGACTTTCCTGGTATGTTCAGGCTTGTGTTAGTATGTTAGTGCAAGTGTTAGTCGAGATTAGAAAGAACGTAAACGTCAGCGTCAAAGAACCACGAAGAGATCAAACAAAAGGTTTAGTCCTAGAGAATGACAATACATTTGATAGATGGCCATATCTATACATTGGAATAAATGTACGTCATCACGACCCAAACATTAATACATTAGGAAAACCCATAATACAACTAAAATACCACAAACATTAAAAATCTATAATTACAACGACATGAACACCACATTGTTTTCTCACAGGTGGAGAACTGTAACTGCAAGTGTTGGCGACTCCAAAACGTTACCAATAACGAAAGGAAAGCAACTTTATCGTCCTTCATGTAACGGTAAGACAGTATCTCTTCGATTCGCTGCCGGTGGTGGCGAGGTGAGTTTCGTGCTTGTTCAGTTCCCGTTTCACCCTGGAAAAACGTATACGATTCTTTTCTTTAAATTTGTATCTCAGAGAAATCTGTTCCGAATTAAGTAAAACTTTCAATTGTTATGATTCAAGTACATTTCACAAAACGAAAATCAATTGATCATGTTTTAAAATATTAACAGGGTACTGAGATCACTTCAGGAACACTTTCATCAAATCAAATTCTCTCTTTTTAAAGATACGGTGTCTTTGTTCTTTTTTTTTGCTACATTTTACGGTTTTTAGAGAGTTTGTTCTGAAACGAAGTGTGAAAAAGCGTACATGAACAAAGACAGATTCCTAAATGCTTCGCGAGTAGATTTGCACTTCATTTGTCCAAACCAAACAAGTGTTGAATGATGTTTTGAAGGCTCAAAGAACACACAAGCAGTCGAAATATGTAACTTTCAGGAGGTTTACAGCTGATCAGCACCATAACTTTTGGGTTTGATATCTTTCATGTGAGTGGTACTGCAGCGCCCATGGTACATCGTCGCTGTTCTTAAACTCAGATCCTGCATGTTTATGCTATCTTGGGTACTAGAATTAGGGACATCAAGGTCTATGACTTGTATTCCAAGCTTGGATTGATGAGAGTAATACAAAGAAATAAATATCTCTCTGCCTGTTGTATGTACAGGGGTATCAATGGCTTGGATCCAGCATATCTCAACCGAAAATTCAATACCAGTCAAGCTGTATATTCTACACGCTCTTCTGTTGCTGGAAATGTTTCTTTTGAAAAATTAAAACTGAGACTTGCAAGAGATCTTTTCTCTATGCTGCTGCTACAACTTGGAATTCTCTTAGCACAGAAATTAAACGGTCCGATTCAATTGATATTTTCAAACGTAATATCAAAAAGTGCCTGTAATTTGCTTAACCTTTTTGTACCCTACCTGTCTCGATCATGTCATTCTTTTCATTGTCGTAAATACTTTCACTGTGTAGAGTCAGCTCTTTATTATTTCATATCTCTTAGTTTAATTTTCACCATTATTAGTCATTTCTTTATTGCCTTAATTCTGAACCTGTTTTAATTGTATCGTTTTAAGTATAATTAATTGTTGCTTTATTACTTCATTGTATCATATTACTGTTTTTTGTTGTTGAGGGCCCTCTTGGAAAGCAGTGCCATCACTGAAGAGACCACCCTTATTTTCAATATCACAATAAATAAATAAATAAATGAATCCCTGTCAGCCAAAATCCAGTAGTTCGACCAAAGGCCAAGTCAATAAAAATGTACAATCAGCTGGAAACGAAATCAAAACCTTGGAAGCAAACAGCCCATATGATCTGAATTGAAAACACAAGTGAGAAGGATTGTAGGCAGAAGGTAAGAAATCATTATGTTCTTGGATCCGAGTGTTTGCAAGTCGAAAAATCCTTATCTCCTAGGGTACACACAATTCCAAAAGTCCATTAGCTCGAAAGTTCACGACACGAGGTTCTAAACAGTTACTTCGAGCAAAATGCTCGAGAGTATTTGAGCAGGTGTCTGCTTTAAACCAGTTCCTGGAAGAACAGGTGCCTCTGGAAAGAAACCAAGCAAATCTCAGTAATGTGCACTGAGCTGTGTCTTTTGTTTATATTTTAAATTCTTGGCTTAACACCCCACTACGATTTTGTTGAACCACTGTTTTTTACTTTAGATCACTGGTTTCTGGTGTCGTAAATCTTCTAACTAGATTCGAACTAACTGGCTCTCCTCTGTGACGGATTTGTGAACCTTCGGTATTATATGGTAGTTTTAAAATACAATCTGTTTGATATATGATGTGTGTTTTGACTTGAGAACCTTCAGAGCTTTGATCTGTACCCTATTCATACTAGTGCAGTATGAAACTCAAGCCACGTTAGTTTACCATCATCATTTTCATCTCAAAGACTTCTTCTTCCGTTTTGGTTGTCCGTTGGGGAATGGGTATGGCATGTAAATAGACAAAAAACGTGTATTAATATAATTTACAAATAATCGACAAAAATGTCTGTTTTCCATTTGCTACTCAGATGCTAATTGAAAAATTTTGTTCCTACCCCGGCAGAAATCGGTCACGGGAACGACTGCTCGGCACCATTTGGTTGCGGCATCTGCAAAGGATATCAAATAACAACATTCATCATTTGGGTTCATTCATGCTGTCTTTCTTGGTATGTTAGGTTCTTTCGTGCTGTTTTTCTTGGTATGTTAGGATTGTATTAGTATGTTAGTGCAAGTGTTAGTGGGGATGAGAAAGAACATCAGCGTCACCGAGAAAGAAACACCAAGAAATGAAACAAAAGGTCTAGTCCTCGAGAATGATAATACATTTGATAGATGGGCAGATTTAGCCACTGACATAAATGTACGTCACCACGACCCAAACACTAATGTATTAGCAGAACCCAAACTACAAGGAAAATACAGCAAACACTTAAATATCTATTACAACGACTTGGACACCACATTGTTTTCTCGCATGTAGAGAACTGTAACTGCAAGTGTCGGCATGGCCAAAAGTTTACTAATAACGAAAGTTAAACACCTTTATCGTCGTCCTTCATGTAACGGGTAAAACAGCATCTCTTTGGCTCAGTGGCGCTGGTACTGTAACGGGTAAAACAGCATCTCTTTGGCTCAGTGGCGCTGGTACAAGGTCAGGGTCATGCTCGTTGAGTTCCTGTGACCCTGGAAAAAGGTATACATTTCTATAAGCTGTTCAGATTTTAGTAAAACTTACAAATGCTATGATTTAAGGGGAGTGCATACATTGGCCAAATCTACAGGTTCTTATCTAAAATAAGCATCATCAACTGGGTTTAACTAGTTAGACATGACTCTGAAAGTGACAAAAATCGTAAAAAAGTTTTCATAGTCGTCTGTTTTTTTTAAATAAAGAGTTTTTTAATTTTCAAAAATCCAATTTTACATAGATTTTTTTCAAAATGCACAGGGATTATCTTCAACTGTCTCCTTACGTAATATTCTCCTTATCCATACCAAATATATGTACCAAATCATTATGATATTGATTTTGTGTCATATTTGTGTGTGAGTTGGGGCAAGCACGCCACTTTGTTATTTGCTCACTTTACGTCTAATAAGTCAAAATTTGGCCCATGTACCAAAAAACCATGGCACGCGATTTTAGTTCAGTCATAGTGGATTTCAAATGCTGTGATTTAAACACCGCTCACGAAAATCAAACTTCAGGAACACTTTTGTCATAAACAAAGACGGATGCCAAAATTCTTGGCGAGTAGATTGTCACATATTTTTTCCACATCAAAAAAAAAGTGTTCGGTAAAGTTTTGCCGGCTCAAAAACACCCAAGCAGTCAAAACGTGTAACTTTCAGGTTTACAGCTGATCAGCACCACCTTTTGTATTGGATGTCATTCATGAAAGTTGTACTACAGCGCCCTTGGTACACTGTCACTGTGAGCAAAGTCAGTTCCCGCATGTTAATGCTATACTTGTCAGCCGAAATCCAGTAGTTCAACGAAAGGCCAAAATCCTCAAAATCTACAATAATGTTCAAATGAAGTCAACGCATTGGATACGAACTACCCAAGTGAGAAAGAGTGTAGGCAGAAGGTATGAAATCACGGTATTCTTGGGTCCGAATGTTTGCAAGTTCAAAAATTTGTATCACTTAAGGTACACTCAAGTCCTAAAGTCCCTTACTTCGAAAGTTAAAATGTTGAACTTTCATGCCACGAGGTTCTGAACAGTGATTTGGAGCAAAATTTTTGAGAGCTTTTGAGCAGGCGCCTGCTTTGAACCAGTTCCTGGAAGAACGGGTGCCTCTAAAAAGAGTCCAAGTTAAGTTCAGCAATGTGCAATGAACTGTTGCTTTTATTTATATTTTAAATCTTGGCTTACCCCCACCCCTGCATTTTTTTGCTCCGCTGTTGTTGACTTTAAATCACTAGTTTCCGGTCTCATACATGTTCGAAGTAGAGTCGATCTAACTGGCTCTCATCTTCGGCGTGATAGGGCAATTTTAAAAACATTTTCTTTGTCATATTATGTGTGTTATGACTTGAGATCCTTCAGAGGGTGGAGCTGTACCCTATTCATTCTATAGCAGTATGAAACGCGAGCAACGTTGGTTTACCTTATCATTTTCTTCTTAACGTTCAAGCTAAAAACGGCCAAACGAGTATCGTATTGTCTCAGAGCTCTATTTGACTCGGGCAGCGTCATGCATAATAAGACAACTTAATTGGCAATATACTTTCTTCCAAAAGTACAGTATTAATGTTCTAAATATGTACACATTGTTTACCCCGTTGACTCTCATCTATTTGAACTAATATCACATCCGTAGTACGCCAATCCATATCACTTGTTAATGTTACTAATCCATCACTTTTCTATTTGCAAGATTTAGCCTAACTCAATGTAATTAAATTAGTGGTGGTGGGAATTTTCATGCCTAGCCTAGTGTTCATAACTTTTGTCCTTACTTCATTACTTTTAGTCTATTCACACACTTGTATATACCTCTTTTTCTCTTTTTAGACAAGCATGTTAACTATGAACTGTATGAATTTATCAGTATTTAACTACAAACATAATAATTATAATTGTTCGGGTGTCTGGAAAACAAAAATACCCCACTGCTTTTCGTCTAGTACGCTCGACCTCACTCCTCTGCTACGAAAACGACCCCGAACTGAGCACTTAAACGTAAAGTTTACTGCACAATGAAGAACTCATGTTGTGATATCCGAGTTATCATTGAGCAATGTCTTTTGACTGCTGGTGACATAGAGGTCAATCCAGGACCAGGCACTCAGGGTTTAGCCAGCTTCAAGGTCTTATTCACTAATATCAACAGTATCAAGGCGAACAATCTTTCAAGACTTGATCTTCTCAAGCAAGTTATTACAGACAACAATTACATGGCCATTGCTATATGTGAATCTGGAACACTGTCCGAAGACAACCTCAGTGCACTTATTATTCCAGAATACCACATTGCCTACCACACTAACGCCGGGAGGGGGTTGATCTTGTTTGTCCACAACTCCGTAAATTACAAAACAATTGATGATAAAATTATACAATCAATGAGTAACTGTTGGATTGAACTTTACGTCAACCACAAAAAGGTATATTACGTTTTTTTTTATCGCTCACCCTCACAGACGTCCCATGAAAGGAAAGCATATTTCAAAACCTTTTCAGAACAAATGCAAGAACTCTCTCAAACTAATAAAACAATTGTTATCAACGGGGATTTCAACGCAAGAAATAGTACTTGGTACTCAGAAGACAATGACAACCAAGCCGGTCTCGAATTATTCGATATTCTCCTAACAAATGACTGTATACAACTAATAAACGAGCCGACACGTTTAACAGAGTATTCACATTCTTGCCTTGATTTATGTATAACAACCAATCTCGGATTAATTGAATCCACTTCTGTAAGGCCTCCCGTTGGTAACTCAGACCACCACGTTATAGAAACAACATTCACACTCAACTGCGCACCTAAAGAACCAGACATTATGAAGAAGATCTGGAATTACAACCTCATTAACATGGACAAACTGCGCTCTGACACAACCACATTCAACTGGACTGAAATACTTAACAAAAGTGACATAAATGACGCAGTCTCAATATTCACACAGTCACTCTACAACATATTAGATAATAATATCCCATCAACCATGAAAACAATAAAAAACAAGAACATACCGTGGTTTAACAATAACATAAGTCTGAAATAAATAAAAGAAATAAACTGTAGAGATCGTTCAGAAGATTAAATAACCCATGCACGTTCAAGTGCTACAAAGAACAGTGCAAGAGTGTGGAAGAACTAATTAAAAAGACAAAACAAGACTATAAGATGAAAGTTATCTCCAATATCAAAAATGTCTCCAAAAATTCTAAGGAATATTGGGATATTGTAAACAAAATTCGAGGACAGGTAAAGCAATCATCATACCCCACCATCCACTCAAAAGAATCCAGCTCTCAGGCGTCATCCAATCTTATTTCTAGACTACTTCACTGCCAAGAGTCACATTGCACCAACAATAAACTATCCAGAATTCCCAAACAGAACATTAGAACACCTCTCTTACATAGAAGCCCAACCATCTGAAGTCAGAAAACTACTAGAAAACATTGACGAAAACAAAAACGACGGTACCAATCTCATAACCAATAAAATGATCAAGATAATAGCAAGAGAGCTTACACTTCCTCTGACAACATTATACAACAAAATACTACAATCTGGAAAATTTCCTTCGAACTGGAAGCTTGGCGTTATGATACCAATACACAAAAAGAACTCCAAAACAGACATTGCCAACTATCGCCCCATAACTCTACTTAACACCTTATCCAAAATTTTAGAAAAAATCATTTCTCAGCACATGTTTGACCACCTCTCTTCACAAAACCTCATATATCGTCGCCAATTTGGATTCATGCCTGGTAACAGCACTGTGTCGCAACTTACAGAAATTGTACACGACATCCACCTCCAGTTTGAGCAAGGGTACAACGTGAGATCCGTATTTTTAGACATTGCTCAGCTTTTGATGTCGTTCCCTACATAAATTACAATCTTAAGGTTTCTCAGGCACTCTTCACTTTTAAAATCATATCTGGAAAATCGAACTTACAAAGTCCGAATTGAGGGTGTCTTATCACCTTCATCAACGCCAGGTTTCGTAAATGCTGGAGTACCACAGGGTAGCGTACTAGGCCCCTTACTCTTTTTACTGTACATCAATGATCTTCCAGACACGATAAGCTCTAAGACATTCTTATATGCTGATGACACTGCAATATTCCACCCATTCTCAAAAGAGCATCCCCATGACTCCTTACAATTGCAAACTGACCTTAACAAACTCTATGACTGGTCTCACAAATGGAAGATGAAATTTAAACCTGAAAAAGCGTTGATCTTATATTTTCTAAGTCTAATAATACTCATTTCCAAACAAATCCAACACTGGAATTATCACTCAATGGGGAAGTTATCACCAATAAGTTCGCGCACAAACGTCTTGGCTTGCTACTTGACCATAAGCTTACATTTACTCCTCATTGTCGCGAACTCGTTCAAAAAGTACAAAAAATAATTAATCCAATTAGAATTATCTCTCGTCATCTCAACTCCATGCATCTTGAAACTCTGTTCAAGTCTTTTGTACTTCCACATCTAGATTACTGTGACATAATCTACCAATCGGCAAACGTTGACATACTTCTACAATACCAAGCAGCTTTAGCCATAACCGGGGCATACAAAGGCTCCAACACAATCAAGGTTCTAAATAGTCTTCATTGGAGCAAACTAGCAACCCGTCGTAAACTCCACCTGTCCATGTATACATTCAAAGTCTTAACCAACATAAACAATTACTCTAACAAAATCCTCTTTGACTCCTACAAAAGACCAAGCATGAGACCAGGACTCCGGCCAAACAATATGTATACTATTCCAGCCTCCATCAGCCAAGCCTTCAGAAGATCAACGATATTAACTTGTATTGACAACTGGAATTCCTTACCATTCACAATAAAAGAAAGCACTTCAATCGTCACTCTCAAAAATAACTTTAAAATGCATACCACTACTCCAGATTTGCCAGTCCCATTGACATCATTCCAACTTCCCCGCAACCATGAAATAACCCTATACAGATCAAGATGTGGTCTATTCCTAAACAACGAGAAATTTAGACATAATTTTAATAATATTTCGGCTCTGTGTTCCTGTGGAGATATCCAGACATATCCTCATGTTTTCTTTGCTTGTGAGGTATGCAAGGAGGAGAGGGTACAGCTCTTCCAGGCACTCGAACAATACCCCAATGTTTATAAAAAATATTCTGAAATTCCGCAATTGTACAACAAAATTGATTTCTTTCTATATGGATGTCAAGAACTTTACTCAAACGAAAATAAGGTTTTATTTGAAATAGTATCAGAATTTCTTTATAACATTAAATCTCTTTGTGTGAGTGGATAGAATTTTATACATCTGTATGAAAATGAATTATTTTCATTCGTTGTAATATATCATTGTATTCTTAACATCAGTTATTTTATTTATTTATGTATTCGTATATAATCATTGTATATAGACTTCTTTGTATTTTTTTACCCAGATCTAATGCCTCTTGGCGCTTTCTGGGTTATGTATATTCATTGTATTCTGAAGATTTCGTAATAAACATTAAAAAAAATTTCTTCTTAACGACTTCTTCCGTTTTGGTTACCCGTTTGTCGCACTGTAGCGTTGGGGAATGGGTGTGCTGCAGAAACTTGAGTGCACTGTAACCGGTCGTGACGTTGTGGTCCCGCATATCACGTAAGGATTCTAAACCTTATTTTGATGATTTCAACCAAACCTCGTTCTTTTACCTGTTAATGCATACCAAGTGTCAATATTTCAAGTTAAAGGCAGAATCCAACTAAAAACACATGCTTCCTATCTCATAAATTGGATATTGTTGTCTTTGGTGCCCGGTGGCCTTTTCCACATTCGCTTAAAGCGTAGGACATGCTTGCCAGTTTAACGGAATTTGTAAGAAAATTTCAATTTTTTTTCCAAACTTTTGGTGTTTGGCGAAGTTTACAAAGCATTACATGGTTCAAAGAACTGGATGAGAAAGCCGTTTTTTTGTATGCGTTAGTAAGCCAAAACCGGATTTGGTATCCTTTTAAGGATGGACAAAGTTCAGTGGTTTAACAAATGACAAGTCGCTCAAATAAAATACAGCAACCAAGACTAAATGAGGTTCAATTCCGAGAAGGAATATTATACATATGACCTGAACTGAGAGCTTATAGTGTATTTTACAATGATAAGATATCCCGATTACTCAACTACTCGTCTTACGCTTCGCGGTTTTTGAGAGAAACCAGGTGTGAAACCCTGTGCATGGATAATGAGGTATGCCTGAATGACTGGCGAGTAGAGTTTTCACTTCGCTTATCCAAATCAAACAAGTGATCGGTCAAGTTTTGATGACTCAAATGAGGGATTTTTGCAGCTGAAGGAGACCATATCTTTGGTTGTGGTGTCATTCGTTTCAGTGGTCCTGCAACACCTTTGGTACATTGTAACTGCTTGCGACGTCAGGTCCAATATGGCAATGGTATACAAGTCAGCCAAAGTGAACTGGTTTGACGAAAGGCCAAGCCGCTAAAAAATCTCCAATAAGGTGAAAAAGAAATCAATCCCCTAGAAGCGATGAACCCTATATGGCCTGAATTGAAAACTGCAAGTGAGAAAGTATGTGGTTTTCATGGGTCGGAAGGTTTACAAGTCTAAAAATCCACAAATTTGAAGATCACACATTTCCGAAATCTATCAAAAGCTATAAGTTTGAACTTTCATAACTCTAGGTTCTGAACAGTGATGTTGAGCAAACCGTTCAGGATGATGGGCGCACCTGTTTGAAACTAGTTCTTCGAAGAGCCTGTGCCTCTAAAAAGGATCCAAACAAAGTTAGACCATGTGCTCTGAGCTGCCATATCTAATTCTAGTTTACAATTTCAAATTCTAGATAATTATCGTCACCAAAAATTTGCTGATCGGCTGCCGATGACTTTGAATCACTGTTTTATGATATCAACTAGCTTTTCTTTCTGTCGAATTAGTGAACTTTTGGCCTTAAAAGGCCTTTTTAAAAATAATTTCACTTGTCGTATTATGAGCGTTCGAACTTGTGAACCTTCGCAGTATCGAGCTGCACCCTACTTATACTAATGCAGTGAGACACGCAAGCAACGTTATATTACCTTCTTAGTTTTCGTGTTCCATCTTTCCTCCGTTTCGGTTATCCGTGGGTTTCAGCGTGTCGTTGGTGTATGGGTACAAGTATGGCGTGTAAATAGAGCAAAACGTGGGTTAATGAAATTTACAAACAATCGACAAATCAACTGTTGTTAATTGAAAAATCTTTGTCCTTGCCTCGACAGTAATCGATAACGGGAACCATTGTTTTGCTCCATCTATTGGGGGGAGGGGACATCCCGGGTCATGTCTCCTGTGTGTCCCGTTTTGTGCATCTCGGGGTTTTGTTTGTCCCGGGCTCTATATGTCCAGTTTTCTGTGCATCGGACGGGATTCTATGTGTCTCGGGTTCTGTGTACGCTGGTGTGGTAGTTACCCGTATGCTTCATTCAAATACAAGCATTCCGGACAATCTCTCCAGGGGCACAATGGCTACTTTCACACCGGGTTTGATTTGTCTCTGGTCAGCACTCAACCAGCCAAGCAAATCAACATATGATCGGCTTTTGTGACCTAGTCACAATCTCACAAACTAAAGGCATATGTTCAGCAGGTGAGCTTAGGCTACATTCGAAAATTCCAGGGTGCGTTGCTTGATCTGACAACGGCGATGAGGAGGGTTCATAAAAACAACACGTTATTTTATTACTTGTCAGGCCCTCAAAAAGCAGGATCGGAAAAGCACTTCAAAATTGTCACGTGGGCCTAAAATGGCGATTGTAGGTAAACCTTGCACACTGTCCGCTTAGCGCCTGAACTACAACGCAACAGACCGGGACACATAGAACACAGGACACATAGAATCCGCAGGTACGTATATAGAACCCGGGCCGGCACATAGACTCGCTGGTTCCGTGCGTGCACGCAAGGAACCAGCGAGGCACATAGAACCTGGAATACACAGAATCCGAAATCCATAAAACGGGGACACATAGAACCCGGGACACATAGAACTCGACACAAACAATCCGGGACACAATGCTTTGCTCCCATCTGTTGTGACATGTCAGCATGCATTTTGTGACCCTGAACGTCATTTCAGTTTATTCATCTTTTTTAATAAATGTTAGGGCTCCAGTTAGTATGTTTGTGAAATAGTCGGGATTAGAAAGGGCGTTAATTAAAGTCAACCCGATTGCACCAGCAAGTCAAGTAACAAACGTCTGGTGCAAGCGAATGGTAACACAGTTGATAAACGGGTAAATTGTACACGACCCAAACACTAATACATGAGTACAACCCAGAGTACACTAACTAAGATGCAGCCAGCCAATATATACGTATTACAAGAAGCTGTACACAAAACAGTTGTCACAGGTCTAGAGAACTGTAGTAGCAAGTATCAGCCCACCAAAATATGATTAACTACGGAAGTTACGCACCTGTATCGTCTTTCATGCATCGGGTAAGACATATCCCTGTGTGTGCCCTCAAGGAAATGGCCGCAATCTGACACAGCAGGCCGTCCCACTCGAGAAAATTCCATCGGTAATTTCTAAGAAGAGGTTATTGCACTTTCCAATAAACTACGAGGACTTCAGTAGAGACCGTTGTATCAATAATTATTTGAAGTATATCTGAAATAATTACAAAAATTACAACTGCTGAAGAAGAAAGTTTCAAAGTCAACCAAGACATCAAAGTGCAACAATCAGGTAACCACTTCGTTCCACCATCCAGATCAATAAACCCGCCTTTTAGAGACACTGAATACCGAGCGAAACGGTGTTTTCAATGGATCATGTGATCCTACAGAGAAGAAACCGAAGACATCTTCGTAGGAATTGCATATGAATGGGGACTTTCATAAACTAAACCGCGTGGGGGCTACGACAAAGTTAAGATACGGGTCCTTCGCCAGCCTTGTTTAGTGAACAGAGATTTACCTTAGGGGTCGTGGTCCCTCAAACAATTGACGGATAAACTGGCGTTTTTTTTTTCAAGCCTGTCACCTTCCACGTCATTTCCTTCAATTTATTACAATTCGCACTGCTAAATTTTCTCGCCGCGAGACAGGTATTAAAGTCTACGTCTGGCGAGGTAATGAAATTCAGGATGACTCGGATATTTCGAAAATCAACTATTCACCTAACTGTCGTAATTACGATATTTCAATTTTTCAATAGCATGTTACGTATTTATAGATTTCCTCGATATTACGAAATCACATGTTCGTAAAATCGTCACGATTCAATAATTCATCGCATTTCATGAATTCTTAATTGCAGTTGCTTACCTATTCATTAATTCGTAACATTATTTGGATTCATTAATGCATTGCATTGATTAAATCGTAGTATTCACTCAGAAAATCGCACTTAATTTGTAGCCTTCATAGATCATTGGCGGGGAGTTACACCCCCGAAGCCTCCAAAAAATAAAAGTTAAAAAAACGTCGCTAGCAAAACAAAAACGACACTGCCAGCATTTTTGAACTTCAAGTAAACCACCTCAAAAAGTGAAGGGGTTCACCCTGAAAATCTAATTTCTTTGCATTGTGATTTGCTGTAATCACGAAAAGCAACGCATATCGAGTTTTCGTAGCTCACCGGCAAGTCGCGCGGAGTTCAATTGTGCGAGCTTCCGTCGATACTTCTGATCGTATAGCCAAGCAGCACGTTAGATGCATCTACCGCGGAAAAAGCAGATCTATAGTTACTTTTTTAGGTAACTATAGTCTTTACTCTACGATATGTTTTGATTTGATTAAGGAAAATACTGTGGTACCGCAAACCTGATATTCAGGCGAATAGACGTGCAACGTTTTACCTCATCTGCCATCCCTTGTCATGTCATTACAATCCTGGACCACACGCTTGTAACTTGAATTTGCCTGGTGTATAATAAAGTTGTCTTGCGCAATAATCATACAGTGTGCATGTAATGTGTTTATCTGAAAAACAATCAATTCGTTTTCCGAAGAATTGCTGTCGTGGCGGGNAAGCCTATACAAGGAATAAACCCGGGGGGTGGCACTCACATTGACAAGGTGACCGCATTCGCGAACAGTGTACAGTACCAGAAATTTCGGGTAGACTGTACTTTCTCAGCAGTCTTGCGGTACTCGCGCGGTGTTCAATAAGCTTCCTAAGGAGCACTGGTTCCGACCTCAGCAGTGTCTGTCTTCTATACGGGGAACTTCTGCAAAAAAGCCCACCCGATCAAACGCCCATGCCTATGGGCGTTTATTAGATGCTACAACTTCGGGACGTTAATTCCAAAAATTGCAAGAGATGCAAATTGGTCCTGGGATACATCGTCGTTGACACAAGCGCAAGTTTTGAAGCAGTCCATCATGAACGGGTCAAATATAGTTGCGCTTGTATCTCTTTTGAATGGACTTGACAACCTCAAGGAGCTTAGTGCCAAGCTGCCAAACAAGATGCTGACATTGCACAGGCTTACTAGCTCACTGATATAGCAGTTGACGAAGTGCAACCATTGGAAACAAATATCGAATATGCCTGGGTTGAACGGTTCCAAGACGCGCACACCATTGGATCCAATATACAGATTCCTAGGCAATCCAGACAACAAAAGCATAGGGCTAACGTTCCTGTAGAAACACACAGGTAATAAATTATAATTCTACACAGTCTGCACATAATCGCGATTTTCTGGCATACTTTTTTCTTTGGTGCTTTTGTACAATGGAAACAAAATAGAAATTATTTTTGGACATGCCAAATTTACCCAGTAAAGCTCAGGGTCTACGAGCGTACAGAAACTAATTCTAGTTTGTATTTCCACTTGACTGTTTGTCTGATTCATAACCAATATCTAATTCACGTAGTGCGTAGTTAAGTTTGTAGTCAATAGTTGTTTCTTCCACTAAGTACTACAGAAAAACAGTGAGAATACCCTTCTTATAGACAACCTCTCACATCATGCAGTTGACCACCAGGTTTTTGAAAGACATCAAGCAGGTGGAAGCTGTCATTTTTTGCGGCATTAGTGGTTAGCAAGATGAAGCACGTACACTTAGACTCAATGGAGGATCGGCTGCATTTCAGGGACATACTGTAGACCTGTCATCACCAGATTCCCTTTTCGACTATCGGCATTTTGAGTAACCCGTTGCATCTTCTGTTAAATTACCGATTGACCTATGTAATAGTGGAAACATAAAAAGCGTCAATATCTTTTGCTCTCATTTCAGCAATAACTCCGACGCTGGCGGTCCTTTTAGAATGCTCAAAGTCGAAAGGAATTGCCAAATAACAAGCTTGGAGATGGCGACATCTTCCCAAACGTCAGGGAACTGTTATTAATAGGATGGTTTATCCCCTATCCTATTAAATCCTGTGAGGCAGAGAGATCACTTTCTGTGCTCAGGCACGTGAAGACACATTTGAGGAAATACTTTTTAGGTTAGCTCTGATGGCCATGCATTACAAAACAACGAAAAGACTATACACGTCACTTATAGTCCAGAGCTTTATCCGGAGCATCCCAAGGCGTGTGTTCTGCAACTTTTTTTTTGATTGAGTGAAAGTGCGCCAAGTTTTGTCAATGAGTGACGGCAAGATGTATAAAATACATGTATGAGCCACCACTAGGGATTAAAAAGTTTTGAGCAGTTTTCAATTTAGGCTTTTTACATAGCAGGTCCGTAGCCAGCATAGAACGGGGGGTGTTTCGAATTTCTAGAACGGTGGACCTTTGATCTCTTGCAAATGTCGACACCAAAGGGTTTCAGGAAAGGCATTTGACGGAGCTTAATTATGGGGGAAGGGAAATCTGTATACAAGACGATGACTCTCCGCTCTATGTTTGTGAGATGAGACGGAACATGTAGTACCAGAAATTAGAATGCTGTGGCGGTTACTCGCAAAGAACGGGACACAAATTCGATGTAATGTGGTCCAGCAATAGAACGTTCTCTCGTTACTCCTGCCAAAATTTGAAATCAGGCATGCTTAAATGAGTGATTACACCTCATTACATGCTCGGACGGAAGTATGAAGTTTAGTTGGAGAATGACCTCACAAAATTGTTTATCTTGTTGTATGTTTGCCCGTTACTGAAGTTTCTTACATCGCTGGAAATGCGAGAAGCCCACTCTTTCGAAGGTCTTCTACTCTGAAGATTCACTGCTTCCAAGATTCTCTAATCTCCAGGGTGCTTGAATCGCTTACAGATGCCGAGATTGTACAACAGCAGGAGAGATGGGCAACAAAGCGCCTCATAGAGCGAGGATGGTAAAAACTCGTGTCAGGAGAAAAGATCGAAGAGTGTGTAACCACCACAAACTTGGTTGCATCTCCAAATTTACATTGCGTGCGATACTGAAAGGAGGAGGGGCAGAGACTATCCCGGTGCCTACCCTCTGACGTCACCACAGAAACAGAAACAGAAACAGATTCTCTACTCTGAAGGTTTACTGGTCCGAAAATATCTAAACTTTCAGACTTGTGTGTGGGTGTAATTTCTATGCTTTTACACGCAAAAGTAACGACACTTCGGTTATAACATGTAGACTGCATGCACATATACTAAAACACTTTGTTTGGATTTCATTTAGACGGTGACCACCGTCTAGCTGACCAGTACAACTAGGGACGGTGGTCACTGTTTGGATTCATTATCAATGTGCATGCCAGGTCTGCTAATTTTCATCCCTTCTTGTGGTGCTTTTTTCTGATCCAACCCTTTTGACGGGACAAAATGGAAGTTTAAGGGTCCATTAGACCCCGCTTGGTTGTCGCGAAACTTGCAGAAAAAGTTAACACGTTCCGGCTCTGACATTTTCTCTTGCAATGACCAAACTGAGATAAGTCAGATGTTGATACTGTGAAGCGTTAGCTCTTCTACTTATTAATGGCTGCCACATGCAGGAATCGCATATCATACAAATGCATCTGTGAAGGTGCGTCCGTCTAATTTCGATCGAAGGTGCCGGGCCGCAGGCATTTTCACTTTTTGCGAAACGTGAGTAAACTCCAAGCTTGTAGAACGTTCGTTGACTGGTGACAATTTGCAATTATTTGAGTAAATAAAAAATATCAAGAACGGAACTCGACACGATGATAAAACAGGCAAACAAGGGGCAACTAAAGTAAAGTAAACAAAAAAGTAGAATTCCCGCAAAAACGAATCGAATTTTTATCACGGGGAGACGATCAAGTTGTCGTAATGACACACGAAAGGGTCATTTTCTTCGTACTTTAACTTACAACCGAAGTCGCAAAATATGTCTCAAACCGTTGTACCGTCATGAAGACAAGAGTAAAGCGGAGCGTTCAAATGCGCCCACGAATGCAACGCAAACGGTGTGCTTCTAGGGGTGATTATTTGAACATAAAAACGGCCATTTGATGACCCAAAATACGTCAAATCTATTCGAAACCTGGTATGTACCATGAAAGCTATTTACCAAATTTCATAAAAAAACGTCAAGGAACTCATGAGAAACCGAGGAAAACGAAAAAAAAAGAAATTGCCACTAAAGGCGCAAAAAACATAAGTGCCATTAAGAGAGGCCACAGTAGATGAAGTCATCCATCCGAAAGTCGCCGTCCTTTGTTATCTAGTTCGTATAAATACACTTGCTAAATTTATTAAAAACCTGCAGAGGATTTATGAGATACAGCCATGGGTTTAAAAATACCACTAGGAGGCGCCACAGCTAGTTGTTGAGGTCGTCGGAAAATCATCATTAGGAACATATAAATGCCAATTTCCACAATCATCTTTAATGTGGTTTGGTTGACACAGGGTAGTCAGATGCCAAAAAACAGACTCGAATGTTGTGCGTGAACTTGGAATCATGAGTGAACTTGGAGCGTTTGCGACATCTAGTGTGCAGCTCGGGCAAATCACAATCAAGGTCCATATTCGGTGGCCACTTTTAGTGGAAAATGAAGGTTGTCGTATAACTGTAAAAACTGGCTTATTTTAAAATACCATCATTCCAGGTTAGTAATCTAAAATATTTTGCACAAGAACCACCGAATAAAATGTTATGGCCTAATGCAACACAGTTGTATAAAAGGGTAGGCCTACGTACACTTCAACTTGTTTCACAGCCCATTTCTACAGTGCAAAAATTCATAAGTTAGATGTTAATTTAATAAGTTCTTGATCAAATTGAAGGAGTAGCACATACTAAAGTAAGAAAAGTTATTACCGTGCTGATCGAGTTGTTCTAAATGATGATACTTTGCATATCTTAACACAGTATAATGAGAACTTCTTCTCTTGCATTACATGATACCTACAAAAAGAAAATGACAAGTAACTACTTTTTTCAAAAACTTTATTGGTGCTATTTGCCTAGTTTTCAATACATTCACCAGTTGGTCAAAATAGTTAAAGCATTGCTATTACCAGTGTTCCACTTGTAAACAGTTAAAAATGGTACTGGTTTGGGGGTACGTACACTACGCATAGTCAATCAACGTCAAATTTTAACTAAGTTACAAGTGTATGGGATGGTCTTGAGTTTTGTGCTACCTCTACTTGTTGCAAGTTGTCTTGAGAGATAGAGAACCTGCCTCTGCAACATCAATTGTCACATGATGGCTCTTCTAGGATGTTAAGCACTAGCCAAGTCCTGAGTGACATTTTATTGTCAATAAAATTGATAATGTCCATTGTTTTTTGTCAGACTGGATTCATTTTGGAAATATCAGTATTGTTTATGAGAACAACAGTTCTGGCGGTATGTAAAAATACTTGTGGGCAATACTTTATAGCAAAGAGGTTGAAGGTACGTATACTACCCAGGGGTACGTACACTACATATCAATGACTTTTCAGATTTATAAAAAATACTTAGAATCTACTGAGAGTTAGTTCATTTACCAAATCTGTTCAAACGGAACAAATAAAAAGTACAGCATACATGTGCATACCTGTCTATCGTTCTTTGAAAACAGACACATGTTATATTGTAGGGGTACGTACACTACACAAGTCCTAATATTTCTATCGAAACAAATGTATTTGTAATTAACACCCTTTTAACCTAGCATTTTAATGGAGGAAACTGTGACAAGGGTTGCTTACTTACCATGTAATATTTTTGTTTCATGGTACTTGTTCACATCGGGGTACGTACACTACACACGGGTACGTACAATACATTTCAATGACATGTCAAGTTTGTAACTAAATACTAAGAATCTACTGAGAGTTAGTTGATTTACTAACTCAATTCAAAGAGAAAAATAAAAATAACAGCATTCATGTGCATATCTGCCATACTTTGAAAATAGGCACAAATATAATATAGGGGTACGTACACCACACAAATGCAATATTTCACTCAAAACAAATGTATTTGCAATAAACACCCTTTTAACCTTACATTTTTAAGGAAGGAAACTATCTATGACCAGTGTTGCTTACTTACCAAGTGATATTTTAATTTCATGGCATTTGTAAGCACGGAGGTACGTCCACTACAAAAGAGGGTACGTACACTACATCACAGTTTCTGCAGCACATGGTAACATAATCTTGTATGGCCATTTATTTTTCTTTGATGATAATAATGTTGTTATTTAAAAGGCAATAATTTCCTTTCCAATGACCATTTGTGTTGCTGAATTCCACATGAGGGTACGTACACTACAGTTTGTTAGCCTTTTGACCCATTTTCAACATAGCAGAACCCATTCAATATCCAAACTTTTGGTTTGTTTAGATAATGAGTAATTTGCTGTGTTGCCTAGGCTAACATATTCTGCAGTTCTTTTTATTACAGAGTGTGAACTTTAGGTTTTAACCTTCTTTACATTAGGTGAGGGCTAGAAACACAGAATTCACAAATTTCGTAACGAGTGCCTGCTTTATGATGAACCCTACCATTTCTCACTGATTAAGCACAATTTCACCTAAGTGATTCTGAAAGTGACTCGAGTTATTCCCAGTCATATCTAAGCAATTGCTTACTTGGTAAAATAAATTTCTTTTCTACTGTTGACATTGTGATGTTTAAAGTGGCCACTAGTAACGCTAAAAGTGCTTGAAATTCATAGACAAAAACATGCATAAATTTCTTAAACATTGTCTGATTTTGATGATTCTTTTTAATTTGCACAACTAAATAACTCTTTGCATATGAGATTCAGTTTGCATTTGGTAAGTGATCAAAAAAAATATTTGAGACGGTAACACTCGAATATGGACCTTGATTGTGATTTAGCCGAGCTGTTAAGTAAATTAAATTTTGCCGTCAGTCGAATGGTGGACATGAATTCGTGTGTCGTGAGTTATTGTTTCTGTTTTAATTATTTTTATTGCTCATTCTGTATGTTATTCTGGTCTTGGTAATTGTTTCCAAAGGTGGTTGGGTGGGTGACCGAGGGGCTGAAATGACCGGCAACCTGGGACCTTTGCAATGAAAAGGATTAAGAGCTAGGATACAATGAATGACTAATAGTAGTACCTACCGTAACGAGAGGGGTTTAGTATTGAGCAATTTGCCATGCCCCGTTGTACCTGCCACCTGATCCCCCCGTGTATACGCCAGTGCCTAGAGCTCGCAATTTGCTCGTAATTGGTGGAAGTGTTTTCATTTTATATCTCACTTATGACATCGTCAATCGTTGCCAGTATGGCCTTAAGCAAGGATGTGTAATCCTATCTGATTAAGGAAGAAGTTTAGATAACACTTGTTGAGTAAAAGTGTTATTTTTGGCAAATAAAGTGGAAATGATAATTTCATTTTAAACGTGCAATTTGATGAATATTAGTTTTTCATTGGTATGCTGTGTGATGTCATCAGGTCTACATATTGATGACAATCAGACAATAGTTACAGAACACAACTCTCTGAGGTTTTGTTGACAGGTTTTGAATGCTCTCATAGAGACGATTAGACTTTTCTGGCCTACGATATTTGTGCCTTTCTCTGCTGCAGACCCACATAACAATCGCCAATGTATGTAAAAAACTTTATGATATACAGACCGAAGTGGCCCAGTGAAATAATACTGTCCACACCACTTGCTTTGGCCCAATATCTTACAAACCACTGCCCAGCATTCGCTGTTTGAAAAGCAACCATGTTAGACTGAGTGAGGTAACATATCAATATGCGTCTTTTGCAGGTTGTCAACATCTCTAAATACAGTTGAAAACATTTAAGAGACAGTCCATATAAAAACCAGTAGATTTTCAAAAATCANCGATATTTGTGCCTTTCTCTGCTGCAGACCCACATAACAATCGCCAATGTATGTAAAAAACTTTATGATATACAGACCGAAGTGGCCCAGTGAAATAATACTGTCCACACCACTTGCTTTGGCCCAATATCTTACAAACCACTGCCCAGCATTCGCTGTTTGAAAAGCAACCATGTTAGACTGAGTGAGGTAACATATCAATATGCGTCTTTTGCAGGTTGTCAACATCTCTAAATACAGTTGAAAACATTTAACAACTGGACTGAAACATGGTGGCATACAGTAATGTTTGATACAAATATTCCAATGTGAGTGAGGAGCATACAGAGGTAATGACATGTCTAAGTTTTGTTAATATTGCTTTTTGGTTATGCAAGATAGGTCATTTTCAGCTTTTTTATGCAGTTGTCACTGTCCTTGAAGGTTGTCTTCTATCTAGAAAGTGTTTGTTCCATCAACGCTTTCATTTATAGGTTGTATATAGTTGTTTATAGCAAAATAAAACATCAACAGCGTGAAGCGCGAAGAAAAAGAGAGTCAAGTAACTAAGATCGGTATCGGATGAGGAGGGGGCTCAGATCCCAGATCGCGGCGGAATCGTGTTCCCATTTTTTAGTCCACCGATAGATTTTCTGAACAGAAAGTCTACATCCCTGCTCCCACAACTTTCGGACCCCCTGTGTACATACAATCGCGCTTTGCCCAATTCCCTGAGGCGACATATTGGGCCGCCCCCCTTATGGTATCCTAAATCCGCCAATGCATAGTACATAAAATACTTGAATGCGATGGGTGATCTTGTTTGAATATGCTGACAAATAAATTATCATTTTCAAAATGTGGAAACAGAGAATAATAGATTTTCTATTTACTTGATTTTCTTATAGATAGAACATTCACCTACCGACAATAAATCTCTACCCTTTTCACTTTTCAAATCTCGCTGTATATGTATTTGTCACAGGTATTATGCACGTCAACCTGAAAAAAATTGTCTGTAATGCGTATTTTTAATTGAAGAGTTTTGTATGTAGTATTATCGTGTTTGCATAAAAGGAATTTAAACTATTCTATTTATTTTAAACAGGTTCCAAGCAGCTTCTTGTGTTCCAGAAAGTCACGGATAGGAGGAAGAGTCCCCCTCAACTGACGCAGGACGTTCAAGCTACTAAATCACGGACACACAACTGGTCTCATTGACAGCACATGTTAGTGAACATCTTTATCGCTTACACAGAATTGGTGATAACCATTCGTGCTGACTTTGCACTGTCTGTAGGTCAACAGATTATCCAAAGTTGGAGGACCCCATTTCATTGCTGTTACAGCATTTGAAGCAGCTTGCCAATGAATCACCTTAAATGCAGCATATGTCCCTCTCAGGTCTTTGTAACCTAATCTGCCCAATAGATCAGTCTATATTTCTTTTATTAAATGGCTACTGGTGCTTCTTTAATGCTTTAATGTACTGCCATTGTCTGCTTGCTTTGGTGTCAGGGTTTATGATTTTTATAGTATCTGATTGGTCACAGCGCTAGTTGCGTAACATCCTGGTGGAGTAAATGAAAAATGTTATTCCGCAGTTAGGTGAATCAAAATTATCAAACTGTGTTCCTGACAATCAGAGGACAGAAGTATCAGTTGTCATGTAATGAAACAACATGAGTAACCCAAAATTTAATGTCAGGACATAAGGTTATGTGGCACCTTACTGACGAATATCTACAGACGTTGGAATTTAAAGGAGAATGCCACTCGATTTAATTAGTCATTTTTGTCGTCTTAATCGGTCTATATCCACATAGCCTCGCATACGGTCGACCTTACATTGCCGAGAGGTGTCGCGTTAATCTGTGAGGAAGGTGAGAAACGACGCAGCGACGTCAGTGGTTCATTTGCAGAGTGAATGCCGCTATGTTGCGGTGCATCGTTCCCGCTTGTACGAACTATGCAGCTGCGAGGACAGCGGGTACATCGTTTTTTCGACTTCTTCGAGAGTTCGAAATGCTTAGGAAGTGGCTCGCAGAAGTGAAGAATGAAAAGTATGAGGCCGTGAAACATCTCCGTGTCTGTGGCCTGCAGTCGTGGACAGTGCCTGAAGAATGCCGGCTTCAAGCTATTCATATGTTCCGTTGTCTGAGCTTGTTCACGGCGCCTCTCTAGTATTTCTCTATCACTGTATTCCGGACCAAACTGATAGCCTGTGAAACTTAACGATCCACCTGCGAAGTCTTCGTCGGGATGAGCTCTCGTCTAAGTCGGGATGGCGAGTTGCCACTTGGCATGTTGTCGTTCATTACTGAGCGTTGTGTTTCAAAATGAACCACTCTCACCCTGACCAATATAAAACTGAAACAAGCCGGTCTGTCTCATTAAAAGCAATTTGCATTGCCTTTGAAGTGCTCGTGAATGCAAAAAAATTGAGAAGCCAGCAATGAACAAATCAGTGCGTTACCGGCTTTAGGTGGAATAAACTAATTGACAGGACACAGAGGCCGTGTGAGCTCATGCTAATTCAGTGTTTGCTGACAGAAGCAGTTGTGAAACAACTCGATTTCTATCACTCTACGGCCAGGTGTTAGGGGAATCTTTATCTACATTTACATCATTCAAATAATGATTTTCAATGTATAACTTCTACCCTGACGGTTCTGTTGCCAAAGCGGAACCTGACTTCGCGGCCCCCGACAATCGAGTAAGTAGATTTACAGTTTTTTGGCTAATTCATCAACATAATCACGTGCACATTACTTCTTTGGCTCACTAGTATAGTATTTTCTTGACTGGAAGCTTAGTTTCCAACTTTGGCTGGTTTATGTTCGTGATGTCTTCAGCCCCGCCGGCTGCGACGGGTCTGATTGGTTTCCGAGCCACTGGCTTGGATAACGAGTCAGATCCGGCCGCGATTGACGGGCTTGATTGGACTCCGAGCCACTGGTCAGTATAACCAGAAGTTTGTGTGTTTAGAATTAAAAAAATCACAAGTCTAAACAATACAAATCTAGGTTATCCTGTCTGTGTCTCACGGAAAAATACTTTATCTCCGACGTAGCACTTAGGCGGGCCCCAGCCAAGCTGCCGAAGACAGCGCAGGCAGACTCCGACGTAGCACTTAGGCGGGCCCCAGCCGATTTGCATAACCACAAGTCATGAGAACAAGAAATTTGGCAGCCAAGTTTCATTCACAACACAGCTGTTGAGTGGTGAGCACACACAATGTATCCTGAAAAGACACGCAATTTCATTAGGAGCAGAGGGAGAAGAAAAAACAATTTAAAAAGGGACACAGACCCTCCAACATGGACTACTGAAGCTCCAGCATACCAAGGCAGTCCCAGGCAGCAATAGACGGTTGCAGGGCTGTGCGTCTCACACGTTTTGAAGCTGAGGATTTCACCTTCCTAATTGACAGTGATGCTGCTGCGACAGCTTGCAGGTTTAGGCCAAGTACCGTGAAAAAAGAAAGAAAAATTCGTGACAGCAAACGAATGGATGAGAATATCATCATTCACGTGCGTCTCTTAACAGGCCTGGTGGGACATGTGCATCAGGTTGCATGCAAATTTGGAAAACTAGAACTAATTGTTGAAAAAAGACTGGGACTGTGTGTCTATGCATCATTGCACTGCAGAGTTTGCAAATATAAATCGCCCACTGTGCCACTGTCAGGTGAGGTCAAGCAGCAGACGACTGGGCCACCAGCAGGAGCCTTGAACAGCCAGACTGTATTGCCTGTGCTAAAGTCAAAAGTGGGAATTGAGGATGTAATCAACATTCTGACATGCTTGAATATTGTGCCACCATCCAATCGCAGCCTGCAGAATAAAATGAATGCCATGAGCCAAACAGTAACTCATCTGAACGAAGAACAAATGATTGAGAACCAGCGCTACGTTAAAAAAGTCACCACTCTGGCTGGCGGTGGAAGTGTTGCAGGCGTTCAGTTTGACGTTTCCTACTCCAGTTAGCCACAGGGTGGCTGCAAGAAAGCAAAGCAGAGCTTCGGTGGACTTGTTGAGCACTCAACGACCCGAAAACTTCCACTGGCCCTTGCCACGGCGAACAAACACTGCAGGATTCCCGGGTGCAAGCATGAACACTGCAGCAAAAACTATCCAGCTGAGAAATCAATTGCATCAAGTGAACGCACACTGTTACAAACCAGCCTCAGAGCAGTGGAAAACTGTGGTGTGGACCTGAATATCAGGAGCATTACGACCGATGCCAGAAGCCAAGAAGCGAAGGCCATCCGTGATTTCTACAGTGCCAAAAGAAAAAACCTAAACACTACAAATGCTTCATTCACAGACTGAGGCGAATGGAAAAAAGCGTTAACGAAGCGGACTTGAAAGGTTTGCCCAGGTCACATAACAAGACTTGTTACAAGAGGAAACTTTCATCTGCTGTACGAGCCAGAGCGCGAAAAGAGCTCATCAACCTAAAAAACAGAAAAATCGAAAAAGATGAATTTTTGAAAGCTGGAGCTGCTGCGGTGAACAATGTTACTCGCTGTTTTTCGGGACAGCACCAACAATGTCGCGAGCTGTCGTCTGTGTGCATTGCACACCATAGCAACTATACACCAAGCCATTTGCCTTATGACCGGGATCTAGAACTGAGTGAAAAGGACTTGAAAACGATTCAAACAAAAATCAATTCCTTCTTCGACCAGGAACAGCTAAGAGGTATGCAATATCTTTTCAACACAAACATCAGTGAAAGTTTGAATGCAGCAGTTTATGCATACGCGCCAAAGACATCAAGATACACATGAAAATTCACGGGGCTGTGTCATTCAGCCATTCACTCCAGAACCCTGGGACAAGGGAAATCCACGGTGAAGCTGGCCGAGGCATCAGGACTAACCGTGCCTGAAAACAGTGCCATGAAAAAAATGTTGAGAAATGTGGACTCCAGAAAGCGCTACCATGCCAAGAGAAAGTTGAGCCAAGAGTACAAAAAGGCCTGGTACTACCTAAGGGAGAGGATGGCCAACACGAATCTGTTTGACAAATCTGTTTATAGTACGGAAAACATAGCGTCTACTAGTGTCACTGACCACAGCGACGGACTTAGTTACTAGCTGTATTTTAGTCAAAGCAATAACCAAACAACTGGAAAACGGAACTTAAAAGCTCTTGATAGGATTACCATATTCAGCAGGCATGATTTGTATCCCCAATGACCAGTGCATTCCCCATTATTTTTGCAAATTTGCCTGGAGTTGTTAATTTTGGGGGGTTCATAAGAAAAGTGAGAGAATTTTATATAGGAAGAGTTATGACAGAGGTGGGAAAAGTGGTGGAACTAGGACAGCCGCTGGGGTGTGCCAAGCGATGAGCCTGTACTCTGATATATTTCCCTCGAAATTTAACACGGTGAACACCGTATTCCTTCTTATTTACAGGACCTGTCCACAGCTGACACTGAGGGTTGTTGTACCTGTATTAGCATATTTTGCAGTTGTTTTTAATTGCACTGTAGCACACTGTCACACTGTTGCTGATGAACATTAAATTGTCATTTGAAATGCATTAATGAGTGTCTGAAGTTAATCGTAAGCACCACATCCACACCCAGCTGCCGGGCTCATGTGCCACCGGTAGGTCCAAGTACACAGTCACACACAATTCTTTCTTCAATTTTTACAAAAAAATGAAAAAAATATTCAACAAAAACTATTGTTCTGACTTTGATTTGTGGCAGAGAGAAGAATTAGTGCCAAAACTTCGAAATATTTCAAACTTGAAATTTCGCCATTTCTTTTAAGGAGGCACAGAACAGTTCTCACTGGGTTTTGTAGTGTCCGACTACTGCCTCTGACGTGGCATCTACTTTCCATTTTCTACTATTGGGCATTGACGGACATGTAGATAGCATGCATCTCCACAAAATCTCGAACAAGAATAGACTGACGAAAACTGCATCACATTCATGACCTCAGTCACAATTTGATGTTGAGGCTAATACTCAATATGTGCTTGACAACGGCGTTCCAGCTATGGTACAATACAATACAATACAATACAATACAAGACATCATGTTTGTCCATCAACATTGATCAAATGCACTCAGAGGTTGGAGAAACCATCAAATCTCCGTTTTTGTGACGCAAGATTCTTGAAAATGGGCAGAGCACAGGCAGCCCTTGAACCGGTTGCTTGCTCCGCCGTGTAGTCCTACTGTCATACCGGGCAATCTTAGGGTCGTTCGGAACAGAAAAACAATGTCTGTCGTTACTGCATCCTCTGCACACGCACCTTTTCAAAATACTTGTCTCAAGCTCAGTCTCAAGGAATATTCGACTCTTTTCGGCCACTCCGGCTCACGATTGGTGAAGAAAAACACAGTGGCGGAGAACGGAGTACGACTGGTGACGTCACACATATTTTTTTAATTTTGCGTTATTTCTTGATTAAAAATAAAACACGACTTGAAGTAGAAATACTTAAAATATCACACTAAAATTGTCGGTAACCGAATCCAAGCATCCGTGACCATGACGTGAAGGCTTTAATGGCGTGGTAATTTCGTTAGCAATTATTTTGATCATCCTGCTGGTGATAAATTTAAAGCTGTGACATTGCATAATTCTTATTGGAGTCAATTTCATGGAGATACTTGCAGACATCGGTTTGATTAGCCAGGATATCGTTCATGGAGAAAGGGGAATTATACCTTAATCAGTTGGTGTTACATGAAAGTAATAGCTAGTTGTCACTGCTACTTGAAGTTACTGTTGTGGTTGATAAGGTAAGCGGATTTTATTGATAATATTCCAGTATTTTGGAGTTCTTATTTACATTGTTAATTTGTGGAAAAAAGCTTTTGGCGATGATCAGCTTTGACTTATGTACTAAAGTCTCTACCAGGAGTGACTGCTCCTTGTATCTGTTGTAGATTACAGTGTTGTTTGGTCTCCTGAAAGAGATGTAAAAAATATTTCTAGTGCGAATGGTTGGCTGTAGTGTTTAATAACCTTTTTAGTTGATGGGATATTGCTTTTATAAAATGTCATAGACAGTGCTTGTGAACAGTGGGACAGTGCATATAAAAGAGAGCAATTACAGAAGGAATTGTCATGGAAACTAATGTACTATAAAACGTTGTAAAATTTAATAAAATACATAGGTGTTGCAAAATATGGACATTATCTATATAACGACAAGGTACGATGGAACCCAGTATCTTGGGAATTTATGTCAGGAGTTTCGGTTTTTATCATTAAAGCTTCGAAAATTTTCAAACGAAAGGGGTCACGTTCGAAATACCCGACGATAATATTGTCAACCATATCTGAACGGGAAATTTTCTTTTTGTGGAGCGTTTTGTCACAGCCTGTTTGAAGTTAACATTTATGTAGGCAATACGAAAGTTTGTTGAACAAACTATCTAAGGTCAAGAGCAGATTACTTTTCAATGAAATATATATATACAAAACGTACCGAGCTTGGCGTATATGAAACAATATCCCAGTCGACATTATTTCGCGTATCGACCTTCGGTCTCTGTCCATACGCGGAATAATGTCTCGTGGGATATTATTTCATGTACGCCACTCGAAATTGATAAAAGGATTATGCAATGGCACAGCTTTTATCACCAGCAGGATGATCAAAATAATTGCCAACGAAATTACCACGCCGTTAAAGCCTTCACGTCATGGTCACGGTACATTTTGTATTTATCCCATACGCATCGAATTCGTGAGTTTCTTTTTTTTCTTTCGGTATTTTATAAATACTTCACCCTGACTGTTTACGTGGCTAATCACAACCTGTTGTGTATGTACGTGCGCGTTATGTTGCTAACTTAGTGTAGTAAAAGAAAACAGTTTTAAATGTAGCAGTTTATTACTTGAAATTGATAAAAAATGTGAAAACGTCAGTTTTCGTGCATTGAACTTGTATCATATTTCGAAAATAAATAAATAAAAATATTTATAACGTCGTCTGCTTTCACGAAGTTGATGGAAGTGCCACCGTTGATGACAGCTCCGGCGAATATGCCTGTTGTAGCGTTGTTGCAGGTAAGTTGTCGCATTTCTACGGATTCCCTGCGTGCTTAGCCCAGCCAGCACGCAGGTATCACGCAGTGGCACGCGCTCTAGCATTGGTCGATGTAACCTCGGCAGTCATTGGTTGCTTTACAACACCGTGAAAAAATGGCCGACTGTGAACGATTTTTAGCGTTGTCATGCAAGTGGCGTCGCAGCAACTATTTCGTTTCTGCAGTGATGTTTAATAGCCGCGTGCTTCAAGTACATACATGTACAATAAACACACATCTGGCAAAAAACAAGCTGATTTGCATCAATTTAGATCGAGTAGTTATACTCCATAACGACACGTACGGTTGCGTTACCTGACACCTGACGGCAGACGGAGGTGTTGAAATTATCCAATGACGTCATCGATTTCACACGCAGTCTGTTCAGCAGTTCACAACACCGGTTACTGGTGTCAGCTTATCGCATGAAGTCATCGTTTAACACCAATAAATCATCAAACTTCGATGTAAAACCCTTAAAAATACACCGAGTTCTTATAAAAACGTGTTGTTTTATTTCGTTCTTACGGATTTATTGGTATTTGGACACGCCGTAGCCTACAAAGTTCGGCAGGCCAATAAGGTCCATAGCAAGGAGTTTGTGGTGTGTTCAGAGATAATTTCGAAGTATTTTCCGTGAGATACAGATAGGAGAACCTAGATCTGTGTTGTTCAGACTTGTGATTTTTTTAGTTCTAAACACAAAACGCTTGTTATCCTGGCCAGTGGCTCGGAGCCCGATCAGGCCCGTCGCGGCCGGCCGCATTGACTCGTTAATCCGGCCAGTGCCTCGGAAACTGATCAAACATCACGAACGTAAACCAGCCAAAGTTCAGTGGAAACTAAACTTCCAGTCAAGAAAATACTATAATAGTGAGCCAAAGTAATGTGCACATGATTATGTTGGTGAATTAGCCACGAAACTGCAAATCTACTTACCCGTCGTGGGCCGCGAATTCAGCCTTCCGCTTTGGCCACAGAGCAGAAGTTGTACATTGACAATCATTATTTGAGTAATGTAAATGTAAATAAAGATTCCCCTAACACCTGGCCGCGGGATGGAAATCGAGTTGTTTCACAACAGTTTCTGCCAGCAAACACTAAATTAGCATGAGCTCACACGGCCTCGGTGACCCGTGAATTAGTTTTATTGCACCTAAAGCCGGTAACGCAGTGATTTATTCATTGCTGGCTTCTCAAATCATTTCAGTGCTCTCATGAAAACTCCAAAGGCATTACAAATTGCATCTAATGAGACAGACTTTGTTTAAGTTTTATAAAAGTATTGGTTACGGTGAGAATAATTCATTTTGAAACAGAACGCTCAGTAACAAACGCCAACATGGCAATTCGCAATCCCGACTTAGGACGAGCTAGAGCTCATCAGTCCCGACTTCGCAGGTGGATCGTTAAGTTTTACAGGCTATCAATTCGAACAAGAATACAGTGATGAAGAAATACTAGAGAGGCGCCGTGAACAAGCTCAGACAAAGTAACGTATTGAGTTATTTAGTAAGCCGGCATTCGTCAGGCACTGTCGACGTCTGCAGGCCACAGACACGAAGATGTTTCACGGCCTCATTCTTGCTGTTTACAGCGTATATATCATTCTTCACTACCATGAGCCACTTTCTAAGCATTTCGGACTCTCGAGGAAGTAAAAAAAAACGATATACCCGCTTTCCTCGCAGCTGCTTAGTTCGGACAAGCGGGAACGATGCGGCATTCACTCTGCATATGAACCACTGACGTCGCTAGCGTCGTTTCTCACCTTCCTCAGAGGTTAACGCGACACCTCTTGGCGAGGTAAGGTCGACCGTATGCGAGGCGATTTGGATATAGACGGATTACGACGGCAAAAAAGACTAATTAAATCGGGTGGCATTATCCTTTAACCGGTGTGTTAGTCATACTATTTATGCAGGACACTATCGTAAACAGAAGTCATCGACAGTAGAAAGATGCATTCCGCCGGCGCATCACAATTTCTAGGCTTCACATTTCCTGAACATGAATTTTAAGCACCGATTTGTCTGTACAACAGACCACATTTACACTTCCTCCATCAGTCATGCCAGTTTGTTTGCGTAAAGCGTTGCCTGTTCAGAATTCGACTTGTCAATCAGAAACGCCGGTGTAAAAAAAATTACCGAGGAAATTTAGTGATACCTGCGTGCTGGCGCGGCTACCGCCCCACATGAGAGCGAGCCCACGCGGATAATGCATGCACCATATGAAACAGGTTATCTGTAGCACCCTTCATTATTACAGGTAGAGAGGGACTAACAGGTTAAAACAAAAGAAAGGTCAAGTTACAAGTATGGACTGCATTATTGGGACGTGGCAGTGCGTAAATGTTGAAAATGAAGCTAAGGTGGCCAACGCAATGGGTAAGGGCAAAATCATAATTAGTTGTAGCTTCTACCCGACACGTTTTAAGACCTGCGCGCTCACCGACAAAAAAGAAAAAAAAACGACAAGCCGCATCAATTTCAGTTATAGTCTGGGTGTATTTTTTGAAAAACTGAACAAAGGCACGTAAGCAAAGGTAAGCAAAGTTTGGAACGCCAAGATTTGTCAAGCGATAAGTAAAACAACAACCCGAATAGTTTTCTTTCTGAAAATTACTGCACTACCGACTGGATTTTCAAAGAAAAAAGAGCACAGAATGCTTTGTATTATAAATGTAATGAATCAAACGGTCATACCCAAACTTGTGTACAATATACGCGGCCTCAGTGATACGCCTTACCACTCCTCCATACAATCAGTGGGCCTCGAGGTGCAGGACCTTTAAGAGGCCTAAATTACAATATTCAAAGTGGTTCTCTGCCACTGAAGTAGAATTCAAACTACTCACCAGGTAATTTTAAGGTTTGTTCGCAAAGATTTTTAAATTGTGTTGATATCAAAGCATTTTCTTCTGGCTTCAAATTTCAAAAAATGATCTGTCAACAGTTCGCCACTTCGTCGATAATTGTCTCGCAAGGCAGAGCACGTCTCCTTATATGGTATGGCAAGACGAAAGGTAATACATTTCCCTTATATGGAAAAATGTGACCTTTGACCTCAAGCCACTTCAAGCAACCGATTGTAACCGCATGCGCCCATTTATCATAAGTGACATATAAACTTTGCAAGTGGAAACTTTTATATAATCAACTAGAAATACTCGAGTTATAAAATAAATGAATAAATTGCCACTTGAAAGTACTCATGAAATGTTCTCCAACACCTCAGGGCCCACGAACAGTTACACCTCTCCTTCATCGCAGACTCATCTCCTTCACGTCTATTTATTGTCTCGTCATTAGGCTCTTCAGTGCCTTACCATTTGCCCATTGCTCTCGTACGTCTTTCCATTTACTGAGTCAAAAATCACTCTCATTACATTCCTGCCAGATTGCAGTTTGGGCTCTTGAAGCTCTTTTTTCATGATTAATTGGAATCTTAAAAACAACTGATTAAAATTGTGTCTTCATTTGCGGAATGTTAGACAATGCCTAAATTACTTTGGTCAATGGTTTCAGAGATGTAGTGTGTGTCTGACCTATATTCCTGCAGGTATTCCTGAGCAACTCCAATCTATGATAATGAACTCTCCTAGACCGGAGTTGACATATGAACGGGATGGGGAGAAGTGGACGTGCATCACCGGATGTATAGGCGGTCCACAAAGTATTACGTATAAACTTGGTGAACAGTTCGAACAGATGGGTGCCACTGGGAATGTACAGGTAACGAGTTAGTCACTTACTTAGTTAGTTACTTAGTTACAATCAAGCACTTTTACTACGAAATGGATACATCCATATATATATATATATATATATATATATATATATATATATATATATATAAACGAGTTCGATTTAATAAAAATGTACGAAGACTGCTGAGAAGTCGTTACCGTTGAGGCGTACATTTGTAGCATGCTTATCTAAGTAGATGCTATCTATGTCACTACGATTTTCCAAAAACACAGTAAGCTTATTAGAAAGCCTTGACGAGTACCAATAGTGCAATTAAATAAGTCTACATCACTTGTTTTCACACGATCTCAACTTAGTATACATTGATCGCAGAATTGATAACAGAAACTTCAGGGAGTAAATAATTATACGAAGCACATAATAATGTCTTTCCCGGCATCTAAAAATTTTGACGCATTTAAAAACAATACTAAATGAGAACTGTAAGCAGCTATGCCTCTTTTAGGTTGACTGCTTGATATAGTCCAGTCATTCTACGGATAACCCGGAAAAAATTGCAACAGAAGGTTTTACTGCATAAATCGTATCCTTTCATACCCCTTAGTGGGAAAAAAAGTCTACCGGAATCGGAGTGGCTTTTCAAGATGGCGGACAAAATGGCCGCCAGATTTTTTGATGCGCAATATAACTCAAGAGTGGAATGTGCTAGAGTAAAAATTCAAAAAGGTTTACCTATGTTTTGTGGGTCAAAAAATCCATTGGAAATGATTTTACATGGCTGTGGTGACACTGTCCGCCATTTTCCAACATGGCCGCCAAATCTACTTGAGTCGCAAAACTTCACACGAACAGATTAGTGTGTTGTCTTGCTTCAAACATCGCATCATAGGTTTTCTGGGTCGACTAATCCATTGAGACTCATTGCATTTGGCACTAATGATTACTTCCACCATTTCCAAGATGGCGGACAAAATGGCCCCCAGATTTGCAGAGGATCATTATAACTCGAGAGTGGAATGTGATAGAGTAAAAATTGAAAAATGTTTTCCTATCTTTTGTGGGTCAACAAATCCATTAGATTAGTTTTGCATGGCCGTGGTGACACCATCAGCCATTTTCCAAGATGGCCTTCAAAACTATTTCGAATCGCACAACTTCGCACAAACAGATTAGTGTGTCGTCTTGCTTCAAGTATCAAAGGTTTTCTGGGTCGACTAATCCATTTAAACTCGTTGCGTTTGGCTCTAATGATTACTTCCACTATTTTCTAAGATGGCCACCAAATAGTTGCTTCGTGTAAGAACTTCAGATTCCAGAGACACGCCATGTCCTGAGTTTTATAAGTCAGCACATCCATTACAATATTTTTTGTCTGGCTCTTGATGATTACGACTACCATTTTCAAGATGGTTTAACGAATAACGAATTTGGGTCAAAAACATCAGGTTTGCCTGAACTGAAGGATCATTGTACTACTGAAAAAATGTGCTGTATTAATTCAGTGATCTACTATCCACACTGTCTGTGTCACTTCCAGTTAGTTCTAAATGCTAGTGAATCTATACACAATCAACCAGTATTTACACAACTAATCTCTGTCAACTCAGAATGAATTGCTGCAGCTAAAACCACGGCATTCTCCACATGCAACTGAGTACGACTATCCTAACCTCTTGCATGTACATCTCTTGGAACTGCAGTTGGTCTTACACGACCATATCTCACTACTTTCAGCAGGTTCTCTGGTGCTGCTGAATGGTCCGTCGTCGTGGGAATGAATTTTCCACCTGCCAGCATCCATCCCCAATACAGCGAGTCTAGGCCACTGCCACGGAAACTTGACAGCTCTTGCTCTTGATAATATGTCCCGGCAGCATGGAATTTAGCTACTAAAGAAAGTTCGTGATANGGTGTCTTTGAGTTGCTACGTCTCCTTCAGTCAAGTATATGTATGAAGATTTTGCATAAGAGTTGTGACCAGCAGCTGCAAAGTAAGGCAGCATTTCAGAAACTGCTTTTAGGTGAAGCTCCCAATCTGACGTTATTTCTGCTTTTAAAAAATTCGAAGGATGTCAATCATCTTCATAAACTGTAGTCAAAGACTAATGATTGGACTTTGCATGGACAAGTCTGATTTATGTGCTTTGATTTTTTATGAATACCCACAAGACACTCGGACGAGCATACGTCGTCGGAAACAGACGTCATGCCAGCAATAACATCATCATACCGCTTCAGACCAGCTCTCAAATCATCATGAAGAATATCATTGGCCATTGATTCTTCTGACGAACTATTCTCTGCCACTGTGAATTCTGAAGACCTATACTCTGATTCAGACGTGTTTGAATATACCAATGGCAGTAGGTCGGAAACCAGAAGTGAGCTCTCGTGAGGGCATTCCACTGTAATCCAAGGTTCAGAATCGGAAAACACTGGCTGGGCATGGCATGCCCTATAGTATACATCTAGTTATGTGATCAGTTGGGATGTCTGAGATGTCTGAAGAATCTGTCTCCGTATTCTGACGAGCCACATTTAGTATATAAATCTTAAAAACAAATTATAGAAACAATCAACTCATTAACCCTGACTGTAGGTTGTAAAATGTTTTTGTGTAAATGCGTATCAGGTTACAAACAAAGTTTGCAGAACGTAAATGCAGTAAACTAGGGTTTGTGAATTGGCAGCCATTTTGGCGGCCATTTTGTCAGCCATCTTGAATTTTTTCTCGCAAACCAGTGACCAATTGTAAGGTCCAGATATTTTCAATTGTCTAACTTACAAAAGAAAAAAACTTTTGCCATTTTCAGGGCAAAATATAAAAAGAAATCTTGCAACATGTACCAAATTGCCGTTTCGGCCGCCATTTTGTCGGCCATATTGGTTTTATTTTACGGAAAATTGGCATCTTTTGATTGGTATGCCTGTTATGAAAAGTATATAATCAATGACAAACTTTATTGTTTTATTTTTAGCTGTTACATAAGAGTAATATGCCAGAAAACAGTAATCACCGGTTTTGTCGGCCATTTTGTCCGCCATCTTGAAAAACCGACTTCCGCCACTCCGATTTCGGTAGATTTTTTTTTCTGACACCAAGGGATGTTTGAAGATGCCATTTATGCAAAAAACCTTCTGTTGCAATTTTTTTCTAGGTTGGGCCCTCTGGAGCCCTAGAATGACTGGACTATGACGGTGTATTCGGTATGTTGTCTCGAGTGTTCACTTATAGGCCTTATGTAGCGGTTACTTAACACCAGGGCGTTGTAGCTCTAGAGTCTGTGAACTTGCCCGAAAACTTACGTTTGCGGTTGCTTCAATGTCTTTGTGTCATACACAGCAATTAATACGCAAATTCTTGAAATTAAGTTGTCCGTGTATCCAGAGATATTTGAAATATTTGTGGACTAGCACCGTCACTCGGCAGACATGCATGCACTTCAGCGCCACCAAGCCATATTCAAGCACTTTTACTATGAAGTGAATACATGTATAAAAACGAGTCCAATTTAGTAAAAATGTACGAAAGAAGACTGAGAAGCGTACATTCAATCCACCATAGGATCATGAAAACTGTCACCTTCACCAGTATTGCTAGAGAATGCGAATACTAGCAACTGATTAATGATAAGTCATCCAGTGACTTGATATCAGATTAAAAATGTCTTGTTACAGGTAACAATTGACTTCAAAGACGGATATTGGACAGAAGAACATATACGACCTGATGAGAAAGTGGTGGTTATCGTAAAGGATGTGAAAGGCAAAACCTATGACCAGGTAATGAAAAGTTGACACTAGATTTTAAAAAAGTTCATACACTTTCCAATGGCATCAATGTGACATGGGTGGCGCAGCACTGAATAATATGTGCCCCCTATATGGTGTGCCGCCCATGTCAATTGGTGATGCAACACTGAAAAAATGGGGGCTATAGCTCCCATCCCCCTATGGTGCGCCGCCCATGTGTGAAAGTAAGAGTACTTAGCATGTTTAACAATGCCGAATCATCTTCAAAGATGTTTCGGTGTAATAGTTTTCACCCTTATTTTCATGGATACAATTTGACGTTTCTCAATTGTGAACCAAGTGCGTCATTGATGCCTTTGAAATATGATGACGTTGTGATGCTGTTTCCAATTTTATCTGACATGAATGTTCAAGAAATCTCAAAAACGCTGTAACTGTTACTGTTTCCTAAATTATCATGTCGTTTTCGTTCTATGCAATTTATGAATATTTCCATAAAAATCGTAAAACCCTAATTTTGTTGCTTCTCGTGCAAAAGTGGAAATTTCAAAGCAATCCAATCACCGTTATGAAGACCCGTGATTAAAGCACAGTTTGCGAAAGTATCATGTGAATATGGCCAGTCATTTCGAGATATGATGTTCCCAATTTTGCCAAATTTGGACATTTTTCTAGGATCTTACATAACCTTAATTAGTTTAAATCACGATTCCCATATTCAGGTTGTATGTAGGAATGAGTACATTTTTAATTTATTTTCAAAATGCGCGTGTTAATCTACATAATTCCGGGATTTTGCTAACCGTAAGAATGTTCCCTCAAACTTTGGTTGCAAGTTGAACATGTCTAACACAAGTTGTCAAAACTGGCATAAGTAGAAAAGCAAAAATAAATAGTAAGTAGCAATGCTACGTAATTGTCTCGTAAAAGGATATGAGAAACGAAAACAAATACTGAATGCTAATGAAACGAATAAGTACAAGTTTTTTGATTTTGTGTATTTTAGAAAACAGTCGTGAAGGGTACTGATGGCGCACCTCTTGCCTCTGGATCAGCGACGTATAGAAAGAAGGATCTCTAAGCAACGCTTAGGATATCATTGTCTCCCATATTTACCGAAATTTAATATCCATGAAATGTCAGCGGAAACAAAAATAGTAACTATTCCACATTTTCTTAAGACCATCAATGATCTGATGTGTACTATATTTAAGCAGTGAGTACATAAAGATTAGAAAAATATAAACGCTATATGACATTTGTAGTCCTTATTGTTATCAGCATTCCTCGTTCTACCGTTTTGGTTTGAGAAATCCAGTCATCTTTGTACAAATTTAACGTATTACTTGACACTTTCTAGTCCTGGACTTAAGAAAAGTTCCTAGAAAGAGCATTAAAGACAGCGTCCACCGGCTAAAACACTTTTTGACACTAGAAATGTATGTATTATTCATAAAAATATTGTTTTTGCTTCTTACATAGCACGGAAAGTAATTAATTACAACGCAAATTACACCGCTCATAATTCGTAGCCCCTTCAAGCGCAGAAAAAATCTCAACCAATCAGCGTAAAGTGGTTCATAAGACATCATCGTGGCCACGAAATTACTGGGATGCCACACTGCGTAACAGCTTATTGCTATTTCTTTTCTATTGCTATTGAGTACTTGTCGATCTCTGGGCTAAAATGCCTCTTTGCGTGATGTGCGGGTGTAGAAATGTCAGCGACAATGGGATACATTTGCACAACTTCCCCACCGATCACGTCGTGTGCCGTGCGTGGAATAGATTAGTATCCACGACAAGGACTGGCGACAAACTTTCCCGATCGGCAAGATCTGTTTTAGGCCTGGTGCAAAGCTGTATACAAAATCTCCAGCTTCGCGTCGATGTGGGTCAAAACCACTAAATAAAATCTGACTCAGAAATAGTGTCATTAAAAGCTGCACCGCTCTTTGAGTAAACCAAATTATTTACCGGTGTTGGAAGAATTATCATTCTACCCATAGACATCTTAATTGATGTCTATGGTTCTACCGCTCATCTACTGATAAAATTGAAGTGCACTCTTGTGTGTCGGCGTTTTGCGATTATGTCACCTGACCTGAACAGTTTCGTTTCGTCTCCGGTTTATTCTTCTATCAACTGTTCTTTGCTGCCACGAGGTTGCGTATTGTCACAACAAATTGTCGGAACCGATTTCATTTACAAGTTATTAGCATTTTTAAGACCAGCAAACCTAATTTAGAACAAACTTTACTGGTTTTACAATGTATTAATCGTGTTAAATGCATATATATGAACTGGCCTCATTGAGATGCACAGCAAATAAACTAACTATAACACATTAAAGTTTTGAATTTATAAAGAGCAGTAACAGACTCCTTAAAGTGTACACAACATTACTCTAGTACCTCAAAATAAATTTTATATTTATTATATCTTACTTGATTTCAGTGCCTTTAGTGCACAGCTCATAAACACGTAAAAATTAAAAAAAAATAATAATTATGTACAACGTCATGGGTTGAACCCTAGTCGTTCGACATACTGTTCGGATCAGAGACAATTATGAGTGAAGTGAAAGCAAAGTACATTTAGCGCCGAGAAGGTTCGTAGAGGGATCAAAAGATGTGTTTCCGGAGGCTGCAGCAACAGCAGCCAGGCGGAGAACGTCTCGGTGTTCCGAAGGACACCAAAGTTGCGCAGAAGTGGCATCGTTTCGTGCGCCGAACGAGAGTGTGGGACCTCATCGTGGACCAAGCGATTCTGTCCGGGGCCACTCTGTGTTCTCCCCACTTTGAGGACTGGTGTTTCGACTCCAGTCACAGGAGTTGTTACGATGAAGACCTGGTTCAATAAAGGACAATATTTATCATTCAGAAACATCGGCTCTTAATTCAGGATCGTCTGTTGGATGACTGGGTTGACTCGCCGAGCCCGAGGCCGCTTCTCTCGCGGGAGGATCCAGTTCGTAAGGCTCAAAGTAGAAAAGTACGCAGCCGGAAGCACAT
>NMRA01000241.1:56005-77276 GCA_002633005.1 Phoronis australis
AATATAGTAACCTTAGGTCTTTTGGGAATTTGTGGCCACCTGTCGAAGACTTGCACCAGGGAAATTAGCAGTAATAAGGCTTAGCGCGACGACGTATTTTGATAAAAATTCCACCTTTTACCATTTGTTTACATGCAGACAGCCACGCATGCGCAATTCAATCACCACTAGTACAGCAGCGACACCGCGAGGAGAATTCTCCGAATAGCCCCGCGCGTTTGCGCTTATTTACTGGACTTTTGTCCCAGTTCCTCGGACATTTTGTCTCTCAGGGGCGAACCTTTTTGCCCACTTCGCCAGATGGGGGCTCATTCGAGCCCCACCCGGGTGCGTGCATGACGTGGTGCTTACTCGAATGAGTTTCATTTTAGCGACTATTTCCAATTAACAATGTGGCGAGGCTAGGGATTGTCACATCTGTAAGGTAGACGTGTTTCAGTGAACTTCCATGTTTATGGCTTTATTTATACATGACCAAACTTTAAAAAAGAAGCCCGCGTTTAAACCAGGAGCTGCGTTGGGTGCAACTTGTGTAGACGTTTAATGCGGGCACCCAGCCTCTAATTTCGGGGGGCTCGAATCTCTGGCAAAGTGGTCCTTTTGCTAACAAAAAAGCGTGACAACTAAATTAAAAAATGGGGTACTGTGGTGGACTTATGTCTCTTTCTGTCGGACTTTTCCCCTGGGTGCGCGCATGCGTTTGTCTGCGTTGCCAGTTTTTATAAAGGTGGGCCTGTCTGTAGCCAACTACAGTAAATTCATAAAAGGTTACGTGCGAGGTTGCGTTCGCAGAACCGATCCAATATTTCGGAAGGACCATACTTAGTATCCGTTACGCACGGGGCCTTTTTGTTACATTAGGAGTAGGATTGGTTCATATTATGTAGAGGTGGTGTAGGACTTTACAAAACCGGTTGAAGAATTGTTTTTGTCAGAAATGTTCATTTGAAAGGCGTAAGGTTGGAAATACTTTTGAAATAGTAGGAATTAAGGCAGATTAAAAAAAACATTTGTCTGCTTACAAAAATGTAACATTGAAGCATAAGAACAACCTTCATATCCCTTTGATATCCCTGTTCCATGTTTGCAAAGAAGTTGAAACTCGGGTTAGTTGTCGGTATTTTCATAGGCTGCAGCGTAGTTGGCTAAAATGGTTCAGGTTTTGTGCGGCATACAGTCGACATTAATAAATGAGTATGTAACCTGCTGTTGAATTGTGAGATAGATTTGGACTGGTCCAGGTGGTTATTTCTGAAGTGTTCTATTTATTTGTACACGAATCAGTGTGAATTTGTTGAAATCGCTGTTCCAAATCCTGGCCAAATGTGCGAGACCAACCGTCTGATCAGGGCCAGCGAAGAGTAATTTGTTTAATTCGCTCACTAGACTATGGCTGAAGTTCTTAGTAAGGACAAAAGTTCACGAGTTACTGCCTTTGGAAGAAATTTAGCGGACAATTTTCGTCAAAAAGTTTACCAGATAGTTTTCATCAAAACGGAGAAAGCAAAAATGGATTTGTGAAGACAGGATTAAGTAGTAGGCCTACCAGTGGCAGAGCCTCTTAAAAAACATTCATCTTCGAAGTGCCTTGAACAAATGTACAAAGTCTTATTGGTGAAAAAACCGTCATTCACGTTGACACAAGAAGTTAGCTTTTCTTCCCACAGCCGATTATGGGGTCTTCGGATGGTATGGAAGCTAATCCTTTTGCATTTCGCGTGTGTGGCCGAACAACCAGCCACACAGCAGCCGACGATGATTAGCAGACGACGTACTTGCCGGAAATGGCACCAGAAAATTTAGCCAGGTGTCGCCAGTGAATAATGACGTAAGGGCTTATGCGTAAGCTCACAGATTTCGTCCATTGAAAGTATACGGAGTTGGCGGTCCATGTACTATAGTCTGTGGTTACACCACTCAAAAGGCGCAGAGTAATGCTAGAAAATGACGTTTATTAGATTATTCTTCCCGTAACCGAATGGCAACGGGCAAGGTGAGTGTCCGAATTGTCTGCCAGATTTTGCATGCACCCCGGCCGTCGGTCGTTGGCTCTGCGATATAAGTTTCACGACGAGATGACTGACACAACTCTTACCCGGCCTGTATGAGATTTAGTCTTTAGTCCATGGTACAGAGCTCAATTCACAGTGTTACCTTGCTGTATTTTGGCGATAGTCTTCAAACAGCTAGCTGGCTGGCTACAAAAAATCTGCTGTGTGCACTTCGACGTTTCATGTTACTGTTCCGGCCCAGAGTATAGGAAATCCGGCCCACAAATCCGGAATATTCTGTCTGAATTGGGTCCTTCCCGTAGGCCTAACGGAGTTCTGATACTGAATTTAAAACGTTCAATTGGTTACAAATTCTTATAATTTGGTATGTTTTCATGTAATGCAGACTTTATTTCGCGTAGTTTTAATTTATTACAGACACAATGTTGTATTGCCATTAAATTTTCATTTTTTTTAGGTTGACCGAGTCAAAATGGCGGCGATTAGGCTACGGGTTGCAGCATTTCAAAGAGACTTATTTTTCAAAATTGAGATTCTAATATAAAGTTTTCAATGAATTTGATTATAATTGCGTTGTACGAAAAGATTGGGTTCAAAAAGACGTGAACGCAAAGTTACTAACATTAAAGTTTTTGTATCAAGCAAATTACTCTTTATAATAAACATTGTGAAATTGCTGATAACAATTCAGACGAAGCGTTTTGTTTTTTTGGCTGTTCCAGCGGCCCCTGTCACACTCCCGGGGATTCCCATACAAGCCCGTATCAGAATATGTGCTAAATAATTGTTTAAAAAATTCTAAAGGCAATGATCAATTTTAATATTAAAATAAAAAATTAATGTTTTTCCTTGATTTTCCATTTATTTTGCACTAAATTAAATGGCCAGTCATCGCTGATTTCAATACTGTGGAGACACGGTGAAAGCCAAATTCGTGGTAACAATGATGTCATAGACTTCGATTGGCGCGGGCGCCGTCTCAATGTTTTTGGCGCTAAATGGGGTTCGTGATGGGGCTACTGTATTGTTGAAGGCCTACTTAATTAACGACTGGGGTATCCTATGACACAGTATTTTGATGTTTTTCATCAATAAATGTACTTTAAATGTAGTAATAGTCATTTTGACACCATACTTGACCTTTAAGGTTGCAACAGGTAATTAGGATGTTTTAACGAGTGTCTTATTTTGTACTGGGAATATGGTGAAAAACAATAAATTTGCCCTGAAATGTGTGGGTATTGTTTTTCTTCTGGTTGTTGTTGCCGTTAATGTTGTTTTTGTGTTTGTTGTTTTTATAATGTCTAAGATTGATTTTAAAACAATGTGGAAACATGCGTTAGCTGAGAACATAATTATACACTTGTTAGGTCTATCTTGCGCTCTATTCCATCTCATTGTGTGCAAAGAGTGTTAGTCGTATCTATGGTTAAAGCAATAGCCTAAACTGTGAATTCTTATTTTGGCATTCTTCAGCTGGCCAGTTAAGAGGCTTCATCGGTTCACAATGCATGTAAACTTTTCAAAGGTCTTCCGGGCAGCGGCACAAACCAGGCATGTTCATGAATACAGCTGAACTGAAACGCAGTGCACTCATTCGGGTGTAAGTAACTGTCGTACGCCAACATCATCATAGGACCAAAAGTGATCGCTATGCCGCTCAGATAGATTGCTATGGCAACGAGGCACAAAAGCATGGTCCAAAGTTCGACTCGTCGCGTTGATTTTTGTATCTTATAAAATTCTTCCATTGCAACTGCTACATCAGTTAAAGCGTCAGAAGGCTGTAAAATGAAATAGAGAAAGAATGACATGCGAATTTCAAATGCAGTATCTTGCAGAAAGTTAACATTTCACAGTGTATGAAAGTAATGTACAAAAACTGCTCGAGGCAAGCATTAATTTTTGCATGAAATATATAATATTATAAGTAAAGTTCAGTTTAATCAACATGTGGTTCTTGTTTACCGCACTAAATTGGCACTGTCGAAACTATGCCCCAACTGAAGTGAAGGCACACGGCTTCTCCGTGTGAGATAAACATGCAAAATCTCAGCGGAGATGGGACAAAAGAGTATGTTACCATTTCTCGGCCGAAAATTGAATGAGAAATTATGTCTTTACTAAAGTAGTCATTATCTGTGCAGTTAAAGCAGTATTTCACCCTCTTTAGTTGTTAAAAAAACGAAAATCGAATTGGGCCGTTTGCTCTCTAACAATCGGTCTCAAAAACAAGTTGGTGAAAGTTTATTTCGTGATTTCAATGTTTAGATAGTTACAGCTTATTTAAAGCTAAAGCCATCTTTCCAACCACCCAGTTATGACTTACGTTTTTAACTATTTTTTTCTTAAAAGTTTGACTCCATACAGTCAGCGATTTATTAGCAAAATTTGTCAACAAACGCGACAATTACACTGTCTGGTCATTCTTTATAAGCACCGATCAGTGGCTCTGAGAGAATGCCCGTAGTGATTTGGTCTCATATCTTTTCAGCTCCAGTCGTAGAACGACTTTCGAAGACGTATCAAGACATGTTTTTGGGTGTTAAGATCATGTTACAGTATTTTACGAAAAGAAGTTACATTAAGTTTAAATGAAAAGTTTAGGCAATAAAAACTGATGTGTTTTCGTAACTTTCGAAAAATTACTCATAATTGTTTAGCTAAGCGTGTTTGTGTGTGTGTGTGTGTGTGTGTGTGTGTGTGTGTGCCAAGTATATTGCTCTGTAACTAAGTCGCAATTTTCGTCTGATCATCACGAAATTTACACATAACACGTAGTCTCTGAAGTCCTGGAAGCCTATTGTTTTTCGTCATAATCGGATCCAAGATGGCGGATATGGCGGCCATTTTGTTTTCATTTTAAGATTCAAATGCTCCTGGAGGCTATAATTTTGTACGTACAGAGAGAATGGGGACAATTATTGAAGAGGGCGCGTGCTACATTTGTACCGGAAATTGTTAACATCCGGTTAAAGATGGCGAAAAATTTACGGAATTGTGTGATTATATCAATTTAGATGGAGTTTTGAACGGGATTTCAGAAGATACTTTTCATTTTGCACTACGACGTCTACTTTTCGAATTATTAGAGATTTTCTGATAGCGCTGTTCCTTTGTTGAGCGCTCTTGCTGCATTGATGTTGGTTAAACTTCAATTGAACAAGACTGTAGCCTATTTGTTACTGATTTATGACATCTAAGTTCGTCATATGAATGTCATGATGTTTGTTCATCATCGCCCCCACCATCATCATATTCGTCATCTTCGTCATCATCTTCGTCATCATCTCCGTCGTTGTCTTTTCAGTTAATTTCGCCAAGTGTCGCTCAAGACTGTAGCCTATTTCTTACTGATTTCGGACTTCTACGTTCGTCATGTGTATGTTATTATTACTTCTATTGTTCATCCTCGCCCCCATCGTCGTCATATTCGTCATCTTCGTCATCATCTTTATCGTCATCTTTTTGGTAAATTTTGCCAAGTGTCACTCCTCGGAGCGCTTTCATTTGTATGTTAAGTACTTTACAACTTGCGTAAAGCTCTGGTTACGACTACAAGAAATGCCACAGTAAAGATATCCCAGAAAATGCTATAACATGTTAAAGTCATTAGACGACACTGGTAGATAACCTGGGCCACTTGTATCAAACATTTATTACTGGGTCATGCTTTTGGCTTTGCTTGGGCACATCAAAGTGTTGGCAATACTGGTGCCTTTTTGAAAATATATACTCAGAGAGTTAAAGGCTACGCCTTCCAAGAATGGGATTGTAAAGTAAGAAATAGCAGTAAACTTGTAGTTTTTGCTGAGTTGCATAAGACCTTAAATGTTGCTCCATATTTGAAGGTTATAAAATGTGGTGAGATTCGCAAGTATATAACTAAAATACGTTGCTCGTCTCATACTCTTAAAATCGAGGTGGCGCGAAGAAGAGTAGATAGAGAATTAAGGCTGCGCAAATATTGCGAGAAATTTAATTTGTATGAAATTGAAGACGACTTTCACTTTTTAACAAGATGCTTTCTGTATGATCACTTGAGGATCCAATTTATTGCACAATTATGACAATGCGATATTACATTCGTTTAAGTTACATGAATAACGTTTCAAGTGCCTTCTTGGTTAATCTGTCAAAATTCTTTTCTCATAAGAACTAGCGTTTAAATGCTTCAGTATTTTTATTCCTATTCTATTTTTTCATATATCAGTGTGTTTCTGTATATATAGTTGACGTGTACTATGGACCAGTGGCCTTTTATGCACAAAGAATAAAAGGTTATATAACAACCGTAAAAATGCGACGGTTCCAATGTCTCTTGTTTAAGGTAACATACACTACGTGCATCAGAATCACAAAATTTTACTTTCTGAAGAAAAAAGTTAACTTTATTTCTAAACTTTTATGGAAAGTCCTACACTGCAACCAATGTGACGAGCTATCCACAGTACATTACAAATCTACGTGATAGATGTTTGCCAATTTTTCATCTATTAGAAAACCTCTATCTGCAAATTTCGGATAGATGCTTGGAGTAGTTTATCTCATTTTTCGCAAATGTCACTGCATTCTGAATTTTTACTGAAGAATGTAATTGTATCAAACGGCACCAAAGGTCCAATTAATTATAGTATATAAAGATGTATAATTTTGAATGAATGCCTGACTAAATTATACACAGCAAGTGTGAGGGATGCATAATCTTTTGAATCACTGATATCATTTCCATGACGGCTTAATTAGACAATTATATAACCTCTCTGGTTCTTTCCATTTTTTATGTTAATATTACACGCAATTATTTTTCTCATTTTGATAACACTCTTGAATTTAGATTTAAAATATGCTTTTAACCAGTCATGTATGCGAAATGATAATTACTAATCAATTAAATTATCTTTTGTTTCTGGAATAATCAAAGAACTGGCAAAGGTCTCTTCTAATGATATGGATCTCATGCAATTCGGTTGCGAAAAGTTTTAATGACAGTAAATTCCACTCACACCGGAACAAACGAATGCAAACAACGCTCACGCATGTGCGGCGCAACCTCAGCGGCCACGAGATCGAAGTTGGTATTCCAGGGCTAGGATTCTATGGTTTCAAGTATATTTCTTGGTTTACTGATTTTCTAATGTCGGCGTTAGTAAATGTTTTTATTTTAATTCTGAGTACCTCACATTTCAGCGTCTTATCTACACAACAAGTTACACCCTTAAGTTTTTATGTTTCATTTTGATGTGTTTTCTATGTAAGAAAACAAAGAGGTGTGGTTGAGCTATTTTGGTTATTTTTGCTCAAACAACGTCATAAGAATGCCTAACTGGACACTCTCAAACGCGCACTAATTTCAAACCCACGCTGCATTTCACTACATGGTTATTCAATGTCGTTGAAAACGACTCAGTGACAGATTTTATGTCAAACTCTTTTAACCTCCCCAATGGTAAGAAGATTTCTAGAATTTATATCAATTCTTTTTGTAAATTCCCAGTGGAGGTACACCCACATTCTCTTGATCATTTGGAAATTATGATTAAAAAACAGAATGTGACCTTATTTTTGGTAGTATGTATGGAACGGTTTTTTTCACATATTTGTAGCATATGTATTACCTCAGACTTGACCATGGAGCAATCGTCACCTTCTCCCATTTTGTGAGCCGAGAAACTTTCTAGAGGAGCTACGGTACCCCCAGTGACATCGTACTCGTGGCGAGCATCAACGATGTTGAAGGTTGCATGAGAGTCAGACTGGGCGAACGGGTCTGCGTTACCTTCTCCACGGTCTAGGTTGTCAGAAGCAGCGGCGAGGGCCTCTGTTTCCAAGTCCTCGGATATTTGTTGAGGTTGTCTTGGACATTCTTGGTTTTCATGGACGCAAGACAATCTTTTGAAAATAATGTAATTTTAAACGTTTTGACTACTTCTGCAAACTGTCATTTTCTATTGTATTCACAATCACTAGAAATTTAGCGCTGGTGTATTTGCAAGTTTCAACTATCCTGTTCCATTAATTCCAAGATTAAGAGAGGATTATTCTCAACCATTCCATAGATTGTTGTGTAAGAGCACAGCGGGAAATATTTTTCGAAGATAAATTCACTAGATTTGACGGATATCAAAATGTATACTAGCAAAACTTCTCAAAATTGCATATATCATACAGCGAGGTCAACCATACATTTGCGTAAAACATTCATCGTTGGAAACATCCGCGAAATTCACTGTTGTTGCCGAGCTATCCGTGTAGGCTGCTAGTAATAGAAGGGTATCACCCTCACACTGGCTTTGATGTTCTGCAAGTGAAATATTTTTAAATTGATTTCCTTAACAATAGACCACGTACGGTCAAAGATACACACAAATTTGGCAAAAACATGACGCATACGATTTCCTGTATGATTATCTAGTGCCCTGTTAGTTGTAGAGTTCAAACCTGCAGACCGCCGTTTCTTTCCTAAAGGTTTATTTACGGTAGAACCTAAGTGGTTTTGACACGCATAGGTTCAGGTATCGGAATACCTAAGCCTAAAAAAGCTATAATACATATAACTACTTTCAAAGAAGCGTGGAACGCGAAAGTGCCTCAAAAATAACTTTTAAATAATTCTTGATTAAAGTACCAAATCGTAACATTTGTTACAAAGTTATTCACTTTCGGTTGTGAGGAAATTTCCAGCAAAAAAATCACAGAATTCACGATCGTGAAGGAAAAACTCCGTACTCCCCACAGAGTTGAATACTACGATGATACATTTATAATTAATTTTAAACAGATAGGACTTAACCAATTCAAGGTACATAAACTACACGGTTACCGGACTCATAAACACGGTCACGGACGCATGAGCACGACTCACGTACCTGCAAACACAGTTTACGGACAAAATATAGGTGTCAATATAGGTGTCAGCTGACCCAGGTAGACGATGAGTCCGTGACCCATGTTTGGCGGTCCGTTAACCGTGTTTTTTTCGTGAATGTGAGTCCGTGTCCCGTGTATTTGGGTGAATGGATCGTGTTTCGTGAGTCCGTTCCCGTGTTTGTGAGTCAGTGAACGGTGTTTGCAGGTACATGAGTCGTGTTCATGCGTTCGTGACCGTGTTTATGAGCTAGTCCGTTAACCGTGTAGTTTAGGTACCTGCCTCTGAAGCCCCGCTTATATGCAACACTTTTATTCACGTAAATATACAGGTTATCCCACATACATAGGAATTCTACTGCCATATCCTATCGCCAATTCACTTCATCTGGGAATGTCTCAACGAGACCAAAGGTCTAATGAGAAAGGGATTTCCGGACTTAAATCTGACAACTCGTTATCCCACCATTCTCAGCACGTATGAATGACACCGCTGTGACAAGCCAATTCGTAGAGTCTGATTTCAACCAATGGCAGACAGTCAGGTCTTAGTGGTTTGATTTTTGTGCTGAAACACGGGTTTATTGCCCCTTTAGTCACACGGAAACTTGCCATGCGGGTTTCTTGGAGACACCTTTAATGATAATTGTTCTAATACCTGGAAAGAAGATGTTGATGTCCCTCTTACCTGGTACACAGTACAGAGAGATGGAAACGTCTTCGCCTGGTCTGAGAATGCCTTTACCGTGCAACAGTCTGTAAGACGTCACGTAGTTCTTCGCTGGCTTCAGCTGAAACAGTGAATCAAACTTTTCATTCTCTCAATGATCAAAAGTATTGCATTTTTGTTGTAAAATTCGTGGCAGTAAAAGATCGAATGTACTGGGTTTTAAGTTTGATTTAGCCTATGTATCTACGTAGCGTATTGGGTCCTGTTAACGAGTGTAAGAGCCTGTTACACTGTTATTCTTTTGTGTTAGATGAAGGGGTCCCACCACTGACTTCTTAAAGATATGATTCTTTCCTTTACACTCATTGATAACACAGGATGAGCTTCGTCAGTCGAATGATATCACTAAAACATAAACATTTCGTAACTTTCAGCCGTGCTTGGATTTACCTTATTTTACCGCGTAAACCTCTTCACATGTGGCGGCAATTGAGTCAGTAATGCATGAATCAGCAGTTACTCACTAAGGCAATCTTTTTAGGTGGTGATAGATCACCAAAAATAGATACTGAACTAAAATCTCATATTGGATTCAGTTAGGTTTGAAAATATTTGGAGTTGTATTGAATGAGCATTAATGGAACTAACTTGCACCAAAACCCGTTTTATGAAATTTTTGACTAAAATGATCGAAGTGGAAAGAATATTTTTAAGCACGAAGTGTCGCGACAGCTCTAACAAGGTATACCGTGGGCGTTTATCCTTCTCATGCCTGAAAGGTCACATGCTGAAAGAGTAAGACGGCATCGATAAAATCGTCGCTGATCTAACATTGCATGATGGTACCGCCGTCATATCCACGCACACTGGAGCAACACTAGTACACACCACGTCACCAGCCCATGTTAGAGTGTATTATAACCAACGAAATTTAGACATTCATCGGTGGGCATGAAGAATGGTTGAAGGCCAGCAAACACAAGTGCAAGAACTCGAAAATATCTGAAGGTCTTAGCAAGATTTAGAAGCTCATATCAAAACTTACAAATAGAAAGAGGAAGACATTTGAAAATTGCAGTGAGAATAGATTACGTACTGTTTGTGACCTACACAATGCAGAAGAAGACTACATTTTAATTGAGTGTCCACTTTATGACGATTTATAACAGCTTTCAAGACAGTAAGCATACACTGTCAAATTACCTTGGAAAATGTCATATATTGAAGCATGCTAATTTAAATTTAGTTAAGTATTTGTTGCAGCTGTTAACAGAAGAGATAGGTGTAAATACGTAAAGGGTTTTTGAATGTACTGTATAATTTCGTGCATTGGCTGTTGGAGGTCTCTTGCACGACATAGAAATATAGCTTACTCTAAAAGTTAATACCATCTAAATTCGTCAACCTGTAGCAGAAGTCGTAATCTGTTACAGTGGTACGAGGCTGCACTATATTGCATGCTAAAATGGAGTTCCTTCACTGGTAGACCTATAGGTGTCGCTAGCTGCCTACCTTGTACATGACCCATTTTTCGCTTGGATTTTGCAGCTTTACTTGACACTGCCCCTCACCGTTTGGTTCGAAGCGGACAAACGTTAACTGTCCGTCGCCGCTGTCGGATAAGAAATAAACCAATAGCACTTGATACCGTATTAAATTATTACGCAAAACGTTATTAAAAGAACTGAACGCTGAAATACAAAATCCAACAGAACTCCCTGTACTGTATATTTTCTGTCCCGTGGAATGTAGTTAAAAATACAACTTTATACTTCAAATAAGCTTGTTAAAACTCTGGCGCTCAATAACAATGTAATTATCTTTGCTTAGAACAAACAGCCCATACCTGTATAAAAAATCCGGGATTCCGATATTCTACAAGATTGGAAAGTTAATTAATTAAGCTAAAATTGATTGCTTTGTAAGAAAATCACACAAAACTGAAAGAAATACAAGTGACATCTGTATGTAAAACACCTATACGGACACCAACGGATAAAAATTTATTGATTTCGTGTTATTTACTGTTGTCATTCGAAATTCTTTTCGCTTTGGACCTCATTCGTATTTACTCACCATGATTAGTCCCCAAGTTATATTCTACATGGATGCCCAGTATACTATAAGTAATTAAGTCCATGCGCCTATATTTGAAACAATGAAAGAATTTTTTTTTGTTAACGAATTTATATCAAGTTTCACCCATATAATATTTTAGAAGCGTGTTCCTCGGTTTTTGACTATTCAAATGTTTCACAGACAGGCGCATGGGGCTAATCATGATTACGGATCATACTCTGGGTGCAGATTCAGGTATAAGCACGTGCGTCTAATACATGCATACAAAAGTATAAGTTGAATTGAAGGTCGGCCAATCTTCTGCAATCCCCATGCCTCAGGCCTACACTGTGCCTTAGCGTCTTAAGCTACAACGATGCCGCGTGTCTCACCTCAGCCATGACAATCCTCTCAAACGCACCAATTCAGCAAGAAAAATGCATCTTGGTTGGCGACTTATGTTTCGAGTTTTCTTTCAATTATGACGTCACAGTCATTCGTCACAATTTCGCGTTTTTTCGTATTTTTTATGTTTCATGTTGTAAACATACAAAGCACTCTATTACTGACAGTCTCGAATAATAACAAAAACGAAAAAAACTTGACGAGCCTAGCTAACAACATCCACTTGGAGCGCGCAGTATCTCCACAAACTTGCTTTTTGAACTTTTGATATCATTCTGAAACCCTAGGGCGTATATTTGGAAATAACATGTTTTTATGGCTGGTACCCTAGGTATAAGCCCGGGCGTACTTTTAGGAACAGAGGGTTTATTAACGGCAAATCGGACTGAGGGACATCTACATAAAAGGAGGACCAAGAAGTGTAGTTCAAAGAGATTATATAAAACTCATGCGCACACCCAGGATGCTCGGGGGGGCTCAAACGAGCCCCTCAATTTGGCGAAGTGGGCAAAAAGGTCCGACTCAGAGAAAGAAAAATTCCGAAATAAATTAAGTAGAAAACAGGACAAAGTCCACTAAAAAGGCAGGAACTACCAAAATTCGGTAAATGCACAATTCATAGCCCAGAACGTACCCCGTGAATTTTAGTAAAAGGTCCACATTCTCAAAAATTCGAGCCCCCCATTTTTTTTAGGCTGAGTGCGCGCATGATACCACTGGTACACAGTTTTTGTAGATTAGCCAAAATTGCGCTGTCCTTTTTCTCATTAAGCTTTGTTTATATTTGTTATTTGCGGACAATATTCAGTTTAAGAAACGCTACACCGATATAGATTTAAGTTATTTGCTCCGAAAGTAAGCCTATGCCAATCTAGGTAGACCCACTCGGAAAATGTTCCAAACTGAAAGAGGTCATATGCACTGCAAGACATGCCCAAGAACCAGACGAAACGACGCCTCACTACTGAAGGCCTAACAAAGATTAGGATTACTGCGAGCTTCCACGGGCAAATTGAGTTCCACCTCTCTTTCTTGAAAACCGCCTAGAATGGTTGTAAAGAGCCTCTGATTTTCCTCTAGGTCTCGTGATCCTGAACACATGTTATCATCACCACATTTGTGCTTTCTGAGCCCTTCCTTACCAACTCAGTAACTCCGTGAAGCGATCGACCACGGAAACACACAGTCTAGCGACAGTGGTGCCAAAAATACTATAAAATCTTTGGTGGTGTTGCCGCCTAATTTCAAGTCATTGTTGTCAGTCTTTAGTGATAGTGATTAGTCACGCTTCCCAAGCTCATAATGGAAATCGCTACTAGTCCGAATAAGTACAATTTTACATCGATATGTGGTCTTGCATAAAAATCAAAGTTTTGTGGTATAAAAATTGGTTATAGAAGGTTGACGACCCGAACTGGAATTTTACGAAACAGGAATACAAAAATACAATTCCTTTAATAACGGAAATAAAAAGTTAAGTATTTGCTTCGTATAATAAAACACAGATAATTTTTAACTTCGTTGAAATTTGTGCGCAACTTTCTTTGTACAAGGTAGATTGATTTGCAGATCAGGTGTTCGCTTCCTTAGACTTTTCCATTTTAATGCTCTCTTGACAAACACATCTGCGTTAGATAATAAACAGGTTTATAACGGTAACGAGTTAAGTTTAACATAGCAGATGCAATCACTTTGTGGCTGGCTTTATGTCTGCTACACGTATATAAAACATCAATGAAAAAACAGCATGTAAGAAGATATTGACTAGATGCGCATTGGTTGCAAGCAGTTTGTAAATTGATAATTCGCCTCTGCCTTCTGTTGATCCATCCTTACAAATTTAATCTCGAAATTTATTTTACCGTGATAGGGATATATTTCCATTGTCACGAATAACATACAGAAATTTTCATGTAAAAAAGCTCAGAAAATTATACTAAGGCGGACCAGCGTGTTTCAATACAGTTATACCTCAGTTCCAGATAACTGTTAACTCCAATGCGTGCTAGTAATGGCAAGGAATTTACCAACATACATGATTTTCAGAAAAACAATCTACGGTCGCATCATTAAAAATCATGTATGCTCTTTGCATGGGCTGCGCACCATGGGGGGGGGGCTATAAAACCCCCACTTTTTTCAGTGCTACGCTGCACATAGTCTATAGGTGGTGCCCCACAGGGGGGCTGAGGGGACTTTAGCCCCCCCACATTTTTCAGTGCTGCGCCGCCCATGCCTTGTCACGATGGATAAAGAAATTCAAAATTTCAGGTTCCAGATATTTTAAGCCTGCATTCTCCATGTTAAGCTGTCTGAAAAGCTAAATTAAGCTACTTTTTAAATAACTGTAATACTATTTCTTATCGTGAAAGGATTCTACTTCCATTACTAACAAGAGTATCGAAACCATCAGCGATTCACGAAAACGCTAGAAGAATTTCTTGAGGTTTCCCAACCCTGAAATAACAAGTTCGAAAATGGCGCATAGGTCTACTACAAACCCACCGATACTTATCCTCTGATACAGCAGCAATTCAAGATCAGATGAAGGTGGTAATGTTTTAACCCCAAAGCGCCTCGGTTAGGAATTCAACATTGACAGCGAAATGCCCTCTTAACGTCAGCTTAAGAGACATTCAAGCAGGTTTGTAGCCCGAAGGGGTCACTCATATTGACAAGGTGCCCGCAGGCGTGTACCAAAAATTTGCGGGCAGGTGGTACTTTTCACCAAGTTTTGTGAGACCTGCGCGGGGTCCAACAAGCCCCTAAATTTCCATTTCTTCCAGCAAAAGGCCACTGGATTGGCCTCAACCCCGCAAAAGACGCACAAAAATCTACCCTCAAAAAGGGATGGGAATTAGCAGACCTGGGACCCACAATAGGGGGTCTCTCAGCAATTTTTGGTATATGCCTGCAGGCACCCTATCAATATGAGTAAACCCACCCCCCTCCCCAGGGTCTGTGCACACCAGAANAATGGTGGCCAGGATGAGGAAATGGGGTTGCACGAAAGCGAGAACAAGTTTAATGTGCTTCCGGCTGCGTACTTTTCTACTTTGAGCCTTATGAACTGGATCCTCCCGCGAGAGAAGCGGCCTCGGGCTCGGCGAGTCAACCCAGTCATCCAACAGACGATCCTGAATTAAGAGCTGATGTTTCTGAATGATAAATATTGTCCTTTATTGAACCAGGCCTTCATCGTAACGTCTCCTGTGACTGGAGTCGAAACACGAGTCCTCAAAGAGGGCAGAACACAGAGTGGCCCCGGACCGAATCGCTTGGTCCACGATGACGTCCCACACTCTCGTTCGGCGCACGAAGTCATGCCACTTCTGCGCAACTTTGGTGTCCTTCGGAACACCGAGACGTTTTCCGCCTGGCTGCTGTTGCTGCAGCCTCCGGAAACACATCTTTTGATCCCTCTATGAACCTTCTCGACGCTAAATGTACTTTGCATTCTCTTCACTCTATACACTTTGTCTCTGATCCGAACGGTATGGTGAACGACCTGGGTTCAACCCATGACGTTATACATAATTATTATTTTTTTCAATTTTTGCGTGTTACTTTATGAGCTGTGCACTAAAGGCACTGAAATCAAGTAAGATATAATAATAAAATTTATTTTGAGGTACTAGAGTCATGTTGTGTACACTTTAAGTAAATATTGAAACAGTACACCAGTCAGGAAAAATTAGATGATTATTTTTTGAATAGGTTTGAATTGTTGATTGTCAAGTTAATCATAATATAAAAGTAAATATTTCGTACTCGCCATGTTTGGAGAAAGAGTTTCTGTTGGGATTTGTAAACATATGCTCATGCTTGTCGGTGGACTTTGTTATTGCTTGTTTCAAAATTCAGAGACATGAATGGTTTCACATCGCAATTTCCTTTTGATTTCCTTTGTAAGTTTATTATGGGGCTTCATTGACGCATTGATTTCTGAAGGGATTGGCCTTCTAAGCTGATGTATATAATGTTTTGTTTTCCCCTCTTGATGTAAAGCTGATACACAAGTAAACATCATCTACATTTTTCCTTGTGTTTGGACATGCAAACATAAAAGCGACTTAAAATAACAGGAAAATGTAATCTCCTTGCCGTGGAATGGCATTGGTGCGAGAGCAGCAAATATGTAAAAAACTGACTTAAATGGGAGAAATTCAAGCAACCGTCAGGTTTTAGAATCAAAGTAAGTAAACAAATAATAAAACAAAACTGTCACTAGGGGCACATATTATTAAACTGATAATGTTGATCACAGATTGCTTGAGATCTTTGCTTGTTGTCATGTACAATTTTTAATCAATTGAAAAAAGCAAAGAGCTCTGTATATGATTTTAAAAGTATCTCCTTGCTAATTTTTTAATTTAAATTAGGTTGTTTGACCATTCCTGTATTAAAGCGAAAGGTTCCTGTCATATTCCATATCTGTTTAGTTGAAAAGGTCCTCAATCACCTGAGGGAAAAGGTGCCTGTGTGTTGTGATAGGAGATTTTCTTCGAGTGAGGGGGACCCCCCCCCCCCGTCACTTAAACATAATTGTATGATTAGGTAGATTTTTATGCGCCCACATATTACATGTGGGGTGCATATTGCCGTCATCTCTGTCTGTGCGTCCGGCGCTTGTAGCTATATCTCCTAAACCCCTCACAGGATCTTGATAAGATTTGGGAGATGTGTTTCTGTGATGCTGATGACGAGTGATGGTGAATTTCGGACCTGTCTGACTACAGGCCTGCCCCCTAGTGGCAATTTTATAGTTTTTATGTGCCCACATATTTTTATTCGTGCGGCGACCAGCATCCGCTGCTCTCTCCAAAACCCTTTGACATATATTCATGAAATTTTGCACATTTCTTCCTTTCATGGACGGCATGAGCGAACTTTCAAGCGGTTCCAACTACAGGTGTGCCCCCTCTCTATCTTCAAGGGTCCTCCATGGATTTTCATGAAATTTGGCATATACGCATCTGTTAGTAAGATGACACTATCCTCTCATTTTCGGATGGATTTGAGGTATTTTATGCCGTCTAGTGGCCAGTTTTACGGTTTTCGAGTTTTTTGACGTCTGCTCCTCTACTAACGAATTCGCTCTTAGGTGATTGTGAAAATTTGCATGTATGTTCTTACTATGAACAGGATGGCTTTTGGTTTTGTGAGCTAACATTTCCTGATTATTGCCCTTTTAATTTATCTAGATTCGATGAATGATTGCACCCCAAATGATTTACAGGGTCCTACAGGTTTTTTAATTTACAAAAAGCAGTTGAATTTTTGTACCTGGGATTTATTCTTGATTTTCTGGGGAATTCTGGCTGTTCAGCTAACTTCCGAACTAGGTACAGAAGCCTGCAAGAGTTTTTCTTTAATTTTTTTGCTGCAGACAATATTTTACTAATTTGTTCGCAATTCAACATGACCCCAGTTTGCTTCCACACACGGTCTACCCTAGAACAACTTGCACTATTGCATTTTAACCCTCTTTTGAGTCAAGCGTCCACACACGCACGCACACACGCACGCACGCACACACGCACACACATATCCACAATAGGGTAATGCGGAAGTTGACGCTCTGTGCGTGACAACTTGAACGCCTAATGAGAGTATGGCACTAAAAAGAAAACCCATCTGTATGTAACCGCAGCTAATAATTGCTTCAGCCCTACCCCGCTTTTGTAGCCACACAGCAATTACAAGTGGTGCAAGTTACCCTAGAACAAGTTACCTTGCCTTGATAATGTGGAGTAAGTTGTCAATAGTGGGGTTAGTTGCACTAGTTTAAATAGCATCCAGTCAAAAAAAGTACTCAAACCTAGTGACAACTCTTCCAGGAGTAATTTGTTCTAGGGTAATTAGTCTGTGTGTGGATGGCACTTTAGTTCATCTTATGGAGGTAAGGTAACTTGTTCTAGGGAAAGTCTGTGTGTGGAGGGCACTTTAGTTTGATATATCTTGCCTGATGTGATATCGATAGTTTCTGGTTATGTGAACCCCTGGGTGGATTTCAGTTTAATCAGCAAAAGCCAGCCTTTCACAATCTGCATTAATGCCCAGTTGTTTACATGTGTTGAAGTGCTGTAGTCAGGTGTTGCCCACATATTTCTAACCATAACAAGTTGGGCATACAGTGTGCAGTTAAATCAGGGTCCTAACTGTGTGCAAAATATTATATATGCACACATGTATTTGACAGCTTGCAACATGTTGATTCTTCAGTATAACAGATCTTGTAGACTGATGTTAGAAATTGACAGCCGCTTGTAATTCCTATTGTTAAGATAACCTGGAAAGACACTCAGTTGGCACATTATAGAAGAAAGCATGTGAAATATTCCCTGTACTGCTACTGGTAGCCTTGTCTTTCCAAAGTATCTGTGTACATCCCTTTATAATTACCTGATTTCCTGCAAAATATTAAGTACTTAGTTGCTGACTGGATACAATTTCTGAGTCTTAAAACGATTTGTAGTGAAGTTGTGTTAATTTGATAAGTTGATGCCCAAACACAGCAATCTATCATAACATTGTAGTCTTATGGGGTTTGTGTCTGTTGCTACTAATTATCCATGCAGTCTCTGTTGGGTAGTGATGCCTTTAATCTCCATTAAGATGTTTCATTGCCAACTCTCTGATGCCTCAAAGTGAGTTTTAACCAATTGCTGTGTGATTCTCATATCCACTTGAATCGGTCATAGTTAGTCGCATGAAGGATTTCTGATTCAATTTCTGGTAATTAATGAATACTGTCCCGATATCATGAGTGGTGCAGTGACCACATTCCAGGGCCCTTGATGCCTTGATTTTCCCTGAACAAAAAAAATCCCCCTCTCAGGAGGCACAGAAACTTTTCCGAGGGCTCTGAATTCTGAAACTTCATCATCAGGTTTAAAAACTCATTAGATTTTGACATTTCTTAGGTTAATTATTCATTATATTAAGTTTGAAAATTTACATCCATCATCAAAATCCAAGTAGCTGTTTGCGTGACGTTATATAGTCATTATATGGAAAATCCACTAGGGATCTTCAGTCTGAGACTGGCAGAGTTGCTTACTTTCTGTCCTGTACTAAACTGTTACAGGCAGGAGGAGTTTGCTTTCCTTGCCAGATTGGTTATTCAAACTTTGTTGTCTTGATGGTGTCTCCTCTCACAAAATTTCAGTTTGTTTTTCTTCAACAACTTTGACCCAACCTGATAATTATGAAGCCTTGTTAGTACCCATCCTGTAAAGATATATATTGTATAATTACATATTAGATTGTACAGCAGGTAAAGCCAGGTTGCCATACGTTTGGTAGAATATATCTTAAAGTACAAATATGAAAGGCACTGCAAGATGCCTGCCTCCCTCCTTGCCCATGATTGCTGGGGTTTTGGAATCAATTTACTTTTATTGGATTTATTCCGTTGGGTTTAAGTTGCTTTATCTGTCTGTCTGTTCTACTGAGACTGAATCAGTTTAGAACTTTAGAGGCTTCATCGTCTGCTGAAAGAATCCCGTGGATATGCACTTCTCACCAGTTCTTGCCAAGAACTTGGTTGCGTTCCTATAGAACCAAGACTTCGGCCATGCTTTTGTGGAAATTTTCACTAATTCAATAATTCAACATTTCAACTTCGCAGACCAATAACTTAAATGGCTACTGGTTTGCTAGGTTATACTAGTGTGTTTCTTAGCATACTCTTGAAATACTCGTCTTTTATTTGCATCATTTTTGTGTTGTCTTGTGTCAGCCCGTTGTTTTTCACTAGAAACTTGGTCTTCGGAATGCATCTATTCTTCTTAAAAATGGCGCTATTGCTTTCATGGTGTTTTCTTATTAGTTTTTATTCTTCAGGGAATCCCATGATAGGTGTGTGTAAATAGGTAAAGTAAGAAGAGAATACTAAACTTTAATTACGGTATGCGGGCAATCTTTGTAGATACAGCAATCTAGATCTGCTCATGTGCAAGTATTTTCTCTTCCCCTTCTGAGTCAAATCTATTCGTTTCCGCACCTTTCCAAACCTATTTGAAATCGATTTTAAATCATCTTTATTACAGACTATCCAATTTGCCTCTGCAGTTGAGTTATTTCCCTTTTCGCTAATGCTGAACACCATTGCTGTACCTGATGTTTTCAGCACCTCAATGAAGAGGAGTTGTGTAATCACTGAAGGGCAGCTTAAAGGCTCTTTTCCATACAGCTAAGTTCACTACTACCTTCAATGCTAACTGTGGTTAACCGCAAAGTTAAGCATTGGTGTTCTCATCAGCTATGGAGGTATAATAGAGGATTTGCAGCGCAGATGAATTACGCATTGCGCATGTGCGAGTTACTTCCTTCGCGAAGGCTCATGGGATAGCTTGTGGTCAGGCATGTCTTGAGCAGGCTGGATACTGTGTGCATTTGGAGTGATTTGCAAACTAAAAACCATGTTTCATTTTTTGCTTTATAATACCAAGCAAGTCCTTTCTCTCGTTTGTAAACACAGCGTAGCTATGATCAGTGACCGTGTGACCGAGGGCACGACTGTCGTCATGTTCATCGGCGTCATTGATTTCGAAATCTCCGGTTTCAGACAAGTTGAGAGTTCTTGGGTTGCTTAACTTTTGTAGCTTTCGCCGTGGATATGCTAGAGACATTAATTTTAAGAGGAAACTCCGTCCGAATGTTGTTCTCATAAGTCTTTTTTCCACCAGGAAAATGTTCGCTGCACACACGATGGCCCCTAGGCAATTACTACATCGCACTGGATGCCGCAGGCATTCAGGGGCGATAGTACATCCTCACAAAAAGTTACTCATTTCAAAATACAGCAAATAAAATCAAATGAACCATACATATAGGAACACGGAGTTATAATTAACACATACCACGACTTTGGATACAATTTAGTCACCAAAACTTGAACAAATCGATGAAAATCTGTCGCGGTTTGCTCGAGTTTCTCTCAGTTACCGGGTGCCATTTTGAGGAAGTTACGTGAAATTACGCATGTTGACGAATAAAAAGTCCAAGGGACACACATCTTACAAGTTTCACCCGATACCTTCTCATGCTATTTTACAAGTGTCGCGCGCTAGCGTCACGCACTTCGCTCAGTCTCACGCTAACCTTTGCCTAACTCACGTGATTCAGTTGACATGCTTTGTGGTTATCGCGAAGTTGGTAATTCTTCACCAAAGTCAACTTAATTCTCACAACTAAGCTTCATCAAAGATATGTGTAGAAGTAGAAAGGACCAATGATGAAAGTAAGTGTTTTT
>NMRA01000241.1:77292-125529 GCA_002633005.1 Phoronis australis
TTTTATCTCTCTTGTTGTTTTTGAAGCAGCCAGGAACACAACAAGTGTATCCGCCGTAAGTTTTATTCGCGCTCATACCGCGTATTATGCTTGATACTATGGCCGCTTTCGGAATCCTGACCACAGCACCCACAATGCACCATATTAACCTAATTTCAATATGGCGTCGCTGCAAATCCGCTATTCAGTGAAATTATCGCAAGGTGGCGCTAATATGGCCTTTGGTTATATGGCCTTGCAGAGTTGCAGTTTTGACAGTGCTTTCCATCAAAAATGGCAAGGACCTCTCCCCAGATGGAAACAAGGCAGCCAACGGTTACCACCTTGGGACGATGGCGATGTACCACAAATTTTTGACAAAAATTTGACGCTTGAGCGAGCTAACAGCTGATTCAAACAAATGCAGTATGGCGTGACGGGAACTCGTTTTGCAACACCGAAGCTTCAGAGACAGTGGGAAAGACCTTGAATGGCAGCTTGTTGAATAGTGCTTAGAAACATCTATAAACGGTATATTTGCATGCTGTACATTAAGCGAGCAAAACAATGAAGTGGGCCCGCAGTAGAGTATAACACTGAGGGTGTCAGTATGATGATGAGTTTGAGCCACAGTTTATGAGGCAATGATCAGATATTATGTGCCCCTATTTTGAGAACCAGTTTGATGCTCATTATTCAGTGGAGAAATCTGGTTCTCAAAATTCGGGCTTATTATATCCTACCATTACCGTTTATGATTAATTGGTACTCCTGTAATTCAGGTACCACTGAAACCCATGGTTATTTATCTGCTTGTCATAGTGTTCACTGACCCCCTTCTCTGTTTGTACATATAAGCCTCCACTCACCCATAGTGATCATGTTAAACCTTTTGGGTGTTGCACATGATGTCCTGTTACTAGGCCTACTACTCCTGTGTGGTTGAAAATGTTATTTGAAAGGCACCACTAGCAATCTGCAAGGTGCATCAGCAGGTGGAGTTGGTTGTTAACTTGTCCTTCACTATGTTTGGGTTTGGTGAATTTAAAAATGGCTTTGCTCATTTCACATGTCATGACGTTGATTGATATTTATATGGAATGAAACTTAAGTCTTACCTCATAGCTTCCAAGTGTCAAGTCTTACCTCATACCTTCCAAGCGTGGTGATAACATGAACTTACTGATAACTGATGGCAGAGTTCCTTGCATAGAATATAAGTTGTCTTGAAATGAACTACCAAAAATTGTTTTTCACAGTACTTTGGATGAGATGTTCTGCAAGTTCTGTCCAAGGTGTGTCAACCTTATTGACTGAACAAACTAAGGTTGGCTTTTTATGTGCGTGCAGCAGTTGTCACAGTTATGCTCTGCTATTTGGTTGTGATTACTTTTCTTGATTTGAAAATTCTTGCTAATATTGTTCTCTGTCTATTTTTATAACAGATGTTCTTAAGCATTCGCCACCCACACTCTCAACACATAATGTTGATTATTAATAGCTGATCATTTCATGGTCTTATGGATGACCACATCACTGGGTTTATTTTAACACATCACATACTTGTATTCTCAGACACCCACTCTCTCCTGGACTTGAACCAGTATTCATAAAAGCCTCATAGTAACTGAGTCTTAGTGAATTCTCTGCATCTCCTGTACTAGATGTGAACTGACATATCTACCAATCATGGCAATTATGGATAGTGTGTGTGTCTTACTGAGTTTTGCTGTTGTCTGTGGTTGAAATACCAGAAGCGTGTTCAACAGAGTGAGCGCCCGCTAGCGTGTACTCGTGAACACAAGGAACAGCTCCTGAACAGCTGTGAGCGCTCACTGTGCGATCCAGTATGGCGACTCTGAAGCAGTTTTTGTTGAACGTCTTAGCCGATGAGCTTAACACTAACGGTCCTTCCTACGGCGTACTGAGCGATAAATATGATTAATCTTTGCCAATAATTATTAATATCGGCAGCCCAAGACAACAACCGTGAAGGCTTTGGCCCGACAAGAATCGAAAATTACATCGAGGAAACTGTTCCTCGCTACAGCGACCCGCAATTTAAGTCGCAGTTTCGGATGAGTCGGTCAACTTTTGAGGTTATAGTTTTCGTGTTGCAGAACAATAATGAGTTCATATGTTGCAGACGTGAAGCCTTCGCAGGACGCCATCTTGGAAATCTAAGCGAACATGCTCTCAAGGTTGTTCGCGAGCGCTCGCGAGCGCTAACATGAACACAGCTGTTCAGGACGAGGGCACTCAAATTGCTCGCGGGCGCTCACTCTGTTGAACACGCTTCAGGGCTATCACATTGTCAGGCACGTCAGTCACTCTCTCTTCCTCCATCACTACAAACTTCTCCAGCTGGTGGTGAGATGATAGGTTTGGTGATTCTGTGGTCTGAATGTTAATATTCAACTGTCATCCCCATTTCTGAGGTGAAGTTCTAGAGGGCATGCCATGTAATGTATGACACTAACATTAGCTTACCAATTATACCTCTGTTCCAACCAGCATTCCACAATTTTATAATCATACCTGTTGGAACAGCAGTTTGTAAAAGCGGTTGCATTTGTATAATTTATGTGTTGGTGCATTAGACTGTCATCCCGGTCTGTCTACCCTCTGCTGCTGTATCTGTAAAACCCCCTAATGATTTTTGTTAAATTGTGCAGACATGCTTTGGATGGAACGAGACCATCTGCGCCATCTTGTGGCAATTTAATGATAGTCTAACATGCTCTTTGATAGATTTTCATGAAATCTGGGATGCATCCAACTACTGTGACAATGGCACCACCTAGTGGCATTTTTGTTTTATGCTTGTGCCATAATATCTGTGAAGTTTCTTAATAGATTTTTGTGAAATTAAGTATTAAATTTTCTGATTGATGAGTGTACGCTTGGCATTAATTTTGGGACAAATCTGATTGCTATGATGTCCCCCTAGTGGCAATTTAGGTTTTCTTTGCGGATGTCTCTATATTTACCAAGTTCTTTGATGGATGTTCACAAAATTTAGCAAATAAGTTTCTATCAATGATTTGAGTCAGAAATTTTGCTATTTTCTCTAGGTCCTGGAAATGTGTCCGGAAGTGTCAAAATCTATCAGGGCATCTTGAAAATCAGCCAGAAAAAATGTCATTGGAGGATTAGTGATACATGATTCCATAACCGGAAGTTCAAATTTTCCAAAAATTCAGACCGAACACGCCTTGTTCCCACTAGCTTTGGTGGTGCGTCGGTGACTTGGACAGTACTAGTGGAAACACAAGTGTCATTGACGCAACATAAAGCTTTCATCCATGAAATTATTTTTAAATGGAGTTTTATACTCCAAAATCAAACTCGTGTTTCATTCCATATCAAAGAAAACATAAATATCATCCCCCCGTCAGGGAAAATGTGTGGCGACGTCAGAGGGTAGGCACCGGGATAGTATCTGGCCCTCCTCCTTCCAGTATTGCACGCAATGTAAATTTGGAGATGCAACCAAGTCCGTGCTGGTTACACACTCTTTGATCTTTTCCCCTGATACGAGTTTTTGCTGCATCTCCGTATTGCCATCCTCGCTCTATGAGGCGAGGATGAATAGTTTATACAAATTTTGTTGAATGGTTCGCCAACAGCTGATTTGGGGTTTTGCGACTCATTTCAAAATCTTGGTCCATTACCCACTCTCTCATTACCAACACACCATCATTGTATCTTAATCTAGAATGTGACATAAATAGGCCAAATATCTTCCCCCACCCCACATTTTCAGAAAAATGGGCACTGGAGATAACAATAATGGTCCAGAGATGTGCACAAATTGCTTATAGTGCAAATAAAAGTCTGTACATCAATAAAACACCCATTGACAATGTATGATTGCTCAGCATTGGAAAACCTGAGGTGAAAAGAAGTCCATACAGACGTGTTTGAAACAACATGCAGAGACACTCTGAATAAAAAATTGTGACTTTCATACAAATGATATCAACACCGACTAAGTCAAGAAATATAACCTAGGGGTAAATTTTTCAGCTGCAATGTCCTGTCTTCTCATGAAGTAGACAGGAATTTTTTTGGTTTGTGAGTCGAATTTTTAATCATACATGACTCTATAGCCAAGCCTATGTTTTCCTTTAGTCTCATTTCTTGTGCATGTGGCTTTTGTATGGTCAATATTCTCGCAATGTCAGTCAAAATTCCACGTTCTGAAGTTAATATAGCCAACCGGAAATCTTGCAGAAAGTGCACAACATCGAGTTCACCGTTTGATCCAACATTTTGAATATATAATTAGCTAGAGTAAACCAACCAATGCACCGTAAGTGTATGGAAGAATATGGCCAGTTAAAACCAGTATTTCTAGAAATATATCCACTGGATTGTCAAGAGGTTGTAATTATGCCAATCCAAACTCATTCTTCATTTTAGATCTAAATTCATGAACTCAGTTTGCCAATGTTGAAATCTCCCTTCCATCTTATTGATGGTATTAAACTGTAGGTGGCGCTGAACACGGTCCATCAAGTAGTCAATGACAGCCTAAATAATGTCACTGCAACCAAGAAATGGCTGCTAGTATTCAATTGCAGTTTACTTGTAAAAATATAAAAAAGCCCGAAGCTTAATTCTTTGCAACATCTTAAGTGTGCGAGCATGTCAATGCTTTTTATTGCTCTTAGTAAACATGACTCTGTGTTTGGTTTTAAAGCTATGGCAATCAGTGGGAATAATGCTTATGTATTTAGACAAACTATGACAAACAGCTCACTTATTTATTCACTCTGCAATGCTGCCGAGGCTTGCCGTAACTTGTCGCCACATCACTTAGCCACGGTCTTGTGTTCTTTTTGATGATTTACCTACAAGAGATGAGGCAAAAGACATTCCACCTAGTTTTAGCTAGTCTCTGGATTTTCTTTTTTTGAAAAGGCAAGCAACTAAAAAATTCCACATCACCAACTTGGTTTTCAAACAAAGCAGGCCAGAACCAACTATTCTTATTTTGACCTAACAAGGTGAATTTTTGCTTCTCTCAGTCCCAAGATTGTGTGTTCAGAACTTTCTGTTATCTGCAACCCAATAGGATGTCAAGTCAAAATGAGAGATTGCAGACTATTTTAAGTGGCTGTCGAAAGAAAATAAGGCAAACTGTTAATGTGTGCTTTTGTAAATAAGTATTGAATTGGCACTGCTATTTAACTATGTGCATGGTTTAGGCATATGTCAAAATCTCACCCATTTCAGACAAAAATAACTACTATACAATTACTAAATAATTGCTATATAATTACTAAATATCTTCTGTATAATTACTAAATATGTACTGTATAATTACTGTACAATTACTCTTTTCACATTTTTCAAGGACTTCTACCATGGTCATACCCACAATTTGTCAAATGATTGTCTTCATGGTAGCTGCGCTACAAAACTTGATCATGGAAAACCATTTTTTGGTGCTACACATGTTTCATGGTAAGAATGAGAAAACAGAATCTGCTTTGTCCGCCATAAAATGTCCTAAATTGGTGAAATTTTACCATTATCACGCAGTCTGTTTTGTCCTCTAGGTTGAGACCTCAACACTTCACCTGTGTACTGGTTGCCATCGTGTGGTACCTGAGATAACCAGTTAAAAAAACATCATTCCGGTTGTTCTATTTAAGTAATTATCAATGCTATTCACCAGAATTCCATGCCTATAGTTGATGAAAAATTAAAAATATCGACAGCTTAGTTTTTACGAAACGATTGGGGGTAGAACAGAAAATTCGTTGATGGTTCGTTTGATTATCTATCCTATAAATTTTTGGAATTCCTAGGGTAATCTATTTGTACCTATACACAAAACGTAACGAGAGTGGCATACATGAAGTAATACCCCACAAGACATTATAATGTCGAGTGGGATATCACTTCATGTACGCCAATCGAGGTATGTTTGGTATTTATCCCATGCGCTTCGAATTCTTAGGTTTCTTTCATTTTTCCGCAGATTTTTAAATACCGTATTTGCCGTAATAACTGCCCAGGGCGTTTAGAAAAGTTCGTTTCAGGGGGGGCATATTATAACCCAAGCCCGTTGAAACCCGGTCTTCAAATCGGGTGAAATCGTAAGCTAAGATTCATCATATTTACGCTCTGTGACGTATCTGTAACCTATGAAAGACTTTCTACAAAACCGTGGTGCATTGCTATCAAACATTGCTGCTAAAGTATGATCATTTTACACAAAATTGTGCTGAAATCCCAGGGCGAAAACTCGCCGACTGCCTGCCTCGCAATCATCGATATGGCGACTTGAATGCTTGAATAGAAATACAGTTTCGAGTCGAGAAAATTACCTGAAATCCTTAAGTTTTTCAAGTAGCATCCCTAAGATTTTTAAGTTCCCGTGGAGTCCGGATCACGGCAGGTTAAGTACAAATCTGTGTTACATTATGCCATCTACATGTATGATCGCCAACATGAGAAAAATGTCTGGACGAACACATATGTTGTTGTCACGTGACGTTTGTTTTGAAGTTGTCTGCGTTTGTGAGTAAGCGAGCGCATGCGTGTCACCAGAGTTCATTTGCCAGAGCAGATACCGTCTTTTGGCCAGAGCCACTCAATCTAACAAGCCAGATGTGCATTGTCTCCTGTGCTAAAAATGTTTGACATTTGTTTCGGTAAAGCCATATTAGTCGCCATGTGGCTGAATGCGTACGATTAGTCGCCGTGTCGCTGGATGCGTACGTGACTATCTGACAGTTATTTTTCGGTGTAAGGTTGTGTAAGCATTCACTGTCAGTGGTCATTTTATCGGATATTTGGCTTAAAAACACCAAGTATGATCATGGTAATCAAACAATTCATCTTAAAAATAATGCAAACATTTCTTATAGTATTAGAAACTGTCGGAAATTAGTGCCAATATTCATTTCATGCCGATGCTGTGCTACCTGTTTCATGAATGGATAGTTCCCGACTAACGTCTTTGATGACAGGTTCATGTATGTAGCGCGCGCTTCCTGGCCACGTGCTTTTAACACTGGCCAAGCTTTTTATTAGTCTTTGATTCGCGGTTTTCATGTGTAGGCCTACAAAGAAATTTGGATTCCTGTTGAAAGCGGGAAATATCTACACAGCAATCCTGTAGACAAGTACACTACATCTGTTCCGAAAGGCCAGACCATTGGTCCTCGCAATATCAGCAGAACTTTTGTGTTCGTTTTGAGGTATGGCGGAAGTTTGAAGTGTATATTCACGGCTAAATACCGACGTAGCGGCGAGGCTCGCGGTCTACAAACTCTGCGCACAATGATTTTTTTCAGGACTGTCGGATATTATTGATAAATTGAAGAAGTTACTGTAGAATTTTAGGACTGTAGTTAAGGCATTTTTCGCATGTACACGTTCATGGACTGGGCGCTTATTCTAGCAAAGTCTGAAAACGCATGGGGACGCTTATAGGGGCATGGGCGGTTATTATGGCGAATATGGTACTTCACTTAGCCTGTTCACCTGGCGGATCACATCTTATATGTATGTACTTCCGCATTACGTTGCAAGTTTTCTCTAGTAAAAGAATGTTTTAAATGCGACAATTTATTACTTGAAAAGAGATAACGAAGATGAAAACAACGCTAACTTTGCACTGAACTTTCAACATCTGAAAATAGTTAAATAACAATATTTGATACTGTAGTTACCAACAGAGGAATCGGCGCCTGAGTTGCAGAGGATATAATATTTAACAAATTGAAAACTGAGACACTGAGCTAGAGCTGTCATATAATTAACAGTCCTGTTCCAGATGTTACGATTGAGACCTGGTTGTATGTTGGGTGTTATTTACACTGCTATAGTTGTATTACTTAAACTATTTTCCAAAAGTTTGATGATATAACCGGTTAACGATGTAGAGTCGACATTGCACTACCTTTTGAACTTTCCATGTCAGAGGTCACTGTTGAAGTAGTGCGGGAGGTGAATACGGAAAACGTTACTACATGGCTGTATTTCCCTTGACAGATTCAACGCGTATGGAATAAAAATCCTTATGTACCACCATTCGGTGATTTTGATATCAAAATTACAGCAACTTTTGAATTTTACAAGCTGGCAGTGACTTTTTCCTTACACAAATTTGTAATAGGCGTGTGTGGGGGGAAGAGAAGTTATTGTTGCTATTGATTCAAACTCAAATAAGTTCTCCTTAGTGCAAATATACTGAAACCAATTTCTGTTTGCCTGACAGAAAATATGGTTGCATACTCATTATTAGACAGAGTCACAACCACCGACTCTCTCACGTCTATTTTATTGAGCATATGTGTTTTTTATGCAATGAAACATTGAGGTGCAGTCACTGCAATATTGAAGATGAATCAAATTTGGGATGCTGGCAAAAGCAAAGCCTGTGGCTGAAACTTTTCAAAATGGATAAAAGATTACAGATGTCAGGGCCATTGATGTCACAAATATGGAGCCGAATGCCGACTCCATTCTCGTTGAAAAATCAAAAGAACTTCCCATCCCATGTTAAAAAAATACAGTCTGGTTTAGAATAACTTGACTCCTACACTCCTAATCGAATTGGCAGTGACTTGCATTTGGACATTTTCTCCTGAACTGAAAACGTCCCCTTCTTAGAAGGCAAAGACACCTTTCCTTCAGTAGTGTGAGCCCTAAGCATGTCTGGTGCACCTCAGAAGGCACCAGGCCACCTGTCTATTGTTTTCTCAAGCAGGGCTCAACACTAACGGTTGCCCGATTGCCCGTGTACATGTAGATTTTGCGTCGGGCAAGTGGAATTTGAAAAGTACTTGCCCGATGGGCAAGTTAAAAGGCTAGCCGCATAGGCAAGTAGATCCTAAGATTGTCTGCTCGACATTTGCTCCAAAGTAACGAACCCCGACACAAGCCTAAAAACCGTCGAAAAAGCCCGTGGCCATCAAAGATCGAAACTTTCGTCTTCGAATGAGCACCGAAAGGAAAATAGAACGAGTGTGTTGTACTAATGGGGCAAGTGAATTCGTTGTTCGGGCAAGTAAAAATTTCAACTACTTGCCCGAAGTGGCTTAAAAAGTTAATGTTGAGCCCTGTCAAGTGAGAGATGTTTCAACCAATTTGACTAAAACTTTAGAAAGTCTAGCTGGAGCCTTTGCCCTGTAAAATTGATGTCCGGCAAATTGCTCTGTTATGTTTGACATACATATCTCTTCAAGGACAAGGATAAAGTGCTACCATTTTATACTGTCTCATAGGTCCTCAAAATATTAATGGCATAGTCATGTTTTTACTTAGACTATTATGATATTTTGGTTGTTATTTTTGATCTATAGTTAATAATATAATTCAATATCCATTTCCCCATAGAGAACAGTGGGGACAGCACAGTATCATTGCATAATTGACTTCCTAAGCCAACAATGCAATGATTTTATAGTTTCGATTTATTTTATATCATCTGTCTTGTTTGCACTGCATCATTAATGAGTGTGGACTGTATATAGTTAAGTTGGTGTGGCGTGCTTAACTAGGATCAATATATAATTGATGAATGCTTGACTGATGAGTCTTATTAAAAAGCGCACATGCATTCACCGTTTTAGGTCGTTTAACTGAAAATTTTCCTGATTTTATACAGCAAGTGTGACAGTAAAATAGATTGTCCTATGGTCACCTAGCAACTGATGATTTGTGTATACCTGAAATCTCTTTGATTGCTGGTTGATTACCTGTGAGTTGTTTATTGTTACGGTATTACCAACTGTGGAAGTAGTTAGATCAATCTTCAATGTCTGTATTAATCTCTGTAGTACTAGGCTTTAAATGTCTGGAAATTTAGATAAAGAGTTAGCAATTAAAACGTGATATGACAAGTTACACCAGTTGTTGTTCCACAAAGATTTCACCATGAGGCCCTTTCGTACTAACTTAACTCCGGTATGAGCAGAGCGTCGATGTTAATTGAACCGTTCAGTACCAGCTTTGGTTGTTAACGGCATTGAAGTAAATGGTAGGTGACGCTGTCATCGTCGAAGTAATCACAAGGTATCGCTGATGCATCCTGTATGCGCTAAGAATTTTATTAATGTGATTTTTATTAATGTCAATTTGATAACATATACGTGTGTTAATTGCCATAAAACTTAATATTTCTAATTCAAATGTTGATTACCCCCAACTTTTGCCATTTTTTTGGTTTAAGCACCCACTGCATGGGTTATCGCCCATCCCCTGTCTCAGAGTTTCCCAATTTAAGCGCCCAAGGCGTTAACCTGCCAGTTTATGGTATATGTATATGTATATTTATATGCATGAAGATGAAGTCCCCTTTATGTGACTTGCACTCATTCTCACGTATGCTGAACACTGAGGTGAAAATGCACCTATTTGCCTGGAAACATCCTGCGGTCTTGCTTTTAGGTGGCAGGAGGCTGCTGTTTGTGAACAATTTTACACAAACTGGTTAGCTTGAATGAAGTGCTAAAACAGAGAGGGAGAGAACGATGTCATTACTTCTTGTGGCATCATTACAGCTGTTATTGACTTTTGCTTATACGTCATCGAACAACCATATCAAACTAAAGTAATCAATAAAAGTAAATGATTTAATGTAATTATTATATTTTCTGCCTATATATATCGTACAACTGTATATCATACTGATTCATTGAATGATTGATGGCAGTAGTGTCGTAAAAACCTTTACAATATTTCTGTGAGCCATGAGCTAAGCTTGATGAGGATATGGTAACTGATACACAGTTAGCCTTGCCTTGCCCACTGTATACTATGAAACTGAAGTGGTGGTGTCACCTTGCTGGTGATGTCAGTCTGTGACACCAGTCTCAAGCAGATACTGCAAGTCAATGTGCTTTCGCTGTTCAAAAAGTTGACTTTGAATGTTCTATTAGTGTGGATATTGCTGGTGTTTTGTACCACTGTGCTCTCTGCCAAGATTTGAAAAGAAAGTTAATTGTAAGCAAATTAGCTCAAATAAATATTATTTTTCTGAATCATGTCTTTCATTTAAGGATGTTTAGTCTGGTGATGGACATTACTAGAAACAAATTGCTGGTTTAGTCAAGTTGTTCATTTCTTAGTCGTCAGTAAGACCAAGAATGATTTCCAGTGGTTAGTCCTTTACATCTGTGTTAGTTTCATAAAACTACAATCCACAAGTGTTGGATTTAGGTGTTTTGCAACAACTTGCACTTTCTAGTATTGGCATTAGAATAAGGACAGGAGACAGTAACAGAAAAGCTCTGGTTAAAATATCAGTATCAATAAACAAGAATCCAAATCCCTACCTGTTGATAAATAGCTAGCTTAGGTTGCGGTTGTCTCGAGACACCTGTGCAATGATTATCCTTGAAAATTAACTTGCCACAATCATTGCTTCAAACGATGGCCCAGTTTCCCATTTCGTTGGTGTTGTCTACATTTAAATCCCCAGGTTTTCCAGGCGGTTAGATTGACGTCTGCCCAGTTGTTACATATTTCCCGGCTCAGGTAACGTTATCTGTTATTCAGGTTACAGTATTTGTTATCAGTTTAATGTCTGTATCGTTTTCCATGAAGTGCATCAATGCAAATTACATGCTATGTTGATTTTTCGGAAAAATAACACAAAGTAACTACTACCTCTGTTCTAATGGCAGTGGAAAATCAATGCAAACCTTTTGTAATAGAAACGTTCTTCACTTTTTAGTTGTATGTGGGATGGAAAGATGTGAGCTTTAAAGACATTTGCTTTCAATTATAAAAACGCAAATTGGTTGTCGTATTGTAAAACTACATTTGTATAGAAGACAATGTGGTAAATGGAAATTTTGATTTTGTCGAATTATTCAACGTTTTCAATTGAATCCAAAGAAAACTTCATTTTACTGTGTAAGCATGGTTTGTTTTTTATCCAGTAAAACCTGACAAAATTCTAGGTATTGTTAATAATTTACTTTGCCTTTGAAAAACAAAAGAATAAACAATTTTCCTTGTTTGAATTGAAGACACTTGACCTCTATGTAACAGATGGACACTTTACTGACTAAATCTTGTTTTCACATCTTCTGAATCTTTATTTTGTTGGTAAATTTGACAGTTGAAAGTTTGCTTGTTGGTGGTATTGTGCGCTAAAAATGTGAAGCCTTGTCATATCCACAAGCCTGTCAATCTCACGACCTGTGGTGTTAAAATTCTTGTCTTAATTAAGGCATTCAGTTAAATTTCTTATATTGCTTTACATCTTTTCTCTATGTCTAATGCACTGGTATTTAGTAGGTGAAATGTTAAATGAGTATCATTTTGAATAAATCATCCAGCAAAATATTTTACTCCATTGTTGTGAGTGTCAGATTGTTTTCATGTGAATCTGTTATTTATTTGGATTATACATCTGATACAAGACATTAATAGGTAACCACATGACAGCTGTTATAGAAGGGAGTGACCTTTCAGTCAAAGTACATTACAGGCATGTTATTCAGTTGTCAAGTAGGACAGGCTCCAGCTTTTGACCTGAGCAAGCTCATTGGTCATAGTGCCAGGAGATGGCCTCCTGGATGATGTGCCAGGAGATGGCCCTATGGGTGATGTGCAAGGAAGTAATGCCAGGAGATGACTCCTGATCAGTGTGATTGGCCATAACATGCTTTGCACTTTAACAGAAGATGGCCCCTTTGAGCAGTGTACACAGCCAACTGGGCAAAATTTGGATGCTTTGTACCGTAATCACCCAGGTCAGCGCCCATACTTGGCTTACTACCCAGCCTCAATTTATATGACTAAAACTTCCATAAGTGCATTTGTCTTAGTGAATGCCTTTCTTAGCATCAGAATTTTAGCTTTCTGAAAGTACACAGCTTGCTTACCTTAAGCGGCATTTACACAAGAGACAGCTGACCCACCAGGGCTCGACGCTATGAAAATCGCCAGGTCGCATTTTGCGACCAAGCCAAAATCCTAGGTCGCATTTTCAAAATCCAGCTCGCATTCATAAATTCCAGGTCGCGAAAAGTTCCCGCCATTTTTACGGACCAAAATTGGCTTTAACGTCATCAGAAAATGCCTAGATTATGCTCTTGCGACGTTAAATACTAACAAATTTCATGTCGCAAAACTGAGTTCTTACAAGCATATCATGCATGCACCGCGTTACCATTCTTCACTGGCGCCTTCCAGTGAAAGACCCTGGAGCGCAAGGCAGTTGCCGACGTGAAAGTTAAAACAGTGCTCTCTAACCAACACATGCATTCGATTAGCTAAGTGTGCGACGTGAAAAAGAAGAAAATACTTGTTGAAAAAGTATCCGCGACTTTTCTAGGACTGACTTGCTATATGACTGCCATCAAAGTCATTAAAGATCCAAAGATTGATAACTCTGAGTGCGAATTCCTTCCATTTGTTCGTAGGCCAAACTTTTTGACTTGACGTTTGAAAAAACATCCTGTCGGAAGAAATTCGTGAAACGTTGCCCTACTCGCTGTGTGACATATTGATACGCGGAAACAATTCACTGCAAATTTCACAGCAAAAAATGTGGGACTTATGCTGTTTACCGGTACGTAGTCAATTAGTTTTCCATGAAATAAAAAGCCTCGAAATGATTTCCGACGGTGCGGGTTTCTACTATTCTGCCGAAAGCGCGTAAAGGCATACCCGTTGTTTGGCGATTAATTCGGATGTCATGTTCACATTTGCTGTCTTTCGCAATAAAAAAACGAGACGCATTTTTCGAAGTCACGACGATCGTCTGCCGGGACCGCTTTCCGGCGCTAACAGTGGAACCGATCAGTGCCGCAGTGCCATCAGGCATATTGCCGTTGGTGTTGCGGTTATTTGATATTAAGGACACCATACATGAAAAATAAATGTTTTTCCACCACTAACCTTGGTAATTTCGTCGTTTAAGAATTAGTAGAAAAAACGTATTATCACGTATTATTCCGAGGTCAGAAACTTTCTCCAACACATCCGGAAATTTGCAAAAGGCCGAAAGTATTGGTCAGTAAAATGCGTCAGACCAATTCTGCATTCCCTTGTTCATGCGACTGCGACATGTTTACAAGTCATCGGGACCGCTTTTCTCAATGAATGTTCCTTTGAACTTGATTTGGCAACAACCAAATAGCGGTCGGAATCACCCGAGTTGCTCAACATTTCCCAGGTACTTACTGTATCTAGTGCCGCGAAGTTTAAAAACTCAGCTCGCATATGTTGGAAATTCCAGGTCGCATTTTGCGACTTAATGCGAGCTGGCCAAAATCTCAGCTCGCATTTCCAAATTTCAGGTTGCAAATGCAACCTGCAGCTCGTTATGTCGAGCCCTGCCCACGCAGCTAACACGGAACAGCTGCTCCAGAGCAAGTGTGTGAAAACACGATTAACATGGAGCGAGTGACAATGCAGCGGCCAGTTTTTGACCGCGGTTTGATAGGTTGAGTGCGTTACACTTGATCAGTTGCTCTAGTGTCAACTACTCGTCTAAACACAACTGGGGCAGGGCGAAAATGATCATTTTTGAATGCGCTTGTGCAGTAGTGTGTATTCGAGGGGTCAGCTGGTATTCCATGTGACTCATGCTGATCCAGTGTGCAATTCGATTGGACTAAAGTGGAGCAAGTCATGCTGTGACCACTGACACAGTGACAACTGTCTTTTGTATAAAAGTAGCTATAGAGCAACAAGCACTCAGTTAAGTGATATCTCCGTATTTGGAAACCCACCTGCTCTTTTCTAAAGGAGACACAAAATGATTCATTTGGCTTTTGCACATTCTCTATTAAATTTGTGTAAAAAAATGATAAAAGCATTTGCATTAGCAACCTATGGCCAGCTCATTATGCGTGTGATCCATTTGTTTTTAAGCACCCATGCTCAGGTTAATGTCCATCTCTTGATTTTGAGTTTCCTGAGTGTAAGTCTCCATGGCTAGTAACCTAGACAACTAAGGCATGTAAATATATATAGATTGTCAGAACTTTAATGGGTAGCAGCATAAATTAATAGGTGAATTGAACTCTAAAACCTGAAGCATAAAAGTACACTGTCATGCCCAGCAGATTTCAAATCTTTTAGATATGTCGGTCAATTAGGTCAGTGCTTGTAACTGAACTTCAAGTTTACTGGTCTGTACCAGTAATTGTGAGGGATGGGAAGGAAAATGTGTGTGCTTGTAGAACATGCTCCATGGAGTTAAAATGTCACAAAAAGCAAACGGTGGAATTGTGTATGATAATAATGAAATTTTGAATAAAAAGCAAAGTATTACATGCACTAGATATTTTATATGTTATGCACAGACTGATTGTGTGGTAACATTCTTCCTTCCTGCTAGACTTGCTCCATAGTCTGACTGTCACAGGGACTGCGGAGTAAGCTTTCTTGCATCCTAGACTTGTTGCACACAGTTGTCAGGGGGACACTATGCTACCTTCCTTCATCATGGACTTACTCCACAGTCTGACTGTCAGAGGGGAGTACAGAGTAAGCTTGCTTTCATTCTGGACTTGTTACACACAGTTGTCAGGTGGACATTGTGCTACCTTCCTTCATCATGGTCTTACTCCATAATCTGTAAGAGGGGAGTACAGAGTAAGCTTGCTTTCATTCTGGACTTGTTACACACAGTTGTCAGGTGTACACTGTGCTACCTTCCTTCATTATGGACTTACTCCATATTCTGTCAGAGGGGAGTGCAGCTTGCTTTCATTCTGGACTTGTTACACACAGTTGTCTGGTGGACACTGTGCTACCTTCCTTCATCATGGTCTTACTCCATAATCTGTCAGAGGGGAGTTCAGAGTAAGCTTGCTTTCATTCTGGACTTGTTACACACAGTTGTCAGGTGGACACTATGCTACCTTCCTTCACAATTGACTTGCTCCACAGTCTGACTGTCAGTGGGAACTACAGAGTAAACTTGCTTTCATCCTAGAATTTTTTATTTTTCAGTGGTAAGAATTACATATTGGATTCAAAATCATGCAATTTCATTTGTTGAATGAGACCACATGTGTTGCACTGCTATGTAGTTGCAACAGTCACATAGTAAGAACATTCAATCTCAATGGAACAACAGCTGAAGAATAGAAGGCATACAGCAGTGTAATCTAGCACTAATGGAGAGCTTCACACCTGTATTGCAAATAAGATCATTACTCTGCTGACTTCTGTGCCAAAAGGAACCATGAGGATTTTGTCTTACCCAGGTGATAAAGGGTATGGCTCAGTGTTTAGTTTCCTTCTCCGCACGAGCACAACTTCTCATATTATATAGGTAAAGTGAGCCAAGTGTTAGGATTATTACCTTGGGTAGCCAATGGAAATTAATTATTGCATCAGTTGACAACAGCAAGTCTCTGGCTCTCTCATAATAACAGCTGTACTACATTTACACTGATGACTATGATCATAGTTTATAAGTGGTAGGCCTTAGTATTGTGAGACCACAAAAGAGATTTTTACTTAAGGTTAGCTCCAACCTTATTCACATAAATCATTTTTACAATATTTCACATGTGTCTAGTAAAATACCTCATCTTCATTCTCGGGGAATTTCAAATACAAAATGTATACTGCGTAGCAAGAAAAAAATATAACAGAACCACTTTGGAACCGCACAAGCGCGCAGATATTTGTTTACTACTTATCCGAGGTCAAGGGTTAAAGGGCTTTCAATCAAATCTGACCTCCCGCCAGGTACAGAAAGCTTCGCATATCCTCAGTCCTTTCATTCACAAAATCGCCATAACATTGAGTAAACGAGGTGTACTTATGGTAGAATGGTGCCGGGAAAACAAAGACAAAACGTAATTTTGATCCTAAGGGAGTTGCGCGTCTACATGCACATACGACCGTTGGTTTTGAGAACGAATGCTACAGTCCCCTCAGGCCTCAGTGGTCATGAACACAGCAAATTGTGAAAAGAAATAAATCTTCACCCTAATCCTTCATTAAATTAATAAACTGACATTTCAGTGTTTCGATCTCATGCTAACGATATGGTTTAACCACCGATTCGATTTTTGTTATCCATTTCTTACTTGGTTTCGTATCAGTCTCCCAACACGTGACGTGTACAGGCTATGTGTATAACAATGAACTGCGACCTATTTATATAAAAGTAGGTCAAAGGTCGCAAACAACAGTAAGAGTAAGCTGGGAACGGACCACGTTTTAATGATAATTAAGTTAATTACTCATTGCAAAATCAGTTGACATTGCGAGAGAATGTTGAAACAGTGAACATATTTAAGGCTTGTATGGGTTATGTGTACGGAACAAAAGTTTTCACCGAATGATTAGCCGAAGACTTTGAGATTTTCACTTGTCCCAGTTAAATTGTCTTTTTCTCGGCTTTGGCAAATCAACTTTATTTGAACTTAGGAACACGAGTTCTCGAAAACAGCTTGGTGGATTTCGCTGAAACTTTCCAAATTTCATTTTTAGTCATCAATCTTAAAAACGCTGTTAGGATTTTTGATATAAAGGCCAATTTTTGCGTAATGTAACAAAGACAAATACGACATCCGCTTTTTATAAAGATACCTTACGTTTTGGGAGTTGATTTGTCATAGAAACCAAATGAAAAGACTAATCGAAAATTCCTAACAGTGTTTTTGAGGTAACTGGTGAAGTTTTCATTTGAAAAAAAGTTTCATTAAAATCGAAGGAGGAGTTATTTTGTTGTGAATGTACCTTTCTTAAAAATAAATTTTTGACTTAAAAAAGGTTTTTACGTAAAAATAATAGTAGTTCATTTTTTGTGTTTGCTTGTCTTTTTTCTTTCAGAAAATATATACTTTTGCTTGTTGACAATGCTTAGTTTTTTATATACGAGTTAGAATAAATAAGGTTGGAGATAACCTTAACTACATTTCAAATCTCGGTGTACAAGAACTGGCCAAGTTGATGAAGATGAAATGTTCATTCAGGTGTGTATACTGACTTCAGACATTTTGGGCGAATCCTTATGTGACAACATGGTGTAAGAAATCCACTGCCAATCACACCTGAACTGTGAGTGGAGCTCTGTCTTCATCGCTGCTATGTCTGAAATTTGCCATCAGTTCCAGGATGCAAAGCAGTTCAGCTGAACCCATCAGTCTTTGCTTCGCTCTTGAGTGATAATCACTCAGTATCCCTTTAATTAAAGTGCAGTGACAGTTGTTAAGACTTCTGCATTTGTAATTGCCAAAGACTTTATTGGTTTTTTATTGGTGCATCTCAGAATCATTTGTCAATGCAAGTTCTTATTGCCCAATAATCGTCTTACTTTGAAATTCAGAGTCAAGAAGTTTGTATTTTCTATCCTAGTCTTGCATCAACATAGCAATTGCCACTATCAAATCAAATAAAGTTTACTTAGCCTGCTGTCTAAAAATTGATACACTATTGACTGCTTAGTTGACAAGTGGCTGAGGTTTTTTACTCTGTCATTTTTTTGTAATTGCATTTGTTTGTTTGCATTTCTTGTCCTATTTACTTGAAATTATAAGCAGCACCTGTGACGTCAGTTGCTCAACGTTTATATTTTGTTAAGAATCTAATGCAATATGTGGCTGTTGTGGCCATTTTTCAAATTTTCACTAATTACTTCACTGTTCCTTGGAAGGACTCTTGTGAAAGTTGATATGTCAAGATCTATATCTGAATTTTGCCATTTGTTCATTACTATCTCTCATCGTGTCATTTTGTAAATCTATATTTTTGATGACTGTTTTTGTATTGTCTGACCATTCCTTGCTTTTTATTCGAATGACCCCCTTTGTACGCCACAAAATTTGCACACTATGTGTGTGGTTTTTAGTTGCAGTTGGATGCAAGGTGTCTCTTATGACATCCGTTTTTTTTATTTCCTCTTTACAGAGTCATAGATCAAGCATCCTTTTGGCGGATTTTCTGTAACTGATGAAGAGATCTTGTCAAGAGCTACAAAAATATGACATCCATCTCCCTGCAACAATCTCTAGTTATCCAAGATTTTATGACAATTGTTCTTTTTATGACTAATCATTTCTTGACTTTCTTATTAATTCACCCCTGTTGCACAAGCCTTTGTTTCTTATTAAATTTTGTCAATGATGATGTCAGTGATGGCGATGATGATCTACTGTTTTATTGACTGGTTAAGTTGTGCTAGATATAATCATTTTCCTGGTTTCCATTTCTATACAATATTACTAGACCTCATTATCATGGAGATTGTGAAGGAAGTGCACATCTTGACAAATGTGTTGGGAACGGTTACTTGTTCACCAGCATGGGAACACTAATGGCATGAGGGTATCTACCTGAATGACTCATTAGCTGAATGCATGGATGTAGGTCTCTTGTTTCAGTCACACTGCCTTGTGAACTTCGAACTGTCCATTCTTTTTTAGTAGTTGTATCCTCAAACAAAAAGCAAGCTCCTTTCTTCCATACATTAGAGCTAGTTGTATAAAACAACAACATCATTGAAGTTTAAGGCTTCTGTAGTTCAAAAAAGAAACACTGAGAGAAGTACAATGACACGTGTGCAATTATTACAAAATAATAGTAAAATCATAAATACCCCTTGCTAGCTGGCTATAGCACAATGACAGTATCTAGAGCTGTTGAACATTCGGAGACATCTTGTATCAGTTTGACGAATGTGAAATAAGATCAATTTGGAACTTTTCATTAAACTTCTCATGAATCATAGCATGCAATTAAACTTAAACGTCATCAAGTATAGTGATACCAACTCGTTAATCACTGTTTCTCAGTTCCCTTGTCTGCCACATTTGGCCACATCCTGCCTCAGTTTCCAAGCAACAGTTCAGCATGCCTTAATTTTAGATATATATCATTTTTAATTATTCTATAGACGAGAAAGTTTGAAAAACATTGGTATCACAGTGTTTACCTTTATGGTTTCCCATTCTTACAAGGCACAATGTTAACCTTCAATGTTTGAATTCAGATGAAAAATGCTCTTCCGTTTTCATCGTATATTTCAGGAGTTCTTACGATTCTTGTGGAAGTCTGTCCCTGAACATATGTAATACTTAATGTACCAATACACGACTCATTAAATATAAGGTAAACACATTACAGTCAGAATATTCTCAATTCTCCAAGAAGCAACCAATTAAAAGTATGATAACTTAATATAATTCTAGCTTAACGTGAGTGGTGAAAACTTTAGCAGCTGATTTCATAAAGGTGGTTTCAAGTTATACCTGGTTTAAAGATAATCTGCATTTCATGAAAGTGTCTGAACTTTTAGACCAGTGGTCTTGTAAAATGTGGTTTAACTCCAGTTTAGACCTGGTCTACATCAGTTTTCATTTCACCAACTAGGTCTATGTTCTTTAAACCTGTATTAAAGGAGCATGCCACCCAAAAAACAACCTATTTTGTATCAAGTTAGATCGAGTAGTTCTACTCGTTTTAGATCGAGTAGTTCTACTCGATAACAGCACGTTCGGTTGCGTTACCCGACACCTGACGGCAGACAGAGATGTTGAAATTATCCAATGACGTCATTGGTTTCACACGCAGTCTGTTCAGCAGTTCAAAACAGGGGTTACTGGTGTCAGCGTATCGCTTGAATTCATCGTTTACACCAATAAATCATCAAACTTCGATGTAAAACCCCTAAAAATACACCGAGTTCTTATAAAAACGTGTTGTTTTATTTCGCTGTTATGGATTTATTGGTATCTGGACACACCATAACCTACAAAGTTCCTTAGGCCAATTTACCAAGGTCCGTAGCAGGAGTTTGGGGTCTGTTCAGAGATAAATTCGAAGTATTCTTCCGTGAAATACAGACAGGAAAACATAGATCTGCACTGTTTAGAATTGTGATTTTTTGAGTTCTAAACACACAAAACGCTTGTTATCCCAGCCAGTGGCTCGGAACCCGATCAGGCCCGTCACGGCAGGATTGACTCATCCTGGCCAGTGGCTCGGAACCCGATCAGGCCCGTCGCGGCAGGATTGACTCATCCTGGCCAGTGGCTCGGAACCCGATCAGGCCCATCGCGTCCGGACTGACTCGTTATCCCGACCAGTGGCTCGGAACCCGATCAGTCCCGTCGCAGCCGGACTGAAGACATCACGAACATAAACCTGCCAAAGTTGAAAATTAAATTTCCAATCAAGAAAATACTATACTAGTGAGCCAAAGAAGTAATGTGCACGTCATTATGTTGGTGAATTAACCATGAAACGCTGCAAATCTACTTACTTGTCGGCCGAGGCCGCAAATTTAAGTTCCCCTTTGTCCACAGAGCTGTCAGGGCAGAAGTTGTTCATTGACAATCATTATTTGAATAATGTATATGTAAATAAAGATTCCTCTAACACTTGGCTGTGGGATAGAAAATCGAGTTATTGTTTCCAACAGTTTCTGCCAGCAAACACTGAATTAGCATGTGCTCACACGGCCTCGGTGTCCGGTCAGTTAGTTTTATTGCACCTAAAGCCGGTAACGCAGTGATTTATTCATTGCTGGCTTCTCATTTCATTCACGAACACTCCAAAGGCATTACAAATTGTATCTAATGAGACAGACTTTGTTTCAGTTTTATTTAAGTATTGGTTAGGGTGAGAATAATTCATTTTGAAACAGAACGCTCAGTAATAAACATAGACATGGCAACTCGCAATCCCGACTTAGATAAGAGCTCATCCGACAAAGACTTCGCAGGTGGATCGTGACCGGTTTCACAGGCTATCAGTTCGAACCGTAATACAGTGATGAAGAAATACTAGAGAGGCGCCGTGAAGAAGCTCAGGCAACGGAACGTATGGATAGTTATTTGGTAAGCCGGCATTCGTCAGACTCACTCTCGATGACTGCAGGCCACAAACACGGAGATGTTTCACGGCCTCATACTTGCTATTTACAGCGTACTTTTCATTCTTCACTACCGCGAGCCACTTCCTAAGCATTTTGGACTCTCGAGGAAGTCGAAAAAACAAAATAACCCGCTTTCCTCGCTGCGGCATAGTTCGGACAAGCGGGAACGATGCACCGCAACATAGCTGCATTCACTCTGCAAATGAACCACTGACGTCGCTGCATCGTTTCGCACCTTCCTTACAGGTTAACGCGACACCTCTCGGCAAGGTAAGGTTGACCGTATGCAAGGCAATGTGGATATAGACCGATTAAGACGGTAAAAAAGACTAAATCGGATGGCATTCTCCTTTAAGATCTTAAAACACGTTTAACTTTAGACTTGGTCAGACCCAGGTTTAACCGTTAAATATGTCAGACTTGCATGATATAGGTGCAACTGAATGATGCACTTTTAGAGCGAAAATGGACTATTTTCAATATTGAGTTTTAAGACGACACAAGATCAAACATAGCAGAGGATCCATGATTTTTAAGGGGGGGGGGGGTAGGTCAAGGACTTATTAAAGGGGGGACCAAGTCAACAATGTGAAACTTATAGATTTGATATCACTAAAATCAAGGGAAAAACGGGGTCCGCCTATGTGTAGACCAGTACCTGCTGGATGGTGTCCTGCGGATTCCTCAGAATACGACTGGTCGAGCAGGGCATCGTCGTCATATGCGCTACGGGTTTGACTGAAGACAGCATCTTCTGATTTTTCTAAGTTTCACCTCCATTGGTTTCCGATTTAATGTCGACGGGAAGGGGTCTTGTTCTCCCCCTTTGGCCGCGAAAAATAAACACTAAAATGATACGGAAATAAATTTGGACATTTATCAAGTTGCGGCTAATCGTGAGCATGTACTTTAATGTGCTGTGTGCTTGTGTTGGGCACAGCCATTACATTTTTCCTCATGAGAAAAGCTTTTAGATCTTTTTCACAAATGTCTGCACTGATTCTATTAGCCTGTATGTGCCATTGTATACCCACATGATATAGATTTCATTGAATCACTTCAATAGTTTCGTTGTTGGGGTAATCTAGATCAACACAGCAGGGTGGCTTTATACTTTAAACCTGGTTTTACTTCATGGGCTCCCTGGTCTAACAAAACCAGGCTTTCAGACTTTTAAACCACCTTGGTGAAATGCAAGTTAAGGTCTAAAGTTACATCAGGTTTAGGAAGACTAGGTTTAAGCCTTGAACCTGGTTTTGTTAAACCACCTTTATGAAATCGGGTGTAGGAGTTTCATTGGCTGAAATGTTAACGAAAACTAGCTAGCGTTTTAGCCAGACAAGCGATCTTTCTGAAAAGGGGTCTTTTCGCCAGTAGTCTCGAGTTTGTTTCCTCACCTAGTAAGTTGCCTTTAAACAAAATTTGATGTGAAAACACTGTTACTCTGCAATGAGTTGATTTATGAGATGATAAACAAAGGCCTCATCTTTTGCACACTCAGTGTCCTTTGAAGTAAAGGGTTTGGCTACAAAAGTTCTAGCAGCAGCTTTGGGATACCCGTAGCTCAAACCATGAGCAAAGGCCCTGCAAAAGTGACAGTTATTACCATTCACATGACTGGTGTTTTGCGACCTCAGATAAATAAAATTATATAGGTAATAATGGTGCTTTCTATTGTCAAAAATTTGCAAGGCAGGTAAGCAAATCTATACCATTGTTTTATCTGTCAAGTTTTATTGGGGAAACACACATTTACATATTAGTCACTTGGAATTCACTTGTTCCTTTCTCAATTACTAAATACCCCTGTTGGTATTGTTTTCAGATAGGATCTATAGATGTATTGTGTGTCAGGCTTAAATATGAAGTGCTATTACTTGTCACTTAAAATCTCCACAAGTCTTCACATGTAAATCAAAGATATTTATATTTCTAGAAATATCTATGTGTAAATACCATTACAAGATAAAAATTATTGACTTGGTTTACACATTGGCTTATCAGTAGCCATCATTCTTGGAACTGGCTGTGAATTTATGGTGTGCCTGATGTAAACCAACTGAAATCCACCTCCCACTGGACAGACTTCCATGTGAAGATATGATAATAGGCTACTTTCATATTGGCACTCTATAGAGTACGATGATGAGAGCGAGAAATGACTTCCACTTAATTCCAACTCAGATTTGGTAGACAGAAATTCACTGCTACGTATAGTGGTTCATTAATTTTGGTCAACCCTTCCCATTGTTTGATTAGGTTTAGTTCACTAATTTATTTTAGGTTTTTGACATCTGTCACTTTATCAGTTACAGCCGCTGACTACGCTGACTACGAGGGGTTGATTCTTCATTGCAGTGGGAAATGTGTTGGACATGATGTCCTTCATCTAAGGATATTTTGAGAAGTTTGCCTTTTTCATAAGCCATTAATATATCTCACTGCACACCAGTGAAAATTTGCCAGTATTATGATATCAGGAAAGGTGTTAAAACGCTATTTATACTACTAGATTAAAACTTCCCAGCCACATTTCATGGGATCTGTAGGTGACGCAAAACACCTGTCCACCAAAGACCTGATGGCGAGTTTGTGAATTTCATTATGTTGAGGCTATTTCGAAAGTCAGCTGTTTGCATTCAGTCTGCAAATTAAGTGAAAGTGGTATGGTTGGTCTATCCAAGACTTGTCACTTATGTCTCTGTGTTCCAAGGATTTGTGTGTTCTTGTGTTTAGCATTAAAACATAGTTTTCTTCACTCTCCCAACCTCTAAATATGGTGCTGATCAATATGGCGGTGCTGAGGGTGCTCTATGAACATATTTGTTCAAACTGGTAAAATTCAACAGAACTAAATTTTAAAAATCTGAAGGTCATGCCACAACATCTGCAAACTATTAAATTAACCATGGCCTTCCAAAAGAGAGTTTATCCAATGTTTTTCCAGTCTCCTTCTTTTGACCTAATGTACTCTGATTTCCTGTGGATAAGTGGCAAGGGTTAGAACCAAGATTGTGAAGTGACGTCACACTTCCCATCTGCATTCAAATAGGTGACAAATACCGGTAGGGGTATGAAACTAACCTGCCAGTGACAAGCAAATAATTGGAGTATGGTCAGAAATTGGATGAAACTGTCACATCTGAAGCTTGTTTTTAATCTGATTTAGGAACAGCATTCATTATCATGTTAAAAGGACAAAATCTTAATTTTTTGAACAGAAGTCGCTGGTTTATCACACCTTTAAGTGTAAGAATTGGTAAAAGCCAACACTGCAGAAGACAGTAGATGTATAATAGAAAGGTAGTAGTGATGGGAACCAAACTGTTGAGTTGATTGGACATTATGTCTACTGTATAATCCATGATCAGCAAGTCACTGGATTTAGCCAGAAGTTCTACATATATCTTTGACTTTTTTATTCCAAGATTAATACTCTGTATTTGCCTACTAAGTTTTAAAATGTTTATTTAAAATTCAAAACGGTTAAAGCTCTAGTGTTAATGTATTGACCACTTACTGACAAGCTCAAAGCTATCAAAAACCTGATGAAGATAAACTTTGACATGGGACAGTTGTAGCTACAATTATATATGAGACAAGTATTGTTGATCGCTACAATTATATATGAGACAAGTATTGTTGATCATCTCCTTACATGTGTTTTAATGGTCTATATAAATGTGCTCTAATTGGCAACAGGCTGATTTCATGCAAGGTTTCCTGGGAGTAGCACACTTGAAAAATGTTGAAAGTTAGCTAACTTTGGAACATCATATCTTGGAAATGGCTGATTGGATTCATTTCAAACTTTCAGATACTGTGACTTACGTTCCATTCTCTAAAGTCTTTGTAAGGAATTGTTTTTTAAAATGTTCAATTTTTGTGTGTGAGGTTATCAAAAAAGGACTTTAATGAAAATACTCAAAAGTTGCATGAATTGAAAGCGAATTGATTATTTAGAAAACTGTATCAGCTCTTTTAAGATTTTATCTTGAACATTTTTATCAAATGAAATTTAGTCATGTCATTGATGCTGTATTTTCTGTTAAATTTTTCCACAATGACATGTTCATGTGACTCAGTTTGTGCCAGATAGGTATACAGTCAAAAACCGAATTCTTGATGCATTCTACTTTCAGAAAATATATACACTCTACCGAGTTAAAATCTATATTGTTGTTGATACTTGGCTAAATACAAACTTGTGGACAAGGTGCAAACTGTTTAATTGGATGTTCTCTTATTAATGAGCAGAGGTGTTGTTTCCTTGTCAGTGCATTATGTCTGGTCAGTTCTACTGCTGGCATTTGACTTATCTTCCTTCTGGCAAGCTATTGAATCTTGTATTCCTAACCTTTTGATTAAGTAGGTTGCATTCTAGATCACCAGATTTGCATTCAGTAATGCTCTCAAGAGACCAGTTACATAAAATGACAACACATTCTCCTCCACCCTTGTGTAATATTCACAATTTCTGATGTTCTTGATATATGCCATCTAGTGAATTGCTTCTCAACAACCCATGCATAATTATTCCTCATGTTAAGATTCTTGTCTATGTAACTAGGAAGACCATGTTATTGTATTAAGTTAGTGTTGCTTCAAACCTGTGGGTCAATAAAAATGAAATGATAACTGGTGTCATGCTTTGGCTTCTTGTCTGAAGTGTTGTGAAAGATTTCTGTCAAAATGTGCTGTACCTTTATTTCTACAAGAAAGAATGAGCACAGCATTGTGGGAGTTTTAAAATAGTGCTTGAGTTGCGTCAAACCTATATGGTCACGTCAACAAATGCACTGCATATGTATATTTTGTGTGCACACCCTCTCAAAAAGTCCTGGATCTGCCTGTACAGGTTTCACACCAAAACTCATTGATCGGTGATCAGCACATCCTTCATTGAGTTCTAGAGTGTCAGGCTTTAATTGTGTGATTACTTTTTCATGATCTCTTGTATTTGCTCCTTTTCTCAAGTACGTACATGTACCGTACATCACATAGTTGAGTGACCAGCCACAGGAAAATCATCACTTTCTGTTAACATCATTAGGTATTCCTAGCTAACTGGGCACACATTCATGCTAAAGGGACTCAAACACTGCTGGAAATACTTGGGTGTCACCGCAGTTCTATGTTACAACTTTACATGCTGCAAATTCGTCTTTCCCTTCAACTTAAATTATAATGACCTCCATCATCTAATCGTTCCTATAACTGTATTGAAAGCATATATGATACATGTAGTCAATTGTGCTGGGGATGTATGAGTTTTTATTTCAGTTGTTCTAATCAAATCCGCATTCCACCATATTTTTTGTCCTTCATGGCTCAAGACATAATTGTGAGCAGTTGTCTACTTGAGAATGGTCGGTACTGCCTCCCATGGTGTCAGTAATCTGAGGTAAAACTGACACTTCTATCATACATTTAGACATGTCCCCAATTTCAACAAGACTCTCTTTCCCCCTGGGTGTAGTGCGCAGGGGAGTTCACCTGACTGGTGCGCTCACAGCTGCTAAGGACACTGACATTTAAATTGTCTTTGTGGGATTCTTAGCAAACTTGAATTCAGTCCAGATTGATCTGATACGAACAGTTAAATCTCACCAGTGCGTTGATTGAGTATTAAAGTTTTAAACCAAATCAAGTTCATTGGTATTTTGCGGCCTGAGTTAAATCTTTGTTTCCAGTGTCTTGTAAATTCTGGCTAATTCCTAAGTGTGGTTGTACAAGACTGGTCCATGTGTTTTTGTCAAAATGTCAAAAGGGATATGTAGTAGGTCGCATTTTGCGGCCTAGCCAAAATCTCAGGCCACATTCTCAAAATCCCGCTCGCATTCATAAATGTCAGAACGCAAAAATTTCCCGCCATTTTTGCGCGCCAAAATTGATTTTTTAGAACATCAAGAAAATGTTTAGATTGTGCTCTTATCTGCGGCGTTAAATACTCACAAATTTTAAGTCGCAGGTACGGCATTACAGTTCTTCACGAAAGCCATTGAAAGGCTCTAGAGTGCACTCGCTGGTTCCCTGTGTGTCGCTAGGTGGTAGCCAGATATGTTTACAAGTCATCGGGAGGGGCTGCTCTCGGTTACCGTAGTGTTCTTCTGAACTTGATTTGGCAACAACCAAATCACGGTCAGATTCAAACGAGTTGCTTTATATCTGCCAGTCATCTGCAGAGAAGTGTAAAAACTCAGCTTGCAGATTTCGGAAATTCCAGATCGCATTTTGCGACTTGATACGAGCTGACAAAAATCTCAGGTCGCATTGCCAAATTTCAGGTCACAAATGCAACCTGTACCTTGTTATGCCGAGCCCTGCAGTTTACATAACCAAAAGTAACACCAATGAGAACGTTTCTGTATAACTTGTCTCAGTTCATGACTTGGTTTTTATGACGCGATAGTAAAATTCAATCAAAACATTTGGCACTTGACATTGTGTACCTGTGGATGTCCCAAGGTAATAGTCATGTTACCATGTTGCACGTTCATGCATGATAGGAGATGATTTGGGGATTTCAGATACATTTAGTAATTCTTCACTAATCTCGCATAAAAATGATTTGCATGCATTGCTACAAATAGTCTATGCTTAACGTGTGTTGCTTTGTGATGGTGAGAAATGTTCTTTCATTGAGAGGTGACAAAATAAACGAGGGATGTTTTTTGTAACCGCAAGATGATTGCGAAGCATCTGTAAACGTCTCTGCTTGGAAACAATGAATTTTATCCAACAATTCGTCATTTTAGCCTCACTGGAAATTCACGTTTGCTAGCTTATGCATTAGTAAGGTTACAAGCTTCTCATAACACTCGTCTTTCAGTTGCCTGATTTTATGCAGTCTTGCACAAAAAACAACACATCAGCAAAAATGTGACCACAGTAGAACAAAACAAAACATTGCAAAAATAAATCTCGTGCTAGGAAAATGTGACCACTAGGTGATCATGAAAATGGTGACATCATTAACGTGAAAGAAGACGGCTGAGCCAGATAGTGAACATTTAGTGTTGAACACTTAGTAGCCCTTTGAGAGATCTGGTGATTAGTCAATCATCCATATTTCAACAGGATGCACAGAGATTTGTATCTATATTGGCAAGACATTGCTAAGTCCTTAATTGTAACTGGTACCAGTGTCATAATCACTTTTAGGGGTCACATGCTACTAGATTGCCACATGGTCTTGGCTTGGTTAAATTTTTGCTGGCCCATGATTCGGTCATGGCATGGTGTGAAATATTTCTGATGAGTTAATTATGTTGTCACAAGTATAAAAGTCCTTGTACATGTTTTGGTCTAATATGAAATGAAAGTGCTGGTTTTGAATCCTTATTTTTTTGTCCTGCACATTGAAAATAAAGTTTTGGACTTTATTTTAATTCTTGTATGGAAAAAATGTTTTGGAATTTTTCTGTTGCAGGCAAAGCAATCTTAATAATACACACTTTTTAAACTATAGTAATAAGCACAGTATATTCACTAATTGATACATCCAATCATATGGGATATGGTATGATCTTGTTGCAAGGAAGAGGTGAAAGGGTTGACTTGGACCAGTGTCCTGTCCATTCAAATGGGATATGATATGATGCTGTTGCAAACAAGAGGTGAAAGGGATAACGTGGACCAGTGTCTTGTGACCCAGAGGTGTATTAAACTGAATAGAGGGTTTCAAAAGAGATGAGCAAAGTACTTTTATAATTGAACAGGATTGAAGTAACAAATACTCCTAATTAGGTACTTTAAATCTATTTGAACTCAGTTTGCATCTCAAATCACTTAGGAAGCGTATGTATACGCAAGCGGTTTAGCTTTAATCGATTTAATTTGAGCCCGCTGGAGGAGGTGGGTTTGAACCAATTGAACTTTAGCCAATAGGTTCCTTGTCAATTGTGAAAGCACAATCCAATCGATTTGACTCAGGTGGGAAAAGTGAAGTATTCTTGCATATGTGTGCAGATCTTGATTCATGTTCATTCAGGTTTGATATTCTATTGGCCAAAAATCAAAAGTTGAATTAGATCTTAACTCTAATAAATTGGTCTCATTGTATTCCTTATTGTGACAGATTTCTACCTTCATTACCGAAGAACATCAGCAACTCAAGAAAACACTTAATTTAGTTTAATGGGGTTGGCGAACCCTAAAATTGTAGATTTGAAAATGCAAATCTAAGCATTGCTTGTGAGTTGATACTCCAACTCATTCGGGAACAATTAACGATCGGATGGGTGTGATAATGTTTTTAAAACCAAACTCTTTGGTTTAGATATCGACAGCTGAAAAGTTGTGTAATGCAGCTTTAGATTATTGATGATGTTATTTTTTAAACGTAATAAATTATGAATGAATATTGTGTAACAAGTATGTTCCAGGTCTCAAACAAAATACAAATTTTGTTAACTGTAATGGATTTTTGCTTAGAATTGTTTATTGTTGACTAACTAGAACAGGAAGTTTTTGAGAAGAGTGAAATCATTTTTGGAAATAGGATTAAGAAAAAATGGACACTTGGAAAATCAAAAAAATCTAATTAATCCTTCAAAAACGCTACTCTTTGCCTTCTTTCACGATATGAGTCCTGTTTAATATGCTGTGTGACTTTTTACTGCGGAAAGTGGAAAAAGAGCCCATTAACCTGTGAAATTTCCATCCTTCCAAAACATTTAGTTATTCCAAGTAATCTATGTTAACTTTATTGTACCTACACAGTTCACCTGGGCGGGACTAAATAAACAGGGACTCGTGAACCACCCAGCTGAACAAAATGGTTGATGATAGACTGTATACGAACATTTTGTGTTCATTAAACTGATGATAAAACCTGGTTTTGCTAGCTTGCAAGCAGTTCATTTATAACTGATGTGTGCCACATGTTAACCTTTGAAAAAATAGACGTGCACTAGATAGTCCTAGATAATCGCATCGAAACTAAACAGAGTGCAAATACACGGTATGAAAATTGGCAATTAATCGGTGGAACTTGTAATTGACTGTAGTAGCATTTTTCTCAAGTTAATCAAGGAGTTGACTTTTGCGTTAAGCAGGGCATGATTGCTTGTGGTCCTACTTTTTTCAAGTCACACATTTGATGTGCTCCTGAGTTGAGTCTAGACAGATTGATGCTGTCCCTATCAACATAAAAAGCAACTATGGTTATATCTACTGTTGTTTGTGTCATAGCTAAAAACAATCTGAACTGGGCAGGACATGTAGAAATAATTACACAGCATATGATTTTCGGTAAAATCTTCTCAATTTCTGACAAAAATAATTGCTAAAATTGTCAATTTTTTGATTTTAAAAAGCTTCTAACACTGTTGTGAATGCCCACGGGATCTCAGAATTATGGTGTGACTGTAGCTATGTTACAGATCTTGAAAAGTGATGAAGCATTTATTTAGCATGGCATAATATCTTTATGAAGAATATAAAAAAGTATAGTTTTGCTTGTTGGCCATATTATGCCCTAACTTGGTGTGATTTTCCTTGTTGATATCCCTATAGCTGCTGGTTGGCATCAAATTACAAGTCTTCTTATCCTCATTCAAATGAACCAAAAGGCCGAATAATATGGGTTTACAGCGCAAATAGGAGTTATGATTGGTCACGTAATGCACTCGCTTCTCTCACTCCCGTAAAGTATTGGTTGTAAAGCTGTGCAAAGTTGAACATGCTCGAAATCATGTTGTCATGTGACGTGTTTGGGAGTTATACACACGCGCAATATTGATGTCCATTGTGGTGCATAGCTTTTTATTGACATTGTCATAATATTAGCACCTGTTCTGGTAAATTATGCTCTGAAGTATTCTTTCTCAACCACAAGAATTATAGTCCCAGTGCAAAAGATGATTTAGAACAGTCTAATTTTGGTATGGTACTAAAGTTAATACACTCAAAAAGACTGGACTAGCGAGCATAAGTACAATGCAAAAGGTTTGTTCCGGACTATTTTGCGTTACCGTCCTAACTTGTCTTCCCACTTCACACGGTTGTGGAGTTCTTCTCATCAGGGTATCAGCCAGGATACTGAAATTGTCAGTTGAAAACCCGGAGATTTGCCACAGTTTGCGAGGCACGAACGTTGGTGAGTGTTGCCTTTACCGGAATGTTTTGTTTCATGATGCGGAACTTACTCGTTAGGGTTGTCTGACAACGTCCACTGAGATGCAGACGATAATTCTTGGGAGTGTGCAGTAACCCTAGTGTCTTGCTAAAAAGCAAGATTTTGGATGTTTTGTCGCCACATGTCTTCGATGGGACCTCATGATTTTGAATGAATTTCGAGTTAGTAACTGAACGCTCTCCATAAATATCATGTGACAAATCTCCAGCTTTGTCATTAATAACACGGACTCCCTAACTGAACTGCTGTTACTTCTTAATAAAGGAAAAAAATACGTTCAAAGGGAGTCTCCTGAAGATAAGGTTTAATGCTGGGATGTAAATAATCCGCCGCCATGCCCACAGTTGCAAATTTTGTCCTCCCAAACCCCCCCTCTCAACCAGCCCCCCCCCCCCCTCTATTCAACATCTACCCGCCCACCAGGCGGGCACGCGGCTGCTGGGTAATACTCTGCTTTGCGCCATTTCACACACACTCTCGTTGTTCCTGTCTCTGCCTACTCACTGCTCATGAACAATTTTAAAAAAGTTAAACATTCTCAAAATAAGAATAGAAGTGGTAATTGGTTGTCGGATCCCTATTGCCGTACAGCGTAGTGACATCTTGTGTTTAGTACGATGAAGCTTTTAGTTCGGATGGTGGTGGTGAGAAAAGCGACAATTTGGTACTGTAGGTTATCACGCTGATCTAAAATAGTTATGTTCCCACCGCAAACTATTCCAGACCAACTCTACTGCGAAAGCAGCTTTAGTTTACACCTCCACCACCACCTTCACCATCAGCAACAGTCCCATTCAGCATTGTATTGGGTTAATGTTGGTCTTCACTGCATAGGCGGATTTAGGGGGCCCGGGCTCCCCCCCCTTGGCTGCCGCAAAAAATAAAAAAGCAAGAACGTAAAGAAATGTTGAATTTATTAATTAACCCGGCCGGTAATTAACATTATACGGCAGAAACAAGATTTAAATGTGTGCAGTTTTAATGTGTTTGGGGGGGGCTCAGATCCAATTTCAAGTGTCAAATTCGGATCGAAACTATGGCTAAGTATAGGCTCTCCCGCGGTATCCCAGGCGACCGGCAGTGGCGCTGCGCACTACAACTCCGTTTCCGTCGTCTGCTTCACTGTGAAATGAAGAAAATTACTTCATTTTTTAAAGAAAATGGAATCTGAGTGACGATGAAAAAACAGAAGCTGCTGGTAAGATGTCAATTTTATTCGAAGCCTTAGTGAATCACTCAGAAACTCATAATTCTCTCTTTGTCACACCTTAACTTAAGACGATTTCCAAAGCAATCGCGTCATTAATGCCAACACAAAAAACGGATTTGGTCCTTTGGGCAATTGAAGACTATTTTAAATACAACAAATTTGTTATGAACTGATTGCACAAATATAAAAAGTGTAATAAGCATTACAAAAAGAAGTAGGTTTCGCACGAATGCTGTGGACCATAAACAACTAGATCTCTTATTATCAAGAACGTGAGTGAAGTCGTGGTGGTGCATTGGTAAAGCACGCGCGCACTAATCGTCAGATCGTGAGTTCGAGTCTGTGACCATTGCCATATTTTTTTTTTCTTTTTCTTTGCCTTTTTTTCTTGGATAATACTTCAGGAATCAAGGAAAATGCTTGATTTTTAGAGGAAAAACAGAAACATTTTCCTGGGCGGGAGGGTGGCGGACCCCCCTCCTGACCTCCCCCCATTCGGTGCTATGCGCATCTAATCATGCTTTGCACAAATGTTTTCAGACAAAGTGTTGGGGCCCCCCTTGTGATATCCTAGATCCGCCACTGCACTGAATACACATATTCCCTGGGTACCTACTGTTATGCTTATGAACCATTTCTTGTGTATTGAGTTATTATAATTCAAAAGAGGATGATTACTTATAGATGCTCTCGTATTCCCCATTTGTTCATTTGTAAAGTTCTAGAGGTGTTCTTTAAAAGCTCATCAGCAGATGTCTTTGGACTGTTGATGCACATGGAGTCCACAGAGATAATAGCTTCTCTATGAAGGAATGCCAAACTCTTATACATAACAAACTGTTAATAGGTATTTGAGCTGAGACTCAAATGTGTGTGGCACAAACAATGTTGTCAGACAAGACAAGCAGATCCATCTAATCCAGTAAAGGTTTTTGGAAGAAATTGGGAATAGATGATAGCTCACAGAGTCCAGGATGTTACCTAGCCAGCTTGCTAGCTGTATTAAAATGACAAAATAAAGCTTGCTACCATTGTGTGTTGAGCTACGTTAGACCCCGAAATTTCACACAGTCTGGGTAGTTCTGCTCGTTACTTCGTCGTGAAACATGTAGAGATAACGACCGGCGGAGGTGCAAGCAAAATCTGGGAGTCAAACGACTCTCGCTTTGCAGCTGTGCAAGTGAAGAACAACTAATAAACATGTTCTTACCTTGTGAAAGTAAAGCTGAGGAAAGAGTGCGTTCCACTTCATGTTTAATTCATAAAGACAATGAAAACACTTATAAAGTTCACATCCATTTATTTGGTTTTCTTACATACTGTTTGCTGAAAACCAAACAAAAGGGGTGTTGAATAGGTATTAGACTTCTAAATAGATTATTCTCCAGCTTTGGCCTGTCAACCTATTCCTGTTATTTTCCTGCCCTAATGCACATTTTGCAACATTTTTAAAAGCCAGCAGAGCTTGAAGTGAAGTAAGCCAAGGTCAAACAAAAGTTCCTTTAATGAAATTAATTGAATTAACAGTGAGCAAAATACATGATTATATTGGTCTGTTGTTGGTGCTTTGGTCACTTATGACTGCATTTGCATCATTATTTAACTCGTAGATCAAAAGGTATTTTGTATCATTTAGCCTGTTTTATATCAAATTGGGCTTTGTATCAATTAAGCGTGAGAATCTCCATCATTTTTAGTGACACCCTGATCAAAGGTTGTTTTTTAACTGTTACAAATCTGAAAGTTTTGTGTACTTCTTAGCTGACATGTGTTCCAAAGCTCAAGGATGTGTGTGGTAGATAGTCATGATAGATGATCCTAAATGGACTGCTAGAGATATGCCTTATCTTTATTTTGCTCCAGAATACCTTGCACAAGTGCTGGCATTTATAATGCGCCTGCTAATTGCTGATGGTTCTGTGTCAGCTCATGAATTTATGTCTGATATTATGATAGTCTTTGGATAATATCTGGGAGGGGTTTAAGTCTCCTCTTACACATAGAGGTATAGAAAAATGCAGTGGCACCTTTTCCCAGGAAAAGGCACTGCATGATTGACCTAGTTTTTGGAATGTAGAGCCACAGCCGGGGCTAGTGGAAACATTCCTTTAGGGTGTTGGACACAAATTTAATCTATCCCTGGATTTTTAAAAACTTTTTATGGTTTGCTCTTTGGTCTTTGCCAACTAATAACCTGGAATAGAATTGGGGAGGGGGGGGGGGCATCAAGTTATTTTTTATAATGCAGCCACCTAAACAGAGGTGCCTCTGGCAGAACTGCTTGAAATTGCTTTGAAAATGGATTAATTTTGTTGCACAATGTCAGTTTCATGTTTTACAGCTTCAAGTAAATTTCCCTGTGTATTGGTTTTTTTACTTAGGCATAAAAATAATTTCTAGTTTTTTGAGTACCTCAAAATTTGATTTCTACAAAAAATTACCTATTAGTGTTATCTTGTTTTATTTTGATACCTCGTATGTTTTGTTTGAAACAAGGGGGTCACTGACTGGTGTCTACAAGTGATGCATAGTAGGCAACATTCAAAAAGGACATCTGAATTGAAGAACCAGTGTTATTGTTTAGTAGTGATGTACCTGCCTCTGTTTTGATGTGATTTGGACTCACAACTAGGACTAGAAATGCACTGTCGCATCACATTTTCCAAATTTTTGTGTGTTTTGAATGTTTTCCTATTTAGCACTTAATTTTTTTATAAAATGTGGTTGTTTGGATTATTCTGTATTCTCCGACAACGATTACACCCACTGTAAGCTCTCGGGGAGTTGAGATGGAGTAAGACAGACCACCTCCATGCTCTCGGGGAGTTGAGATGGAGTAAGACAGACCACCTCCATGCTCTCAGGGAGTTGAGATGGAGTAAGACAGACCACCTCCATGCTCTCGGGGAGTTGAGATGGAGTAAGACAGACCACCTCCATGCTCTCGGGGAGTTGAGATGGAGTAAGACAGACCACCTCCATGACCATGTCATAATTTTCCTTTGTAACTTACAGCGATATGTTCAAAACGTAATAATGATGTCATACTAAAGCGAATAGTTTAGTATCTCGTCTTTATGATGTTAATGTTTCGTGCTATTACTTAATGCAGTGACAAAAACTCAAAGCAAAATCAAATTTTTCAATTTGAATAAGCTGTTAATTTAAATAAAATGTAATATTCAAATGTTTAGCAGTCAGTGTTGTAAAACATCTACTTTTTTAGCCTTTTGGCAAACTTTGCAGATCTCCTAATAATTGAGATAAAATGTCCTAAATGTGTTCACACTGAACTGGATGAGCTTACTGACAGAGGGAGGAGTAAGACTACAGCAGTTGAAAGTGTTCATCATTCAGATGAATTTTGATCATAACCCATAGTGACCGTTTGAGTGCTGCTTGGGAAATAGGATTTTCTGCGCTCTGTACACAATACATTTTAAGGAATTGATTATTGATTCAAATCTGTTAAGGTTTCTATAAAAAAGTTATGCTATGTCTAAAAAAACATTCCAATAACCCACGAATGGATCAGTGACTTTCTTGTAAGTCTTACTCTGATGGATTCACATCGACTTCGGACACTAGAATGATTTTTGCAGTGGTTGCTTACAAATCCCATGTTTTGAAAAGGAGTGAATTTACAACTGACTGCAGCGAATTTAGTCTAGCAGTGAATGATTGTTGACACCAGAGTTATGACACTTCAGGATGGTACTTCAGTCGAGGATGTTATGTCATGGCAGGTGAGGAATGATTATCATGCTTTATTCAGTCCCTGAATTTTTTATGCCTGTATTACAAATTACTGTGCAACAGTTTGACTTTATTGGCTTCAGAATAATGAATGGGAAACTAATTTTGATAAGACTAGTGATTAGCTTGGCAGTTGTAGTTTCTTATCGACACACAGCATTGTGGGTAAATACTGGAGTGCCTTATTGACATATAGCATTGTGGGTAACTACTGGAGAATCTCAGAGAGAGAAGTGTCTGTTACCCTCCAGCACTGCTCCTCTGTTGTGTTAAACTGTTATGGTGAATGTAGACACTGTATTAAATCCCTTTCTATTCATTTGTACTTATTTCTTACTCACCTAGAATGTTCACCCATGGGACATTCTACTGTATTTCATTCTGCTTAGAATAGAGTATTACAATTTCTTTTGAAGATATATTGTCCTTGCAGACCTTTTCTTGAATTAGTACATTTCTGTGAACTGGTTGCCTAATTTTATGTGTTTTAAAGTGCTATCCACCAGTTTATTAAATAATAAAAAAGCCTGTGCAAATGTCATCGTACTATCAAAAGTATGCTGATAAGTTTATAGTTCTAGATTATTGCAGACATTTCACTGCAGGCAGTGTTGTAACCATTCATATACTGAAGACAGTGAACTCAGAAAATACATTAGTGGCAAATAGCTTAATGGCCTTAAACCTGACACGTCCACCATATAATATTGTATTTAACATAGCAAATGGTACATTACAGTAATTTTTATGTGCTCAGTGAGAACTGCACCACTGAACTTGTATATAGTGGCTGAAGTGCTTACAGTTTTTCAGTTTTGAAAACACTAGCAAATAACAGACAGACTGGGCTGTCCACAAAGGGGGCAATACTTGCTGGTAGTTCATTTATTTTCTCACCACCCAGTATCACTTTTAATGTCCACAGAAGGGCAATATTCCCTGGTAGTTTGTTTATTTTCTCACCACTCTATATCACTTCTAAAGTGAGAATTGATGTTAAACCATCAGAATTGATATTTTAATAAACATATTCATACAATGAACGATAACAAAGGCATTCTTTTTCTGTGCGCCTTCCCTCTTTGAAATTAAGTGGCATGGTTTCTAATGTGCTAACGAAAACACCATCAATTTTGGTGTAACCCAAACCACCAGTGAAAGTGACCCTTGCAACTCTTCACATTACAGGCAGTTTTGCTGTTAGTTTTAACTATAAAAAGTTCCAGCGAAAATACTTGTTTTTTAGCCAGTGTGTTTGGGGTATTTGCCTGCGTCTTAGTTAAAGTGGAACTTGCAGTGTAATTCCTTATGTCTGTGATTGCTTGGTCAAATTAGTTACAAACACAAGATAACGGGACGATGTTAATATGAAGTACGTTGAAAATTGCAAAATGTTTTTGAGAACTCGTTATATGTTAAAAATGATATGCCATAAATCACTCAACCATGTCCAATAAGTATTTTGATGTGGTGTCAGGGAATAACACTGCATGATGAGGTCTATGTGAGTCCCTAAGGAACGTCATTAGTTCAAAGGTCACCTATTTGCAGAATTTTTGTTTTCATATTTACATGTTGTCATTGAATACAACTGCACTTTGTTTAGCATAGATGATGTTGAAATGGCATTATTGTTTAGTTCCTGCTATATGTTAACGTAGTTAGGAGCCTGCATATACATCTTTAAAGTTTCATTGCCGTTTAGTTCCTGCTATACATTAGCATAGTTAGGAGCATGCAAATACATCTTTAACGCCCATGTTGAACTGAACACAAACTCAAAAAATTTCAAATTTAATTTTCAAATACCTAAGCTCGGCTGAATGCCCACTCACTAGTATGCTTGTGTGTCTCTCAAGAATTATAGTTCCCTAAAGCATTACCGTATTCGCCCCAAGAAGCACCCAGGGCACTTAGAAAAATTCGCTTCAGGAAGGGAGGGCGCTTATTATAACTCAAAAGTGGTTGAAACATGTCTCCGAAACAGGTGAAATTGTAAGCTAGAATTCATCTAATTTATGCTCTGTAACTCATCTGTAACCTATGAGAGAATTTCTACAAAATTGCAGTGCATTGCTATCAAACTTTGTTGTTAAATTATGAGCATTTTTCAGAAAATCTCAGTGCGAAAACTTGCCGACTGATGCGTCGCTGCCTCGCGATTGCCGATAGGTCAACTTGAATTCTTGAGTAAAAACATAGTTTCAATTCAACAAATTACTTGAAGTTCTCCTGAAGTTTTCTAAATAGCGTCCTTAAGATTTTGAAGTTCCTGTGCAGTCGGGATTAAGAGCATATTAAGTGCAAATCTGCGCTACATCGTACTCCGCAATGCGAGAAAAATCTCTGGACGAACACACATGTTGTTGTCACACGATGTTTGTTTTGAAGTTCGTCCGCGTATTGTGTGAGTGAGCGAGCGCGCGTGTGTCATCAGAGTTCAATTGCCAGAGTAAACGCGATGTAACGATCTAGGTGTGCATTTTAACTAAGAAAATTTAACACAAGCTGTAAAACAGAACGTGTTGATCTCGTCTGCTAAAAAACGTTTGAAAATTGTTTCGGTAAGGCCGATGTCATTGAGTCACCAGGTGATTGGATGCGTGACAGCTATTCTAACAGTCATTTTTCAGGAAATTGGGGGTGTAAGGGTGCGGAAGTGTTCACTATAGTTGGTCATTTTGACTTTAAAAACACCAATTACGACTAATTTAATAATTTCCCCTTAAAAATAACGCAAACGTTTTTTACGGTAATTAGAAACTCTCGGAAATATGTGCCAGTATTTATTTCTTGCAGATGCTATGCTACTCGTTTCACGAATACATAGTTCCCGAAGACTAATGTTCGATAACAGGTACTTGAATGTAGCGCGCGCTTCCTGGCCACGTGCTTTAAACCGAACAAAGGTCAAGTTTTTATTAATCTTCGATTCGCGCTTGCGTTTTTTTTGAAGCGCGACAGAAGTTTGAAGTGTATAGTCACGGCTCAATACCGACATAGCGGTGATGCTCGTGGTCTACAAATTCTGCACACAATGATATTTTTAGGACTGACGGATCTTATTGATAAATTGAAGATGTTACTGTAGAATTTTAGACCTGTTGGTAAAGCATTTTTCGCATGTACACGTCGTTCATGGACTGGGCACTTATTTTAGCAAAGTCTGAAAATGCGTGGGGGCGCTTATAGAAGCATGGGCGCTTATTAGGGCGAATACGGTTTGTTACCTTTGGGCAATGAACAGTGGGTTTAAAGCATCACCTTGCCATATTCAGGCAGAGATTAATATCCTGTTTTTATTGAAGGAGACATGAAATGTTTGTTTTGGCTCATGCACATTCTGTTATTATGTACTTTTGTGCAAACAGTTGTGAAGACATTTCCGTGACTGAAGTGATCATTTTGATATACACCCGTATCTGACTTCCTTAAAATTTTGTTTTTCTGTGCCCAAGTACGGCTTAATACCCACCCCTTAATTTTTTAATTTCCCTGTTTAAGTGAAGTGTTCATTTAAGTTGCTGGACCTGAGTTTGGCGTATAAGACGGTTTAAGTTCAAGTTAAATTTTGCATTTTATATATCAGTATGAATCATGATTTTTGATCTGGGTGTAAAAAATGCCTAAAACCATATGTCCTAATGCACTCTTGAAGTATTGTGAATCAAATGCCAATGACCTCATTGTGTTTGTGGACGAATACAAAACTTTGTGAAAATTTGTGTCTTGGAAAACGAGGAATCACTAACTTTAACTGAGATGAGTGCAGTGTGTGTAACCTGTACTACATTGATAATGAGCTCTGTGCTCTGTGTTTTTGTTGGGTATAACTTTTTGTTCACTCAGATTGTCATATCATATTTCCATCCTGTGACTTTCAGTCCGTGCTGTATGTGAACTATAGGACTCGCTGTCCAACAAAAAGTGACAGATTTAGTTTGTGGAAAGTAAAAATAACTATCCTTTTGCTGTAAGAGCGTGTCAAATGTGTAAAATTCTCACCTGTTAAACAGCGTGTTTTATCAATTGTTTTTGCCAAGTGTGCAAATGTGACGCTAGGTAACAGTAGCCATGTTTGTTCACAGTGGCACCACCCATCAGTCAGATGATATGCTTCTCTGTCATTTAATACATCTGACTTATTACAAACCTGCTCATTATAACTGTTGGTACAAGGGTACATTTCATAACACACATATTATTGCTTACGCTATCCTAATCCTCTGTTTTCCATTTTAGGGGTTTTGGAAAACAGGGATTCCAGTGCCAAGGTAAGAAACTTGTTTTAGTTAGTTATTAAGAATCAATTCCATGTGAAAGTCAGGCAACATGGTATAAACTGGTACCATGACATGCCATGCGTTCATCTGTCTTTCAAAGTTGCTATTTTACTTCAGAAGGCGAAGTTTGACATCGCTGTCATTGTTCACTCAACTGAAACTGGTAAAATTGTAGAATTGCAGTAAACTCAACCAATATATGCTTGGCTTTTGACTTTCTGTATCAGTACTCACTGACAGAATGATCTTATATTTTTGGACAGTGTTTTAAATAACTTAAATTGTTCACATCTAATAACTTAAAGGAGAATGACACCCGATTTAATTAGTCTTTTTTGCCGTCTTAATCGATCTATATCCACATCGCCTCACATACGGTCGACCTTACCTTGCCAAGAGGTGTCTCGTTAGCCTGTGAGGAAGGTGAGAAACAACACTAGCAACGTCAGTGGTTCATATGCAGAGTGAATGCCGCTATGTTGCGATGCATCGTTCCCGCTTGTANGCTCGAAATTTTATTCTTGATTGACGAGTGGCACATGGCCGCTTAACCCCGATTCTTGTCTTGGGCCTACGTCTTTGCCGAGCACGTTTGGCGCAAGGGCAAGTGAGCAATGCCGGGCAGTCGAGATAAAAAAGCAAGCCACAGAACCATACGCTGAAAATGTCATTGAGTCACGGAGTGTTGACTATAAACATCCCAAACACAAAAAGCATCTGAATTAAGGTTTTCAAACTTTTATTACAACCAATTTTAAAACTGCTCTCTGACTATGAACTTGGCAGCTAGTACGAGACTGTAACCATAAATCTGATGTCTGCTGTGACCTCTGCAACACGTGAAGCCTGCACGCACGCACTTTAGCAAGATGAATTAGTTGCAATCCAAGTAGAGGCTGCGTGGTCACTGGTCGTCTGCGCTCTACACTACAGGGCTAAATAACAAGACCGCAGGACGGCACTCAGCAATTCTGTAAATTTAATAGTGAATAACTAATCTGAGGGCATGATAACCTTTGTTAGGATCATCCGCTGTTATGACATTTTTCCCGTCATGTGGCGACGTGACGATAACGCTCTTTGAAAAGGGCTAGGCGTTCCGAGTTGGCCTACGACTACGTGTGTGGTGTGGGTACTTAGATCACGAGGTAAGATTAACCGCCCAGGGCGCTTGCCTGTCGTAATAAGCGGCCATGTTCGGTTAACCGCCCACCCTGCATTTTTTGAAGTTTCACGTTTAAGCGCCCATATCTGGTTAACCGCCACCCCCGATTTTTTGGGTTTGCCAATTTAACCGCCCAGGGCGTTAACCCGAACGTTTACGGTACATCAAAGTTTGGTGATTTATTGGTGTTAAACGATGACTTCAAGCGATAAGCTGACACCAGTGAACTGCTGAACAGACTGCGTGTGAAACCGATGACGTCATTGGATAATTTCAACACCTCGGTCTGCCGTCAGGTGTCAGGTAACACAACCGTACGTGTCGTTATGGAGTAGAACTACTCGATGTAAATTGATTCAAATTAGGTTGTTTTTTGGGTGGCATGCTCCTTTAAGTTACCTATTTTACGGACCTGCTTACCCTGTTTTCATTTGCATCAGGAAAACATTTATTTAACTTTTCAGCTAATAGTGTGTAAAACCTCACGTTTCCTTTTTGAACTCATTCTGTGTTTCTTGAGACTACATGGTCATTTAGTCACCTGAGATAAATTGGGTTGATTTGGCCTGATATAAACAAATATTTTATCCTCAAGAAATCTTCATCCAGTTTCTGAGTCTACGTGTCAGTTAACTGTTTGGGTCTCCTTAGACTGTGAGCTATTCAGTCATCACCCACCCTGTGTTCTTGCAACATGGCATTTTAAAGGTATGGCATCAGGGCTATCAGCTTTGACAGCCATATTCCTGGACAGTAACATTAGCCAGCGCCTCCTGCTGTAGCTGGCTGGTACAGACCATCTGCCATTCAGCTGGCAAGTACCATTCGTTGCTTGAATGGATGTGTACCACTGTGTTCTCTTACAAGGGAAAGTCAAAGACTGTGAAACCTTATTAATTTTTTTCTCTAGTGCGTCTGCATTTTCACGTGAGCTCTGTAGAATGTTGCAAAAGTCGACCAATTTCTGGATTAAACACTTCATGAATCTAAGTCTGTGTGATGTGGCAGGCTTCAACTTTTGCTTGACTTTCTCGGCAGTGACTCTGAAGCACACCTGAGTTCTCATTAGAACACTGTTAATGCTTTTATGGCTTCATTACCAGCAGTGACCTCTTTACTCGTAATTTTCCCAAACACGCCAACCTCGTTTACTTATTCATTTGTTTGTAATTTAATTTTCAGACAAGTTTGTTGCTTTGGATTATAGTAATTGTTTTGCATCAGCATTCACAGTTAAGATTAGTATGATATCGATATGATTCGACATATCTGACCTATGTTTAAGAATTTTTCCCCAGATTTGGATTTTTCCCAATTATAATAGAAATTGTCCTTCCTAGATTTTCAGTTATGGAGTTCTTGGTGTTCTTTTCAAATTATTTCCTTGAGACATGCAATAATTGTCTTTGCTAGATACTATATCCAGCAGTGGTCAATTGTCCTCTAGAAATTAAAATAAATCCCTTGGGCTGTAATAAATAACATCATGTTTAGTCTGGACTCCTTCCCTGGAGACATATTAACCCTCATTAATGTTCTCATTCTTCAAAGTGTATGATATCATGTTATATAGTTTTGCTTTTTGCCTGTAATTGTATGATATTGTAAACTTCTGTTTTTTGTTCACAAATTGGGCAGCAATGATTGTTTTTGAAAAATTCACTGATGGCCCAATTCAAGACTCATTCTTATATTAAGTGTAGTACAAAAGCCCATATATAGATTTCAAAATGAAGCTTTTAAAGCAACGTGGGTCTGAATCAAAAGTCACAAAACCAAGGTTCCAAAGACGTTTGGTTTGCATGGATTCAACGAAATGCAACTTTTACAAAACTACAGACTGCTTAGGGTTGGGATAGTGTTCTGGTGCATGAGTGAGTCTGTAGGTCAGTAAATGAAATTTCGGATGGCTTTATTGAGTTTACTGCTTCTTGTATCGATCTCCAACAGCTTGATGCCAGCTGATGGTCAATGGCGTGCCGTGGAGCACCACTGATTCCCTCAGCGCGTGGAAGAATGGAGTCAGTAGACAATAAATGCATAAATTTACTAGAGGATACATAATAAATCAGTGTATTTGTGTCAGTGTCAGTTTGGGCATCAACCATGCCTAGTATGTCCGAAAATTATAGACTTCGGGCTGTTTGTCAATTTGATTCGGGTGCTGCACAAAGAGATGTCGCCAACAACTTTGGTGTATCTGTCAGTAAAGTGAAACGCCTCCTTGGCAAGTACCAATTTTCTGGTACTTTCCACAAAATGGTCGTCCTTATGCTACTACACACAAAATGGTCGTCCCCACAATACTGCACTCAACCACGCTACTGCACACAACCATAGGCACATTAAGACTTTAAGGATGCACAAGCAGCACGGGAAGTCATAGAGAGATTGTGAGGGCAGCGATCAGACAGTGAGGAACCATCTTCATTGAGCTGACATATGAGCATGGCATCATGCAAGGAAACCACATATGACTGCCAAACCCTAATGAGATGGTGTAGGAAACACGTTTGTTCGCTGGAAGATGCATGGCTATGGTGAACGTGGGTGTCGACAGTACTCATTACTGATGGTATAGACTGGAACCGACCCTATTAGTGTTAAGTTACGGTGGACCCGCCATTTTGTGGCTTTTGCTTTTGAATGATTTAACTTTATCACCAAATGAAATTTGTTTTACTGTACAAATTTCTAGCAAATGTGATATCAAAAGATGTCGTGAATTAAACTTTCTCGTGGTGAAACTAATAGCCGATATTTATCTGCAAAACTCATGACTTTTGATTTGTGTTGTTATCGTCAGAGTTTTGAATGTTGATTTGTTTGTTGTGTCTGTCTATTTGCATGAAAGTGAACTATTTCTCAGACATTTGATTTTTGAATACTTAGGATGATGTCTCAACAAGGGACTTTGATTGCTGGTATCTCTCTTGTGGGTAAATAAAAATAAAATTAAAGAGACATGTGTTTCAAGAACAAATTCGCCTAGTGTAGATTTTTAGAAATTCAAATTCAAACCAAAAAAGGACAACTTTCTCAAAAAAAGAGGTCACATCATGATATTCAACGAGTGTGGGACATTTTTGCAATTTAAGCGATGGAATCAGATCACTGTGTTTATAATGTACTCTCTGATACCAGAGGCGGTTGTGGGACAAAAACAAATAAAAACACCACATCACAGTAAAACAGACTCCGTGCTTGAGGAATGGGTAACCAAGTAAATCACATGGTGCAACTTGTTGCTCTGTGAAATCTGACCCTATTTCTGCCAAGGTGAGAGTGTAAAAATCAAGGAGGTCAATCACCACTTTGATGTTGGGTCAACCATCATAATGCTGTTTTGACTTTTCCCTGTGTGCTGCCATACACGTGGCCCACATTCTGACCTATTGGTATTAAAGATATGTTGTGGAGCACTATTTTTAGTTTTTATTCAACTGTGCAATCTATCTCGAAATTTGGCTAATGCTGTCTATTTCTGTTCACTGTTTTTGTTGTTATTAGATGACTTATTTGAGTTGATTACTTACCGGTTCACAAACTGTCTAAAATACTTGACATGTTTTTGGTTGCACTGCCAGTCATTGGTTACAAGTGTCACTTAAGGTGGTGCTTTGCCGACAGTTCTGCAGGCGTTTTCTCAGTATGTTTGTAGTCAGACCACTTCAAAAGACTGGCATGTGCTGGGAAAAGATGCCTTTGTTTATCATCGCATTAATCAATTCATGACGGAGAGTTAGTATGTTTTGATATCAATTTTCACCTTTAAAAGCAATTCAGGTTGTGTGGAAACCAACTAACTGCTGGCGAAAAATGACCTTTTGCGGAGTGCTCGTCCATGTAGCTAATTAATGCGCTAGAGTTTTAGCCTGTGAAGCTGCTAGTGATATTTCCTCTCATGTAACACTAGTACAGTAAAATCTCACCAGTTTGCAACAAAACATAATTGCCAAAATAACCCATTTTCCCTTTTCAAGGTCCTCTAACATTATTGTGAATGCCCGCAGTTTTTCAAAATATTTTCTGATGGTAGCTATAGTACTGAACTTGAACATGCTGAAACATTAATTTGAATGCTCATATTTTTTTATAAAAAAATCAGAAAGTAGATAAAGTTTCAACCTTTATTGAAAGAATGATGGAGACCTAGAAGTACAAGTAAAGAGTACGCTTACTGGATAGCTTAAGGGTAATGACATTGTGCTATAAACGGGATATGCGGATATACGTAAAGTGAATACACATGGAAAAGGTGAGAATTCCTACCTCTATATAATATCAATATGCAGTCACAAAGACAATCTGGTGGGAAGCTAGCTACAGAGACACCTAGTGGTTATAGTATGAACTATCATATAATGCTCTAGAAAGTAAAATTTCAGTTGTTTAGTTTCTTAAATTTGTGCTTTTACTGTACCAGTGTTTCGTCAACCCCCTTGAAATATGGACTACTACTACTGGCAGACACAAGAGGGTGCTTTATAGCCGGTCTGCAGGTCGCCAATATCTCTGGACTATAGCTTGTGTTTGCTGACTTGGTAAAGATCCTAAATTGCCTCAATGAAAGTCACCACACACATATCCCAGTAGCACTATAGGACATAAGCATGCACTCCAAATTTTCCCCTTGAACTAAGGTTCCAATTGGTCTGTTCTTCATTTTGACAGAACACCACTTGACATTATGCTGTGGGTTGGGCCAGTATAATTATGGAAACTAGATAAAACACTGGGTGAAGAGAATGAGGCTTTAGTTTCACTGATGGAGAAATCTGTACTGACCTTGGTCTGGAACAAGTTAGCGGACCCTAACTACCGTAATCGTTCAGGTTAACGCCCTGGGCGGTTAAATTGGCGAATCCAAAAAATCGAGGGAGGGCGGTTAACCGAGCAGTGGGCGGTTAAATCGAAAATTCACCTAAAGTAGGGGATGGGCGGTTAATCGAACATGGGCGCTTATTACGACAGACAACCGCCCTGGGCGGTTAATCTTACCTGGCGATCCCGACACGACAATCATACTCGTAACGCGTAGCCCTTTTCAAAAAGCTTTATCGTCACGTCGCCAAATGACTGTGAAAACATCATAACAGCGGATGATCCAGACAAAGGTTCTCTTGCCCTCAGATTTGTCATTCACTATTAAATTTACAAAATTGCTGAGTAATAGCCCCGTGCCGTCCTGCTGTGCGCAGACGAACAGGGACCTCGCAGCCTCCACTAGAATTAAAACTGTTTCAAAATGTGACCCTGCTTAGTGCGCGCGTGCAAGCTTCACGTGTCGCAGAGGTCAGACATCAAATTTATGGTTACAGTCTCGTACTACATGCAGCTGTCAAGTTCCGACTCAGAGAGCAGTTTTAAAATTGGTTGTAATAAAAGTTTGAAAAACTTAACTCTGTTGTTTTTTGTGTTTGGGATGTTATAGTCGACACTCCGTGACTCAATGACATTTTCAGCGCATGGTTCTGCGGCTAGCTGTCTTATCTCGACAGCCCGGCATTGCTTTCATGCCGTTGCGCCAAACATGCTATGCAAAGAAGTAAGACAAGGATCGGGGGTGGTTGAGCCAGTCGTCGATCAAGAATAAAATTTCAAGCAACTGCATAAATATGTTGCAAAATGTCAGAAAACAGCAATGTTTCAATTAATTATTCTAAACGATCACCTTACCAAACTTAGTGGTGCAAGATGTCCAGATTATCCTATTTATATCACTTGTAATATCGCACTGCGGCACTGTTCGGTCCCGCTGTTATCGCGCAATGTCTCAGTCGGCTGACAATCATGACTTGGAAATGCCGTCAAGTAATATAACGGCTTCGTTCAATATGCATCTCGTTTTTTATGGCCAAAGATAGTGGCGGTATT
>NMRA01000241.1:133862-165683 GCA_002633005.1 Phoronis australis
CCCCCCCCCCTCCATGGCTGCCGCAAGCAAAATGAAACGGCAAGAGCATGAAGCGTGAGGAAATATTGAGTTCAGTAACTAGGACCGGTAGCGGAAGAGAGGGCTCAGACCCCAGATCGCGGCGGAGTCATGTTCCTGTTTTTTTTAGTCCACTGAACAGAAGGTCCAAAGGTCTACATCCCCGGCCCCTGCAACTTTCGGGCCGTCTATGCACATACAATCGCACTTTACCCAATTCCATGAGGCAACATGTTGGGCCCCCTTGTGGTATCCTAGATCCGCCACTGAATTCCAGACATTAATTTGACTTAGACACAGCCCTAGACCTACCGGAGCTATCCGTTTGCCTAGGACGAGATGAATGTGTACCTGAGCTATGAACCTGAATTTTTTATCAAAATATTTCGTTACAAGATTAGAAAAGTGTAACAGGGCTTGGAATTTTCCGCGGAAACGCGGATTTCCGCTGTTTTCAAATGTTCTGTCCGCGCATTTTATTATATTTCCACGTAAAAAAATCGGATTTGATATAAAATTTCCGCGGCAAATTCCTTTCTTATTACGGCGTTGCAGACGACGTTCACCTCAAAAAGCGGAATTTGCTCTTTATTTTTCGGAGGAACGTAAAGTGTCAACATTGCCGGGGCATCTGGGTAAGCGTGGTGGGATTTTCAATGGCGTCTCGTGTTATTGTAAATCGCGGCGACAAATACTACGACTCTGCAGCCAAAAATGTGTGGGTTGGGAGTGGATGGACGGTAAGGACGAGCTAAAAGGACACAGACACATGCTAGTGATGGTGGTAACGTTTTTTTTAGTCCACCCGATTTTTGTCGGGGAAAGGTTCATTTCAAGGCCGGGTAGCGCACATGATTTGGGCTGTAAAAGTTTCCGCATTTTTGTCATTGGTCATTCCAAGCCCTGGTGTAAACAGTGCTATCGAGTCGACTTAGTCAGAGACTATAGTGCATGTGTTGTAATCTGTGACCTACTTTACTCCAGGAGTCCCACCAGTTGTGACCTACTTTGCATTTGGTGAAATTTAGCAGACGACAGAATAAAAATATCGGTGAGTCTTCACTGATTTTATTCGAAAGATGAAATCTATCGAATTGTACAGATAATTCGACATTAAGGTACATACTCAGCTTAACATGAACATATCGTATCAGTGGCCTTGTCATTTGTCAGGTGAAGGTGGCCCCGAGGCCAAGGGATTCTTCGGATTTTCGCTGGCTCCTCGACCCATTTTTTCATCGTCACCTTAACAAATTCCCATATCATGAACGTACGATTCTCTGTTTAAAAGCATCGCCTCTTGTCTCTGTCGAAGCGTTCTCAAATAGTGCAAAAACACTCATCGATTCCGCCAGGAACGTCGTTTAGCGTCAGTGTATTTGCCTCTGACATCTCGTTGATTGTCGGGTATCACGTGACTTTTCGCATAGGGGTGGAGCTTGCGATAGGTCAATTCTAGATCCCCAACCTCCTAAGGGGATCATATGTATTTCTCAAGTTGTTCTTAGGCACCCTTTACGGTGTTTGATGTGAATGGACTGTCATATCGCATACAGGTCCTGGGATTCAAGCGGCATACGTAAGGGGGTTGGGCATTTGTGAGATCTATAAGACAGAAATGTGCTGGAAAAAAAACTGAATATTGCCAAGGTTTTCAAGTGCACAACATTAGATGTTGGGTCAAAAAAGAAAAAGGAAAGAAGCATTTATCCAGCCAAGTCAGGAGTGACTGAGACGGGGAATTGAAGAGGTGAGGAAGGAGGGAGATGAGGGAATTGGAAGAGGTAAGCTTTTGAGATCAACAAGTGGTTGTCAGGCCAACTCATCACCATCAGTAAGCTTTGCCCCAGTCTTGCTCCAAGACCAATCATCTCACAACCACACAAAGGTTGCAGCTGTCCAACTGTGGCTTTTTGAAGCATACATAAGGCCACATGTGAATCCATGCTCGCACAGCCTTTTTCTGTCCAGTCTGCCGCAGTAGTTTCAACATATTAATCTTCTCCTCTTCCTATTTGTTCTGCAGCTGCAGACGTAGAAGGTGCCATCATTGTGATCTTGAATAAATTGACCATTCCACAAATTCTGTAGATGTCATCTGTAGACACAGAATTTTTGGCAATAGTCTGATCTAATGTGCCCGTATTTTGAGAAACAGTTTGATCCCCGTTATTCAGTGGAGAAACCTGGTTCTCAAAATTCGGGCACGTTTTATCAGACCATTAATGAATTTACGACCAAAAAATGCTGGGAAGTCTTCAGAGTTCTCCCTACCAACGACTTTAAAGTGGTGTGAGGAACATGCATAAGTCATAACCAAGGGATAGATAACCTGCTCAAGCTCCTTGGAAAATATGGTGCTAGTAAATTCCAGTGATTTCGCTCGCTCCTGGGTGTGCTTAGATGTGCCGTCAGAATCAGACTATGTGGAGACCGTATTCTACCAAGACGATTTAAATGTAAATTTTCTCTTTGGCAGAGATTCAGTTTTAAGGCATGATAACCGTGGTAACATGGCTAATAATCTGTAAATTCATGATAATTTTAACTTGTAAAAGCTCAGTAAAGTGTTTCATTAAAAACTTGGGACATCACCTATTGCGAAGTATAGACTGTTTTAAACGCTACATGTATGTATGTTGCTCTGTTATTAAAGTCAAAGTCGTTTTTATTGTATTGATTTGACTGATGACAAATGCTGTCATTAAAAGTCTTGCGTCAAGCCAATTATGTGAATATTCAGATAGGTTCACTATTGATTATTTTATGTTGAAGCAGTTGAGGTAGTTTGAAGAGAACCAACCTCTCTGTTGGGCACATGTTCAGCATGTTTAGTTGTAAGGTGTACCATTTATATTCCTCAGTGGTGTAGCAGTTATTCTGAACTGTTTGCATTCTATCCATTGGCACTTGCCTCCTAACATGAGTAGACACCACGTAATTACTGTCATTTTTTACAATTCACCTGCTTACAACTCTTGATCATCAATTTTCTCCTCTAACCACTTTCATGTGTGCAGGCAATGATAATTATCAGAAGGGGTTACCATGGAGACAGTCTCTAGGGTATCACAGGCAGGTTATTTTATTTTAGCTGAACCTTTCAAATTATGCTTGCTGAGGACAGTTGACATCAGCAACTGATCAGGTGTCTTGATTGGAGTGTGATCTGTCTGATAAGAATTCTCACACTAACACATCATTTTCATATTGCATGATGTCAGTTTATCATGAACATACTATCTATTTAATATTGCATGATGTCAATTCATTATTAGCAAAATATCTATTTCATATTGCATGATATCAATTCATCATTAATACAAAACCTATTTCATGTTGCATGATGTCAATTCATTATTAGCACAATATCTATTTCATATTTCATATTGCATGATGTCAATTCATCTTCAAGTTATAAAAATAGCTCTTCCTGAAATAAAGTGAAAATAATTAAAATTCATTTACAGGTGCCAAATTCTCAAGAGGAAATGAACTTTCACAGTTTTTTCATGACAGATTTGACTTAAATAATTAATTGAATTTTAGCGCAGATTGGTGTTGTTGTCCTTGGCATTTTGCATTATTGATTGGGGAGCTAATATTTACCTGGACGTATTTGAACAACTTGTGTGTCGGTTTCTAACCTAACATTTAGCCGTTGTGCTTAAGTGTAGAAGTTGTTTGCTTGATGTTATTAACAGTTCGATTTCTTATGTTTGTATCCTATTCTCGTTATTCTCCATTTACATTAACTATGATGTTAAAAAGGCTAGTTGGGTCTTGTTATTCAACTCATTTTGTCCACACATGTATATTAATTGTCGATAAATAAAGTAGGCTACCTGGCTTGGATATTTAAAGGAGAATGCCACCCAAAAAACACCTTATTTTGTATCAATTTAGATCGAGTAGTTCCACTCGATAACAACAAGTACAGCTCTGTTACCTGACACCTGACAGCAGACGGAGGTGTTGAAATTAACCAATGACGTCAGAGGTTCGAACGCAGTCTGTTCAGCAGTTCACAACACGCTTTTTGCTTGAATTCATCATTTTACACCATTAAATCATCAAAATTCGATGTAAAACCCTTACAAATACATCGAGTTATTAAACAAATGTGTTGTTTTATTTCGCTGTTACGGATTTTTTGGTATTTGAACGTACCGTAGGCTACAAAGTTCAGTAGGCTAATCTACAACCAATGCGCATTTCCTTGTCTCCTGCCTTCCAAATGCAAACGCACTAGGCACAACATCTGATTTCAGCCTCAGACTCTTTTTCTGCCCTGGCATGAGCTGTTTGTTTAGCCGGCATTCGATCGTTAGTGAAAGCATTGTCAACAAAATGCCGGCCACTGACAGACACGGCTTCATACTTGGTATTAACGGCATTCTTTCCATTCTTTACGACTACCGCGAGGCACTTCCGAAGCATTATTGTCTCTCGAAGAAATCGAAAAAACAATATACCCGCTTTCCTCACAGCTTCATAGTTTGCACAAGAGGGAACGATACACCACACCATAGCGCAACTCACTCTGCAGATGAACCACTGACGCCGCTGCATCGTTTCTCACCTTCCTCAAAGGTTATCGCAACACCTCTCGACGAGGTAAGATCGACTGTATATGAAGTGATGTGGATATGGACCGATAAAGACGGTAAAAAAGACTAATTAAGTCGGGTGGCATTCTCACCTTCATCTATAGTTTGGGCAGTTGGAGGGCATGCAGTGTTTATCATCTAATGAGTTCTCAGTGTTTTGGACTTCCTTTTAAATTTTTCAAACATTTGATTTTTTAATTATTACTTGGTTTCATGGTCATTTTATGAAACATTACCCAGGCTTAAACTCGTGACTGATTCTTGTTGAGGGCAATTCCCTCATACTGGTTGGAAGTGGAGATTTGAATCTATTTGGTACTAGACAAACATTCAGTATCCCAAGCCATAGCCATTCATTGCCTGGGGCTCATCTTAGTCTGTCAGTGTGCCCTTGGTGATAGAAGTGGTCTCAGGCTGCATTCTCCCTCAGAGACCTGGCCTCAGCAACCTTTTTTCTGTTTGTTAGCAGGTTGATGCTTGTGGGTGAACGTTAGACCTGTCTATTTCAATCACCTTTACACTTTAAAGACTTAATGATTATGTCTGAAATTACATAAAGATTAAAGCACAGTGAGATGTGACTTAAAACGAGTGCTCTGTGATATAGCCTTATTCAGTCTTATGCAAGTTTTTGTATCGCTTTCTTGTCTTGTCTCATTCTTTCATTGAGCGATTATTACATTATCAGCCAAACTGGTGTATGTTTTTGAAATGCTCACTAACGTTGGTTTTTGATATTAATCCCCAATCATAAGATGTAATTTAGAGGTTTACATACTTTTAAAATGTGCTAATTTTTTTAAACCCTCTGTACTTTAAGTGGTTGCACATAATCGAAAACAATTGAAAATTAATGGAACACTGTCCGCTTATTTGTATTTTCTCTAGAGGCATTAAACATGGCTTTGTTATTTAGAATTGCTGCATCATCAGGAGGTGTAATCACCCAAGTGAGAAAACGTGAATCATTACAAGTGAGTGACAATGTGGAGAATTACTGAAAAATATCAAAATGTATGTTTTTTCATCCAATTTAATTCTATTTCCATTCCTGTTCATAAGGTTCTTTAAGATCCTGTAGAATGAACTGGTTGCCTTTAGGAAACATGTTGCACTGGCACCAAGTGTTGGTAATGTGCTCTTTAGAGATGTTGCTATGGTAAGCAGCCAAAACAGACAGTTATCCTATCCTCCTAACCATGGTTGGCTAAACTATTGATACACTGCACCTCTGAGTCTCTTTCACTTGATTTATTCTGTATCATATGTCTGAAAAATAACGATTAGCTAACAGGATTTGTACAGGATTTAAGTTATGGACTGGTAGACCAGTTGCAGTTCAACTCCTCTCTCAGACCTTCAGTTTCTCGGTATCTTACAGATTAATGACAGTCTAATGTGATTGTGTCTGAGTTACTGTGAACCACTATAAAAAAACCTCAAGGTTGTTTTAGATCTCAAAAATTAGAATGGAATTGATAATTTTCCATGATTGTACAAAGTTTTACAAGTCTTAAAATATTGAAAGCAACAACAGAATATGTGCACCGTGCTCGCAGAGTTCAGTTGAAGGTGAATGTTGGTTTTTATTACTTGGCACTGCTTTCTCTGTACCATAATCAGAGCTAAGTATTTAAGTACATTCTATAACATGTTAAGAAATTAAACCTAATACCTGAGTTGTAAAATATTTATCCCATGCTTCCATTAATATAAACAACTAGAATTGCTTGTTTATATGTTGTATTTTGGATTGTTGACCATATGCATAAATAAAAGAAAATATGGTGTTGTTATAGAATCTGGATGTTCACAGGTAACTCTGTAAGATGAAGGAGGTTGGGCTATGACTTATCTGTTAGTGACAGAGGGATAACTTATGTACCTGGGTCAAATTGTTATCACTGAGTTGTAAGATCTTTCTCACAAGTGTTCTTCAAGCAGTTTGATGAATTTCTGTATCATAAATGTGTTTAACCACCATAAAACCAAACTTAACAAATCAAAGTTGCGTGGTCACAAGGTACTGATGACCACTGCTGCCATCTGGCATGTGAATGGGAAGTAATTGTTTTCAGTCAGTGATGACATAGGGTACCTACCTGAGGCAATACCATGTTTACCGACCTGACTCCCTCCCTACAAAATACCCACCCAAGACAATACACGAATAGCCAAAATGCCTTCTGAAGATGATAACTGATATGGAAAAAACATGCATCGTTCCAAGTTTGTGCTATGTCCTCTCTTATGGGAGAGCCCCTTCAGAATGGAAGCATGCTTTGGTCAACTGGCACTAAAATTACTACCCCCTGAGTCAAAGAGCTTTACAAGTTAATGGTCTCCTGTAGCCAGCCCTCATACTTTTGATCACTTCCCATTACATGCCAGCTTTCTGATTGAAATTGCTACCACTGGCTTTTATGTAGATTGATTTTGTGTCATCAATTGAATTTAGCTAATCCATAATCCCAAATAGACTGGAAATTTTATAATACCCTTATTGTAGTGGACCCAAGCTTAATGTTTTGGTAATTCAACAATAGTTATGAATGAAATGGTGTAGCTGTTAATGACACTTAACTCATATCCCTTATGCAATAAGTGCTGACTTTAATCTGAAAAGTGAACCATGGGCAATAAAAATGTATAGGTTTTCCACCAATTATGTGACTGAGCAAAATTTGCATTACATTGGGGTGGTCAATAAATAATGGTCACATGGTTGATTTAATATTTGGTTTTATAGCATATTGCTTAAACTGCCATTCAAAAATTTTAAAATTTAATGCAGAGTTGGAAATGAGTGAAAATCCATTTGTAGAGGATTGTTATAAAAAAGGTCCTCAGTTAGGGACAAATCGATTGTTAAAATGAAGATTTCCATTTTTCAGTATATCAAATAAATAATAACTGGGGTCTTTTTTGGATGCAAATTCAACCTGGGAAAATGGATATTTCCAAGACTCATTTTCCCCCAAAAGAATTTGCATGCAAAAAGAACCCATTGGGCTCTTTTGGGAAAAAGTGGGTGGGGCTCTTTTGGGAAAAAGTGGGTGGGGCTCGTGGGAAAAGTGGGTGGGGCTCTTTTGGGAAAAAGGAAGAGGGGTCTTTTGGTAACTTTTATTGCCAACCATAATGCTGTTGTTTTGCAATGAACTTTAAGGGGAGCTAGTGACTACACAAGATTAGAAAAGTTGCATAAACTGAAGGTATTCATGGAAGCCCATGAGTTCCAATTTAAGTCTGCACTTGTAGTTTATCACCATGGTAGGTTGAATAGCAATCATTTATTGGGCAAAGTATTAAAGACAGTGTGAATGGGAATCAGGTAATGTATAAGAATCTGTCTGGGAACGCCTCCATTTTCTAGTCATGGTAAACTTGAAGTATTTGAACAGGCCCTTTAAACACCAAAATTGATAAACTAATAACATCATGCCTCATTTTCCATCATGATGCTTTCACCTCATGTCAAATTAGTCTAAAAGAAACAAAAAAGAATCTTCGTGGGGAGCTTTTTTGGATCACGGGGCTGTATGCCGGTGGCGGCTCTTTTCGAAATTCCGTTTTCTGCTTCAGATGCTCACAATCTCATCAAATGTTTTTTGGTGATTGTGACAGTGTACAAACTATGCTTGCAAAAAAGTATAACTTCCGAAGAAGGTACTTTTATTGTGAAATGAGCAACTTAAAAAAAGTTTTTTGACTTGTCTGCCTTGTTGTGTTCTAAACTTAAGAAAGTACAGTTACCTTGTATATGTTCACATGTAAAAATTCATGTCATTTGCTCTTCCTGTTCAAAATGGCATTCCAGCACCATTGAAAAGTGATGACAATGCGTCAATCCACCATTCTGAAAACAACTTCAAGTGAAGTAACACTTGATAATAGCTACTCACAGGAAACTAACGCATGAAAAATTTCAAAGCAATTGATTCTACAATGCGCTCTGCACAGGACCTGAAATCGAGATGCCCAAACCCAATGGCTAATATTTCCACCGTCGTTAACTGGAAGTTATATGATTTACAGCATATATGCATTGCTCATCTGCTACAATAATCTTACAAATTTTCATCCATCTAACATTAAAAATTTTGGACTCTATGAGGATTTGAATCTGAATTCGAAAACAAAATGACCGCCACAGCTGCCATCTTGAATCCGATCATGACAAAAAACAATAGACTTCACGAGACACGTGTTGTATGTAAATTTCGCGTTGATCTGATAAGAATTACGATCTGTAGCGTGCGAACGATAAACGAACAAAACTTTAAAAATTTTATTACAAATCAACATACTTGGAGAAATTTCATTTCACCAAGTAGTAAAATCAATCTCGTTTTCAATTTGACCGAGCCAGTATTACATATTATTTCACAAATTCTCTTGTTCTCCGTAAGACCTGCGTGCTGCCCTGTTTTAATGTACAGCTTGTGCATTGAGCACCTAAAACGAGCATAAGGAGTGTAAAAGTTCAGGTATTTTTCACACTGTAGATCTGTTTTGATAGTACAATAGGTTGATAATTAGTCGAATTATTAATTACAGAGTGCTAATTTCTGTATGTCATAGTCAATTAGTCAGTGATGAAATTCTGAAATAAATAAATCTACATCACCGATCAGTATAACCATACTTCTCCAAACCTGTAGATATGCAGTAGCATTTTTACACAATATGGGTTTGCCCAGTTGTGCCTTTCACTGTCCTCACATTGGTGCCATAACATATTGTAACGCTGAAGCACCCTTGTCCAGTAAACAATAGGCTTGAACATGTAGAAAGTGTACAACACTCACCCACTAGCCCTGATATTTAGCATCTTTTTGTTTAGTCGTCGGGCATTCTTGAAGTCTTACGATATCAACACCTATATGAAGCCCGTTAACACCCTGACAAACCAGCTAGGCCACCCCAAAGACCCCACCCCCTTGATCGCCAGTGTTGTGCCATATATCCCTGGGCACCAGAATCAAAGAACACAACAAACTGGACAAGCCCACTGGCGTGGGAGAACATATGGGAATCTCCAGCCATATTGTATTATGTGGCGAACATGACAAGATCCTGGCTAAAGAGAAGAACTGGTTTTCAAGAAACGTTAAAGAATCCATACATATCAAGACCAACAAGCCTACCATGAATTGTGAACAAGCATTGCAGCTTCCACCCATCTATGACGTCTTATTACTTCCGGTTAACAGAACAGTGGGAAACCAGGACGTCCCCCTACTATTCGTTGATAAAGGACTGTAGAGTACAGTCTGAAACGTTCGAAATCTTCAGTCTCTGAGGAAGTTGAATTTACATGTTCCATACCTTCACCGAGACTATGAAAAAACCTTTTTTCAATCATAAGTCATGAACACTTTCCGATTAAGTTGACAATTGAGACACCCCAGATCACTGCTGCACCATAGTTAAACATTGTTAGAATTATACTATCAAACAGGTTAAAAAGGACCGACGGTGAATAGCAATCTAATTGAGTCAAATAGGCTTTTATCAAATTGCTTTTCGAGTCTGTGCTGCAAGAACTTTGCAGGTTTGACTCCAATTGAGACGACAGGAGAATGTAACAGCTAGGTATTTATAATCGATTTGGTTTCTATTAATTTATCACCAAAATACCATTTTTGTTAGAACAGACAGCACCCCCACACTTGTAAGCGTTGACATTAGTTTTTTTCTAGATTCACTTTAAGATGACAGTTTCTACAAAATTCTCCTATCACGTTAAGTTTTTGTTGCTACTCAATCACAGTGTCCTCAATCAACACCAGATCATCCACACAAAATAGACAGTTAATCTCACAATCAGACAAATAAGTTTTTATTGGTATTTGTTTTTATTCCTTTGATGCTAACAATGATACATGAGTTAGAGCCATGTTTGGATTTTGTCTTAAAAGAAGGCTGCATAGTAATGGTGTTGTGTTATGTGTATTACGGTAGTTTGGCTGCTTGGAAGTAGTCTGTCATGAAATGCCCATTGCTCATTCTAATGCTCACCTCCGATGTTTGAGTGAAGTTGGTTAAGCGCTTAGGGGCGCTCACTCACCTCCCGGAATTTTCCCGTAAAATAGAAAAAATGAAATTTTAATTGTAACTAATCCCTCTGGTTTAACCTAGAAGTGGAGTTAATCTAGTGGCGATTTGCAGTAAGCATTGATCGGATGTTGTCAGATTGCAAGAATTTTTGTAATCGCATGATATGTTGGATTCAACATCATAATACGGATTTTCTGAGTAGGTTTATATAGCCATCCTTTTTGGTATATAATTGGATGGTGTGTGGACGTTTGCACGGTCAAGTGAGCGTATATTCGATTAGTGGCCGTTTGTACGAACAAGTGTAACTGCTTTATCCACGTTTTAACGCTCATCCTCAACTTTTTGTATTATGATTACTAAACGCCTCTGTGCATTTGCATGGTAGAATATACTTCAAAGTCCACTTGATGTAACATTTTCTCAGTCATTTACGTCCCCTGTTTATCACCAAATAGGAGGTGCTCTATGACTCTCCTATTAATGCCAGAAACTAATAAACAAACTGATGGTTCGAATTTGATGAATTTAAATCATTTTGTTTTTTCATGTTTTTGCCGCACCCATAAGCCACGCTGATAAACATGTAAATCATTGTGTACAGTTATGAGGACTTCACTAAAATGTGTTTGAATCATTGTGTGGAGTTATTAGGAATAAGTCCATGGACTTCGCCAAAATGTATCTAAGTCATTGTGTACAGTTATTAGGAGTGAGCATATGGACTTCACCATAATTTGTGTAATTCATTGTGTACTGTTATTAGGAGTGAGCATATGGACTTCACCATAATTTGTGTAATTCATTGTGTACTGTTATTAGGAGTGAGCATATGGACTTCACCATAATTTGTGTAATTCATTGTGTACTGTTATTAGGAGTGAGCATATGGACTTCATCATAATTTGTGTAATTCATTGTGTACTGTTATTAGGAGTGAGCATATGGACTTCACCATAATTTGTGTAATTCATTGTGTACTGTTATTAGGGGTGAGCATATGGACTTCACCATAATGTGTGTAAATCAATGTGCGCAGTTATTATGAGTGAAAACTTGGACTTCACCAAAATGTGTGTAATTCACTGTGTACAGTTATTAGGAGTGAGCATATGGACTTCACAAAAGGTTTATGGTATGCAAGAGAAGTTGAATAGATAAGACTTGATTATTCTCTTGTAGTCAACAACATAGAAAGGTTTGTGATGTTGATCTACTGTAATTTGTGATCTTTTATTTGTTCTTCTAAGATAATGATTTATTCATGAATGGTGACTCCAAAATTCTATTTACTTCATGTTGTGGGTTTATTAGTCTGGGTATTGTTCTCAACACATACCTGCTAGTACTTTATTACTATCTTCCAGGTTTTGAATAAAACATGTAGTTAACCTGTACTAGAAAGTAAAGAAATGTCTGCTGTCACCTCACAACTTATTGAACGCAACAATATTCTGAGTATAGTAATCTCAATATTTTGTAATTACTCGAAATTGCCTTTGTCGTTTTTAGGTTAATGTGATTGTATGATTCATAATATGAAAATTTTATGCATAATTAACTTGAAGGCATAGACTGGGAGTTAGCACTAAAAAATTAATATGTATCACTTACACCTATGGATGAAAAAGAAGAAATGAAAACGAATGTGATAATGAGCATCAGGAACCTATTTGTAGTGTCAGGAGGCACCAAACATGGTTATGTTATTGAAGATTAGACTATCAAAATAAATGCAGTTTCTCTGTGGAGACATAATGGGAAATATAAATATTTTAGAAAGCTGATGTTTTGAGGATACAAATTTTTTATGGATACCTTTAAAATAGTGCACTGTGTGTTCAAATTAGGAGGCATTATTTTGATGATGGTAAGTGGCTGTTAAAAAATGTGTCCCATCACCTGATAAGTTTTCCCTAGTCACCTTTCTATCCCCTGCGTGATCTGGTCATGATGTTTTGACCAATATGTTAACATCTGTGTATGCGGAAATTGCTTTCGAAAATGCTGCATTTGCAAATTGCATTGAAATATAGGTTGTGTGTATGCTACTGATTCTTCTTCATGAAACTAGACAAGCTTTGTAATTTGTACGATACTTTGCTTTCAGTCTCCAAATTTGCACAAGTTCAAAGTTCATTCGTACACAAGTCCAACATTCTGTGACCACTGTGGATCTCTGCTCTATGGGCTGATGCATCAAGGCCGAAAATGTGGAGGTAAGCTAGCTTCCAAAGGCCCTTTCATGCTAACTTAACTCTGGTATGAGAAGGGCGTCGTTGTAACGTGTTAAGTCAGGTGAATCGTTAAGGCCCAGGCTTCAATACAGGACCGATGGTATCCATTCGTACTGACTGCCACTCCCCAAAACATCAACGCATCGACTTAAGTATGAAAAGGTCTGAAACCCCACCTCTTAAACATGCGCTGAAACTTTTTGCAGTCTGTTTGGTTATACTGAGCTGCGAGAATCACTTTATACCAAAAAACTTTTATTAACCATCTGTAGTGAAACTTAAGTTCACATAACATCTAATTTTTAAAACTCATTAGCAATCCATTTTTAAAGTGAAAGTTACATTTAAATCAAGAGGCATAATTTTGGATTGATTGAATTGCCATTTTAACTAAAGGGTAATAGCAGATATTTGAGAAGTGTGACAACTGTGGCCAGAAGTTGGTAAGTGAATATGGTAGAAGATACGTTGGAAATATATTCAAATGAGGGGTAATTGTCAACTAGGTGAAATGTGTTCTGCAATGACAGAGTAGAGTGCCAAGTATTTGAGTCTTGCTAGCCCTAACAGGTAGGTTGTAGTGGTGGATGTTGATAAACATGTCTTCTTATTGTCTTCTTGCGCCTGCCTGCTGTGTGACTGCAGTTCTCTTGGTGGGGGATGTGTCATGTACAATAACCACTAGAACTAATTAAACAAATTGTGAAACTCTGTAGATTGTCAGGAAATAAAGTATTAAGTAGTTGATGGTGTTGTGGAGTGTATATTGCAGTCTGTGAACAAGAACTGCTGTAATGTATTGTGGACTTTATATTGCAGTCTGTGAACAAGAACGGCTGTAATGTGTTGTGGAGTGTATATTGCAGTCTGTGAACAAGAACTGCCTGTAATGTATTGTGGACTATATATTGCAGTCTGTGAACAAGAACTGCTGTAATGTATTGTGGAGTGTATATTGCAGTCTGTGAACAAGAACTGCTGTAATGTGTTGCTGTGAAGCACATTGAACAGGACTCTGAAAGCAACTTGGCAAAAATAAATTTTACTACGATTATTTGCCAAGACTCTAGTCAGCTTGCAACTGTAGAGAAAAGGCACTTGTTTCTGCAATTGAAACACGAACTTAGAACAATGTTCTTGAACTATTGAATCATTGTCTAGAACCATTGAACAATTGAATAATTGTCCAGAACCAATGAATCCTTCCCTGCAACCATCCGATCATTCGCTGGAACCATTAAGTTATTTGCTTGAACCATTGAATCATGCATACGAACCATAATATACGCACAACTAAAAAGTCATGCTTGCATTACAACTGCAAAATGGATCGTTTGAATCTTTCATGCAAACCAGAGTGTGAATTATTTTTGTCCATATTGTGTTATGGTTCGTAGGTGTGATTCAGTGGTCCCAGTGGTTGATTCAGTGGTCCTGCCAGATGGTTCAAATTTTTTCATATAATTATCTGATACCCTTTGACTTCAGATATACAAATGTTGGTAGCAAGAACTCTTCCCTTACATTTTTCTCTGTCTGCCAGTATTGAATATTGAGATCTAGCTGCTGGCATGTTTACAAATATCACCTGCTGTTTCTGAAAGATTATGATGACACATAATGCGAGAAAAGTTATTTTAGTGTGCTGATGTGTCATTTGTATGTTTCTAAATCTCTAAGTTTTATACTCTCATTAAAGGTGTTTGTATCACATCTTAATAGAGGTGATAAACTACACTTAATAGAATTGAGTGAGTAAAAGAAGCTTGGAGCATACCATACATTAATCCCATGAAACCAATACATTATAATTATGTGCCAACTATTATGCCCTCATTGCTGTCCATTTGTCCGTCTGGCCAGTGTATGCTGCTTTATCTTCAAAACCCTTTAATATATGTTGATGAAATTTTGCAAATATGTTCCTGTCAGGAATGAGACAGTATGAGCAATTTTTTGGAAGAATCGAACTACCGGTGTGCCCCTAGTGGCAATTTTATTTTTTTCCGTATATCTCTGTATCTTTGGAGGTCCTTAACAGATTTTCTTAAAATTTAGCAAGGAGGTATCCATTAGTGAGATGATGCTACCCTCTCGTTTTCAGATAGATTCGAGGTATTTTGAGCCTCATAGTGGCCATTTTTACTGTGTTCGAGGTTTTTGGCGTCCACGCCTCTACCAACCAAAAGACTCTGAGCATGATTGTGAAAATTGGCGCACCTACTGCGAAGAGGATGGCTGGCGATGATTTTCAGGTGGTTTTTAGTACTGTGGCACTTCTTAGTGGCATTTTTTTGTGTAAGTTGACACATGATGACTTTCGGACGAACCCATGAACATTGCCCTCATGGCAAGTTAATTTTTTCATTTTCCTCTTCGAAGTTCGGTGAAGGATTTTTTGTGAAATTTGGTAAATATGTTGCTATTAGAGAAACAATGACGTGTTCCTGTGTTTGGATGGATTTGGCGTATTGTGCGTCATCTTTTGTCCATTTTTACTGTTTTTCTAGTCTGTTCTTGGCAATGCCGCCCCCCTGTCAACGAAACCACTGTAAGGATGATTATGAAATTTGGTGTGTACCTTTCTAGTGTGAAGAGGACAGCTGGTGATGATTTTCAAATGACACAGACTATTGTGGCGCTTCCTAGGTATTTTTTTTGCATCTGTGGAAGTATCTCCTAAACCCTCCACAGGATCTCTATGAAATTTGGCTAGTGTTTTTGTATGAAGTTGACAAATGACTATGATTCGGAGGGATCCAACATTTATTTTTCATGCAAGATGTCCAGATTATCCTATTTATATCACTTGTAATATCGCACTACGGTACTGTTCGGTCCCACTGTTATCGCGCAATGTCTCAGTCGGCTGACAATCGTGACTTGGAAATGCCGTCAAGTAATATAACGGCCTCTTTCAATACGCATCTTGTTTTTTATGGCCAAAGATAGTGACGGTATTCAGCACGCACGTAGGGCCTACGTGTGAGTCACCTGTCAATCACATGTTGGTGTCAAGGTAACATGCACTCCAAAGTGTGGGAACTTGCGCACGTGCACCACTACAAATCAGTCACACATAGCGACAGGCCGTAGTAACAAACACGGGCGTGACTATGTGCTTTTAAGCTGTTGTTACGAAAGACCCAGTTCTTTACGATATTCCTCCATTGTCAATGTTCCCCAAAACTGCGATGTCAAGTCTATTGCCATATTTCCCGGCTCGATGCTCCCTAAGCCCATCCCTGTAACTAGCTTTGTGAATCTCCTACCCACTATCGTCGAGCAGTCTACGTCGTAGATATTTCAGTCTCGAATGGTAAGAATTTTTGTTCAGGCTGAAAATGGCCAATGTATAAACAAAATTATTCTGGATGGCTAAAAAGGGGATGTGGAAACGATAATTCACACAGTCACGCTTACGTGGGGGCTGACACAAGAAATAGTAAAGAACAGCCAGCGACATTAGTTAAATCTGCTAACCAGTTTGACTGAGATGCGATAAGCGAAAAACAAAATGTAACTAGCCGTTTTTTATTACTTCAAGATCATACACAAACATAATTATTGCCAACGTTTGAATTCAGAAATCGACAGGCAGCAACGAAATCGGTAACCCAGTAAGGCACTTGTACTATCCCTTCGGTCGCCCCACATCCTCTATAATCCGGCAGTTATATTCATCAAAATATTGAGAATTTGACATCTTTCCGTGAATTGTGAGATTTGTTCAAAATACGAGAGCTTCCCACCTTAATAGAACTTGGAGGGTTGGCAAAACCATTGTCACGTTTCTCTGGCCTGATTTTTTCGAATATATGTTTTATCTAGTGCACTGCAGACGGAAACTCAGCGCGGCAGACAAAGTCGCTGAAAGCGGAGGTTTTGATGCCGGCGGCGTTCTTGAACTTTGCAAACAAGGGAAGAAAATAAAGTGACAAAAAGGTTCAAGAATTATATTTTGAAGTGAGTTCATGACCCAAGACAATAACTCGTTACCTGTATTGTAATTCAGATTGCTGAACCACCGTCTCGGAGTCCCGGCGTCGTTGCACTCATTGTGCTCATTGATCTTTTTCTAAAAGTCGGGGAATTACGCGTTTCCTTAGCACTAGGCGGTAAATCTTCATTCTTTAAAAGTCGGGATGGGCGCATAACCGAGAGGTGGGCGCTTAACTGGAAATCTTCAAAAATCGCAGGGGGTTGCTTAACCGAGCAGTGGGCAATTAAATCGAAAATCCACTTAAAGTCGGGGTTGGGCGGTTAACTGAGCATGGGCGTTAACCCGAACGATTACGGTACCTAACTACGCAGAGGATCATTATGAAAATTGGCAGAGGTGTTCCAAGTGACAAGAGCATGACTGACGTAAATTTTCAAACAGGTCCAAGTACTGTGGTGCCTCCCAGTGACATTTCTTTCACATCTACGGCTGTATCTCCTAAACCCCTTGCAAGATGTTTTTGGAACTTCCCAATTGTATTCCTATTAACTTGGCAACATATGGACGGATTCGACTACCGCTCTGGTTCCTAATGGCAATTTGCTTTTTGCGTTAGCCTTTGGACTTTTGAGGAGAATTTTCTTGAAATTTGGCAAATAAGTTTGAGAGATGAGGTCTTCCCATTTTCTAATGGCCATTTTTGTGATACTAATGAACACTCCTAAAAGCATGCCATTTGCAGTACAGTCCTGGGCGCATTTCAATGCTCCGCGTTGCTCTCCAGAACTAGTGTTATCAGTTTCATATTTTTTCTTTTCATGGTTTTTACTAAATCATAGTCTGAAATAGACTTAAAACTTGTTTCTTTCTTAGGCTTAGTGCTTTACAATGAAACTGCTCGTTTTATCCATCACCTTAATTTTTCCGTTATCTGCTGTTAAGCTGCGATAATCTATATTCTATGTATATGTCAGTTGACGCCATATGTTATGAATACAGATTGTGAATTTATTAGAAAGGATTAATATCTAAGAATAATCCCATTTTTATTGGATTTCTCGTTCTAAAATTGCATGCGACATAATCCACCTAATGTCACAATTCAAACTTCTCTGTGCACACAGTTCTACCTTGAATTTATGTCTGTAGTTCTAGCGTATGTGTCAACTTCCTGAAAAAGATCTATTTTTGTTTTTGTGCCATTTTTTCATCATGTGATTTGTATCCAGTAGACAAGTTACACTATGAGGTCAATAAAGTGTGCACTTCATTGCTAATTTCCTATTTTACCTTGCTTGCTGCAATTAATTTGATGAAGTCTTTTATGGCAGATTGCACAATATATTCATGCCTTTCAGTGTTGTTTGTGTTTTAAGTATTCTTTCTGCACCCTGATTTGACACTGTTGTAATGACGGTCATCTGTACAGTTGGTGAATTCTCTAATGCCTGACTTGTCACTTTATGGTAGTTGTCACCCAGTAGGAATCACAAGACCATCATGAAGTCATGGTTGAGACTGCAGCATTGGTGCTGATTTCATTGAAATGATCAGAATTGTCACAGCACAAATACAGGGACTGAGGTGGGGGGAGGGTCTAAAACCCCTGCTCAGTCTATTTTGTGTTGCTGTAAAGGAGAATTAATTTGTCTGTTCATTGTCAACCCCTCCCCCCAGTGTGGCCCTGAACCGGGATCCACCACTTTCCTTTTTTAAAGGTTCTCTACAGTAAAAAATATGGTGCCAGTTTCACTGGAGGACATGTGAGCCCTATGTGTGATTTCCAGCTATTGAGATACTTCTTCTTTTTTGAGATTATGTTAAATGAGTGTTATGCCTCCCAAGTTAAATCTTTAATGGAACTTTGGTTTAATTGTTATAAGAAATACTGGAAATTAATTACAACTGACTGGCAATGTAAAAGCTTCTTGTTGTTTATTTTTGGTAAGGAGTTTGGCAGAATGATAAGCTTTCTGGGGCAACAGTGCCCTTTTCTCAGTATAAATTTCAGAATTCTCTGAGAAGCTTTTAGCATCTGAAATTGACTAAATAAGGTTGAATTTAAGAGTTATTCCTATGCTTTCTGTAAATTTGAAATATATGAGTAATTATTGTTTTGTTTTGCAGTCTGCGAAATGAACGTGCACAAACGATGTGAGAAAAATGTTCCTCAGCTGTGTGGCATTGACCACACAGAGAGGAGAGGGAGGCTTGAGCTGATTATTAAGTACGAGAAAGGCTTCATTAACGTCACAGGTAAGACTGAATAGTTAAAAAGAAAAAGTCAACGTGTTGGTATTGTGGTTGCTGAAAGTACAAAACCAGGTGTCTTGGATTTTTTTGTCAGAGTTAATTATCATTCCCATAGCCATGCTTGCCTAAGTTTATAGAGTTGCCCCAACTACCTTGTTTCTACTCTCTGTTGGAGCAACAACCCTAAAGACTCACTCAGTCATGGTTCAGTCTAGTGATTGGTCATAATTTATGCTAAATGAAGTGGAATGCAAACATAACATGCTGGAAGGTAATTGTTGTTTGGTAACTTGTAACATCTAGGGGATCAGCACTTAAACATTACAACATTGCACATGTTGAAAATAACGCCAAAAACATTTTCCTAGAATTTGTTCCTGAGAGAATTTACTGTCTGTGTTAGCATTGCGAAGTTCATTAGTTATCCTGTCATGGAGCTATAGATAAGGGTTATCTGTTACCTCAATTTTACTCTCTTTTGGGCTTGACAGGTAATGCTCCGTATCTCTCTGAACCTGTCCAAATGAAGGTGTTACCAGTCTGACCATCAATACAAACAGTGTTGTATGCTTAGGACATGTTTCAGGGAGTGCTCTCCTTTTATTTTATCATTTGAGATTAAGAAATTGGATAAAGTTCACATGACGCCTTGATATCATTTTAATGGAAATTTAAGGAAATGGTATTTCTGAACTTTTCATTAGCTTTTGGCTAGGCTAGTCCTGATAAATTATAAAGTAATTCTTAATAAATTGATCAGATGTTCAGCACATGTCCCATGATGAATTTGGATTGTGTATCAGTGAAGCTCCATTTCCAGAGATAGAATGCAGAGTTGTGTTGCTCAAAATGATGAAAAAATACAAAATACAGTCTGGTTATAGATAAACCATCTCAAGATATGTCACAGATAGCTCATGCCCATCTGACCCAGATGAAATTTTTCTGATCGCTTTCTGTTCTTAACTTCAATTATTGAACGTTATATTTCCCATAATACACGTTAAAAAATAAGTATTCATCATTTCGTTGTATCACTTATTTTTTAGTGCAAGACAACAAAGTCTTGGCAGATAAATTCACCAACTCCCTGTTTACTTGGAAGAGTGATTGGGGCTTAGTTGTCACAACTTTCAATGGGGATTATCCTCTCATCTGATTGAGCACTTAATTGCATTTCTGGTTACATCTTGATAATTATATCTTGATGTATCGTTATTCTCAATGAGACTTAGTATACCAAGTACTTAAGGTTGAGGGTATGTAACCTATTTCTCAAAACTATTGTTTTAAAATTATAGTCTGTGTGAGGATTTCATATAATTTCATACAAATACTTCTTGTTTTCTATTGAAAAACACTTTTTGAAATGCTGTCGGCAACATGAATGGTTTGTTAATGTGCACCCTGTCAAATCAAAGCCCTATTGCTTGTCAACCCAAACACTCTGCCAAGGAAATCAGCTGTCAATACTATAATCTCAATGTTCTTAACAGTTTTATTTATTGTTATGCTGTGTGAAAATCAGCCTGAAGGAAAATATTTGCCAAAATACGAGGTGAAACACGCGTGTAAGCCAGTGGCATGCTAGACTTTTCTCTCCTGTTGAAGTAAAACTTAGTCCCAAAGAGGCCATAAGACCTGCAACTGCAGCGGTATCGTCTAGATTAGAAAACCCATCATAAGTTCAACACAATGTCATAGAAAAAAACACTAATCCTAGCCAAGTTCTATTTCCTCATACTACTCTCACTTAATATTTCTGCAAGTTTCATGCCCTTTATGATGAACCCAACATTGTCTGTAACCTGCTGACCTAGATTTAACTAAACCCACAGTGAATATGTGATCAGTGTTGGACAAGGCGCTTCAAGTTTCAATGTTGAAATACGCTAATTACTTCTTGGCACTTTGGTAAATTAAGTTTTAATTAAGTGTTAATTTTGTTGATAAAATGAGTTGTTTCAGTTACTGTTGTTTGACCATGACTCCAAACTTGGGAATGCAATATCTTGACAGAGTCTGTTAATCTTAACCAGAATTGTATCACAACAAATACTCTTTGACCATGACTCCAAACTTCAAACACAATATCTTGACAGAGTCTGTTGATTGTAACCAGAATTGCATCACAACAACTGTTTGAACATGACTCCAAACTTGGGAACACAATATCTTGACTGAGTCTGTTGATTGTAACCAGAATTGCATCATACTGTTTCTCAGGGCTGTTCCAGCAAAATCTGTATGGGAGGGGGGGGAAGGCACTTTTATTTCATACCCACCGCCCATATTTTTCATTTATTTCTCCAACCCATGACCCATAATTTTTTATTTATTTTTAATAGATTAAAATATAAAATCCAACACTTGCAAACAAATTGCCTCCAGGAGGAGCTGTTAAGAACTTAGATGATTGACAGACAAGAACTAGTTGTCTTGTCCAATATTGTCAAAAACTAAAAGTAGCCTGTGTGCAATACTTTTGGCAGCCACCAGGTGTCTCTGTTCACCATGTGTCTATAATTTCAATGAACATTTTTTCAATTATAAGGATCTATGAATCTCAAACTGTCTCCACGAACTCTTTTATACTTCTGTCAAGTGAATATTGGAACTTGTTTATCTTACTCCTCATACTTTTTATTTAAAAATCATCAATTTTCTTATATGTGTTAACACCAGTTTAGTGTTGCAGAACTTTTCAATTTAAGAGGACTGCAGACAAACAGTTGGCTCAAATCAAGTTGCCCATGACTTGATTAATGGCTTAGTGAACATATTGCACTCTGTTCACTGGCAATATGGGCTTTTTGTTTTGGGATGAGTTAGGATATATGCCAGTTGCATTTTTTTTTGAGTTTTGACAGCTGAAGTAACCAACCTGTCAACATTAACAGGTCAAAAAATACCACCCATTTTTAATGCATCACTTCTTACAGGAACGACCACCCGTAATTTGAGTTTTTTCCTGAAGACCACCACCCATGAATTTTTATTTCTACTGCCATCCCCCCCCTCCCACACAGATTTTACTGGAACAGCCCTCAGAGCTTTCTTTACTTTTCATGATTAATTTAAAATCAAATTGAAAAGCATTGGTTTTAGCTATTGAAAATCCATGGTTTTTGAGCATTTTTTTTCTGACGTATCAATTCAGAAAGTTTGGTATATGCTGGTAAAAGGATTTTTCCCTTCTCAATGTAGTTTTCAAAAACATTTTTACCAAAAATGCGTGGCATGGTGTTGTGAATGACAATAGATTTGCCTTGAATCCCAAATTATTTTTATGTCTTGATAGCTGCTACTTATAGCGGAGATATTACAAGAAGATATTTTAATTTTGGGTACCACTAACATTAAAGTAAATTGGTTGTTTTCAGTAGCCCATATCAGAGGACTGTAATTAAAATTGATATCCAAATTGCCAATTAATAATTAATGTCATGAAAATTTAGTTGTTTTTCTTGTGCACTTACAGTGGGGGAAGCTAAAAACTTGGTACCAATGGATCCCAATGGATTGGCTGACCCTTATGTGAAGTTAAAACTGATCCCTGGTGACTCTGGCAAGAATAAACAAAAAACAAAGACTATCAAGGCCACGTTGAATCCAATCTGGCGAGAGTCATTCAAGATGTGAGTTGTCTGTTTTCTACTTCAACACAAAATGTGTCACCTTGACGTGCTGAGAGGCTGTCATTAGTTCTTGGTAGTAGAGGTCCATCTTACTTCTGTTATGAAACTTACAAACAATTTCTAAAGGTTGGTAAGAGGACTAAATGCAGCAGTTGTTGAAAACTGCTGCTGGTGGCTCTTCTAGCAGGCACCATTATTTCGTGACTTAGATTTAAAACTTCTGTATGTTAGCAGTGCCACAGACTGTAATTTAATGCCAATCACTAATTTCAGTGGAAGATAGAATTTCCAGTTTCATATAACCCCAGTCCTGTTACTTACTTTGGCATCCATTATTCATTGTCAGATACTATCAGGAACATCATTACAATGAACATTGAACTCTTTTTTCCCATCGTTCTAACTAATTACCCCGTGTTACTGGCTAATTACCCCTGATGACTTCTAAACCTTGTTATAAAACTGTTCTGAGTTTGTTAACTTTTCTTTATAGTCCAGTTAGCCATAACGACTTCTCCAAACTTTTGCTACATTCTATTCATAGTTTCACAGCTTCCTTTATACCAAGTCCATCTAGCCAGGATGGATTTTCTGAGCCTTACCACACTCTGTTTCAACTTGAATAACACTCCTTAATAACTGTCCAGTCAGCGAGGACGACTTCTCTGAACCATATCCCAGTCGGTTACAACTTGTAAAACACCCCTCTATTATACATGTTTCAGTCCAGTAAGCCAGGATGATTTCTCTAAACGTCTATCAGTCAGCATCTGGGACTGGGACCGGACGTCGCGTAATGACTTCATGGGCTCCATGTCATTCGGCATCTCTGAGCTGGTCAAGGACTCTTGTGACGGCTGGTTCAAACTTCTCAATGAGGAGGAGGGAGAGTATTACAATGTCCCTGTACAGGATGAGGTGGCGCCCAACTTTGCTGAAGCAAAATTTAAATTTGAAGTAATCAAGCTTGATTGACTACTAAATGAAATTTAAAGACTGCTAGTTTCAGAAAATGAAATGAATTGTTGAGTTGAAGTAATCGGCTGCACTGATGAATGACTGAAAGTTTATTAATAAGCGTTCTCCATGCTGAAGGTATTACTGGATCAGTTCAGGAAAACAAACTACCATTTTCCTAAATATCAGGCTGCATTCGCATTATGTGTTTTCATATAGTTGTACTGAGACTTTGGCTTTTAAGAAATAGTGACTGTATTTACTTGACTGTTTATAGCAGGAGAGTAGTTTCACTTTAATTTGTTATGTTTGACAAATGCTGCATGCATCAATTGGCAGTTTATGCTTTTTATTATAAATGTTTAACAATTTTCAGCTTTAGCTCATGACATGTTGTCATGATGCATAGACTACTGCGGTATTTTTGTTTTCCCACTGAATTTTTGTGTGTTGTTAAATTGACGTCAACTTTGCAATATATTGCAGCAACTTCAGATGGAAGACCGGAAGAAGCGTCAGGACAGTGCATCAGATAATGTGCCTTATGATGCTGTCAAAGTGACAGACTTTAACTTCCTGATGGTACTTGGCAAGGGGAGCTTTGGCAAGGTGAGATCAGCTCTTGGTACACTATTGCCTGGCTATGCCTTCAAACTGCTTGTTACTTAGCAATCCTTTCAGTTGGACTGTGGTCCAAAAGTTAAATTTATTCTGAGTCTGTCAAGTTCATTTGCACTAAATCTGAATCAAAAGATCTCACGAGTAAGTTGCGAAATGTGTCCCTAGTCTTTGCAAAACTGGACAAAAGTGTGTTGGTCTCGTGGCTATATGCCTTTGGTTATCTAGTTAATTGTATTCTGAACGAACAAAATACGGTCATGTGGCTGTAAATAGGCCTTTTGCGAGTTTATAACAATAACGCGAGATTATGTGAGACTTAACTGTGACGTCCTGGGAAGTGGGGCAAAAGCTTGTCGTTTGGTCATTTGCCCAATACGGTAGCAGAGTGTATTCTGTTATTGTCTTCGAGTTTTTAGCCGTTTAGTTCGAAAAATGTCCAAGAGCATTGCTGTTATGGCAAATGAACTTCAAATTCGCACTACAATACGTTCTACCGCGTTCTGTATTAATTTCGTCCCGTGTATTTTAAACGGGCAGTAGGCGAAATCCGCTCACTGATAAAGTTTTCACCTCGTCGAAAATACATTCTACACCTAAAATTAGCACCTAAAAGGCTCTTACTTTCTTCAGTGACTCTTTATGCTTCTAAACATATCTTCGATGAAGCATATATACGGGCATTCAGGTGACTTAGGCGAAGAATTCCAACTCCACTTTGTGGTTACTGTTAACTTTGTCCGCGCCCGCGATTACCACAATCAAGTATTTCATCTGAGTCAGGTGAGTATGAGGCAAAGGCTAGCGCGAGACTGAGCGAAGTGCGAGATCTGGCGCGTGACCTGGCGCGTGACNGACTGTTTATAGCAGGAGAGTAGTTTCACTTTAATTTGTTATGTTTGACAAATGCTGCATGCATCAATTGGCAGTTTATGCTTTTTATTATAAATGTTTAACAATTTTCAGCTTTAGCTCATGACATGTTGTCATGATGCATAGACTACTGCGGTATTTTTGTTTTCCCACTGAATTTTTGTGTGTTGTTAAATTCACGTCAACTTTGCAATATATTGCAGCAACTACAGATGGAAGACCGGAAGAAGCGTCAGGACAGTGCATCAGATAATGTGCCTTATGATGCTGTCAAAGTGACAGACTTTAACTTCCTGATGGTACTTGGCAAGGGGAGCTTTGGCAAGGTGAGATCTGCTCTTGGTACACTATTGCCTGGCTATGCCTTCAAACTGCTTGTTACTTAGCAATCCTTTCAGTTGGACTGTGGTCCAAAAGTTAAATTTATTCTGAGTTTGTCAAGTTCATTTGCACTAAATCTAAATCAAAAGATCTCACGAGTAAGTTGCGAAATGTGTCCCTAGTCTTTGCAAAACTGGACAAAAGTGTGTTGGTCTCGTGGCTATATGCCTTTGGTTATCTAGTTAATTGTATTCTGAACGAACAAAATACGGTCATGTGGCTGTAATTCCATGCAGGCTTCAGAAATGGAATTGGCGTACTCTCCAACCCGCTAACAGTCAAGTTGGCGTACTCTCCAACCCGCTAACAGTCAGATTGGCGTACTCTCCAACCCGGTAACAACCAAATTGGCGTATTCTCCAACCCGCCAACAGTCAAGTTGGCGTACTCTCCAACCCGGTAACAACCAAATTGACGTACTCTCCAACCCGCTAAAAGTCAAGTTGGCGTAATCTCCAACCTGCTAACAGTCAAATTGTCTGTCTGTCTGTTTGTAGGAGACAGTAATCTAGTGTCCAATTTGATTTCTGAACACTAATGCTTGAGGCAAATGACAACCTGGTTTTTTTGGGGTAATTGGAAAATCAATAGTGATACTGCTGTATTGTTGTTTTAGGGGAACAAATGTAATGATTGTGTCATTAAAGAAACAATTAGGATGTCGCTCCACAAATTAAAGCACTTAACAATTGTATAGAAAATGGAAGGCTGTATCATTTGTTTAAATAATTATCACCGCAATAACTATACCGTTTTTACTTGGTGTGTGCTTATAGACAAGTGTGCTCACTTAGCTTCTGAGGCAGTGTCATTATACAGAGTGATCATGAGTGGAATATCAAGTTATATGAGGGTCGAAGGTTTGCACAATTGCTCTCCTATGGGTGGTGCACATCACCTGATATGCCTGAGGGACCGATCTCTATTTGCTACTTATGGCCACTGGTGTGGACAGAAGCATGAATGATCGTGTAATATTAACAATTACCCAGTCAGCTTCCTTTGCATATATTTGTATCCAGCTAGGCTCAGGGAAAACAAGTTTGTTTGCTAAATTCAGTGGTTTATTTTTTTCTCACCAGGTGTTGCTTGCTGAGAGGAAGGGGACAGACGAGTTGTATGCAATTAAAATACTCAAAAAAGATGTCATCATCCAAGATGATGATGTGGAGTGTACGATGATTGAGAAGCGAGTCCTCAAAATGTCTGACAAACCTCCCTTCCTAGTACAACTGCATTCTTGTTTCCAGACCATGGTGAGTTCATGTCAAAAGTGGTTCTATGCAGTGATTTTATGAACTAAGTTAATGCTAAGCTTCCTGGTGAACAGGCTTGTTGAGAACAATGGCTCTTATACAATCTGTTGATGAAGGTTCATGGTACTATGAAGCAGGGCGAGTTTCTAATGTGAATGCTTGTCTCTAAAACAAGTCAGGGTCTGAAGCATGCCAGAAATTAATAAATTTGTGAGTTTTTGTTGCAAGTGTTACAGAGTATTACCGCTTGTTGGAATGACTACACCAAAAGGGAAAGGCTTCACATGCCTTGAGAATAGTCCTAATTGGACAACATTTATATTTAATATTGTATGTTGTACAACTGACGCTTGCTGGTTTAAAAATGGTAAAATGGCATCAAACACCTTGAACCATTACATGTTAAAATGTCATTACATTAGGTACAAAGTGATACATAATTGTAACTCATATAACCAAATGGGCAACCACTGTAATTATAATTTATAATAAATGTGTATGAGCTACTTTTATCCCATGATATTCTCAAAAACTGCTGCACAGAATTCGCTTTGACAGGCATCATTGCAACTGCCTGCATTTCGTTAAGTGCAATCGCTATTCACATTTATTCGGTATCCGACTGTTATAAACGACTTTTGGTCATGGTGCTGGAGGCTTTACCGGGTGTTTTGCGCTGTGTGGCTAAGCGTCATAAATTGACTGCCTATCTATCTGCCATCGTGAACGATAGTATTTGCAATGCTGTTTACACCATGGCAAGCCCCAAACTTTTTGGTTTTTGTTAAAGTTGACCTTTGATCACTCCCATTGATCCCTTGTGTCACAGAATAGCCCATTACAGCTTGGGGTTGTTTGACTGGGAAAGGTGGTGGCCACAGTTTCTAAAGGACAAACATCAGTGATAGCCCTAAAATAGTATGAAATTTCTCCAAGTATGTTGCTTTGCCATGAAATTTTGTTTGTTTGTTTGTTTCTTGTTCGCACCCTTCAGCTCGTAACAGGATCAACGCGAAATTTACACGCAACATGTTTTTAATTTGTGAATGGCTTGAAGCCTAATGTTTTTCTGTTGAAGTCTGATACAAGATGGTGCTGTGGCGGCCATTTTTTCCTTTTTTCGTTTGCAGAACCACAGTTTTGATATTTCTGGTCGGATTTTTCTTTCTGTGGATAGATCATTCCAAGGGCTATCGTTATAGTCTCATTTTTTGGTCTCTTAGTTGTTACCGTTCTCGAGTTGTTCAAGATTTTCCAAGGACTAGTGTCCATATAATTGAGTTTGCTTGCCGAATCTTGGGCGTCCCTTGACGGATCTGTGGATAGATCTATCAGCCATGCCATNAGGTACAAAGTGATACATAATTGTAACTCATATAACCAAATGGGCAACCACTGTAATTATAATTTATAATAAATGTGTATGAGCTACTTTTATCCCATGATATTCTCAAAAACTGCTGCACAGAATTCGCTTTGACAGGCATCATTGCAACTGCCTGCATTTCGTTAAGTGCAATCGCTATTCACATTTATTCGGTATCCGACTATTATAAACGACTTTTGGTCATGGTGCTGGAGGCTTTACCGGGTGTTTTGCGCTGTGTGGCTAAGCGTCATAAATTGACTGCCTATCTATCTGCCATCGTGAACGATAGTATTTGCAATGCTGTTTACACCATGGCAAGCCCCAAACTTTTTGGTTTTTGTTAAAGTTGACCTTTGATCACTCCCATTGATCCCTTGTGTCACAGAATAGCCCATTACAGCTTGGGGTTGTTTGACTGGGAAAGGTGGTGGCCACAGTTTCTAAAGGACAAACATCAGTGATAGCCCTAAAATTGTATGAAATTTCTCCAAGTATGTTGCTTTGCCATGAAATTTTGTTTGTTTGTTTGTTTCTTGTTCGCACCCTTCAGATCGTAACAGGATCAACGCGAAATTTACACGCAACATGTTTTTAATTTGTGAATGGCTTGAAGCCTAATGTTTTTCTGTTGAAATCTGATACAAGATGGTGCTGTGGCGGCCATTTTTTCCTTTTTTCGTTTGCAGAACCACAGCTTTGATATTTCTGGTCGGATTTTTCAGATTTTTTTTTCTGTGGATAGATCATTCCAAGGGCTATCGTTATAGTCTCATTTGTTTGTCTCTTAGTTGTTACCGTTCTCGAGTTGTTCAAGATTTTCCAAGGACTAGTGTCCATATAATTGAGTGTGCTTGCCGAATCTTGGGCGTCCCTTGACGGATCTGTGGATAGATCTATCAGCCATGCCATTGCTTGCTACGATTTACAGCTCTTACGATATTCAAGATTTACTTCCCAGATGACTGCTCTTTTGTTGACTAGTAAATTATAGCTGCACTGATTTGTGCTAAAGATCGCAGTTTTTATATGATCGACTTACGTACAGTGTTTACCTAGTCAATAGCCCGGGGACTGTTGTTCTTGGGCCAAATTGGACACAAGATGGTGCTGTGACAGCCATTTTTTTGAATTTTGTTTGCAGAGCTCTTACTCTGCGTTACTTTGACCGAACCTTTGCAAATTTTGTACGTAAATAGATCTCCTTACGGGCTAACTAATGTGTCTCTGTAATAAGCGTTTATGTTGTTGGGTTCATTGTCGATCTCACCTTTAAATTTTTAATTTCTTTCACCAAGTGCCACTCTGCAGAGCACTTTCATTTGTTTTTCGTTTTGTCATTTTTATTTTCTGTCCAGTTTGGATTTTTTATTTTTTGTTTGTTTGTTCCTTGATTGGGGTGAGGCACCTGGTCCTCATTGATCTGAAGGTGACAGCATCAGTAGTAGGAATAACTTCATTGGTTCATTGCCTGGCTTTGGTGGCATCTGATGAACTAATGAATTTGTTGTTCAACTTGTATTACTTAATGTTTACTGTATATCCGTAAGTCAGGTCCTGTATTAAGTCTCGCTTTGATTAATATGGCAAATTTTCATGTAATGTCAGCTATTTTTAATGGCGGTGATTATCTTGAAATCTCATCATGCTCATTAGTTCTATTTTAAACGTCAACAGTTTAATGACGTATCCCATTTCGCTTGTGAGTGGCTGATGCGTGACAATCACTTGGTACTCATTAGAGAAATCTTGCTCACTTTAATCACTGCTAATTACTGGTCTGTACAATATTTATCTTGTTCATCAGATTGTATTTGCAATGTATCATTACATCACATTCTACAAAAAAGAAATATCTTCTCAAAGGACCATTTGTTACTGATTATTCGAACACAAAAGCAGGCATTAGACACATCCTAATTGCTGCAGTAACAATTTAAGTATTAGTAAATGGTTGGTCATCCAGTGGGCTGACAGGAAGTGTCCCAGATCATATAATTTGTTGACTTATGTCAGCTGTTCCTCTATATTAATGGCACGTTAACAGTAATGACTTATCTTCAGCCAGATGTCGCTAGTTCTTAATGGTCATTTTTATGTTTCATTATCAAACAGTTTCTAGAATCTGTCAGTGTTTTGTATTTTTATAGAGAAAGAACCAGGGACGTATTTGACAGAAAGTAAAGTCATGTAATTCGAAGTGAATCCAACAGGAATTTTTTTCTTTGCAGGACCGCCTTTACTTTGTTATGGAATACGTGAATGGTGGTGATTTGATGTACAAAATTCAGCAAGATGGTAAATTTAAAGAACCTGTGGCCGTGTGAGTATTCTACAGTCTTTGTTGTTGGTCTGTTTTTTACCTAGAGAATATCGGGTCTACCAGTCAGGCAATTCCACCTGAAGACTTGACCATTATACACTGACTTTTTAGTAATCTAAATATTATCTTTGTTGTGTGAACAGTGACAGCGTGAATATTAAATTTTATAATATTTGGTTTTCAAAAGTATTTTTGTTGTTTTTGTTGAAGTTGCTTCTTCATCTGCATATTAGGTTGGACAAAGTTGTATAATTGTCCTGTTATCAGGATGTCCCTGAACAGACTCACTGTTACTGAGGCTTTGGCCTAGTAGAATATAATCTTAATGAAATATATCCGACAAACAGCTCTTTTTCATTGAGCTCATTAAAGTGACTTCCATGTTGTTTAGGTCTGATATTCTGCTGTTCAAGGAGGGTTCAGTGGCTGAAGACGGAATTTAAAATTCTTTCGTTCACGGACATTTTGTTGTTATCTTTTTTGCTTGTCGTTTGATCTTTCTCTGCACAATAATGTTGATTTGACGGGATGATGATTACAAAGAATTTAAAAAAAACAACTCCGAAATCTCACTGCTTTAACAGTGAGCCAAGGTGAAGGACACTGACTGGAGCTTGTCTGATCCACTTTCCATGCTAGGTGGAATCATTTCCTTGGTGGAGCCTCTGAATCTCAGCTATGATCTTCTAAATTCCAGTCCCGGACCAACTGACACCAAACCTGTGGTACATATCCTTAGAACCGTGTCTTCAAACTCCATACAAAACGAATCAGGCAATTTTGATGTCTACTACTTCAGGACAGGGCGACAGAGGATTTTAGCTTGAATTCAGATGCTTGACCAGAGAAGCATTTCCACCCCTTGTAGATGGACCTGACCTGATGCTGTCAATGTCAATAAGCTAAACCTTTTAAATGTTGACCCGATTCTCATATGAACTTAAAGTCCATCTTGCAAACTGCCCATGTGGTTCCAGTATCCGAAAATACTTACTACATAAATTCTTATTTTCGACACCCTTTCTTTATATTCTTTTCGCCTTTCTTGCCAAAAGCGATTTTTTAACAGTATTTGACCCTTCTCTCTGAGCGTATGATTACCGGTTGTCATTGGTTATTTCCGTAACCACATTTCCGGCTCATCAGTTCAGGAACTTGTCCTGAACGCCGCCATTTTTTCCTTGTAACTGAATGTGCTATGGCTTGCTCGAAAAGTCTTCATTATTTTGTTTTATTAGTAATATATCGTGATTCGTTTGCATATGTAGTGTATTTATAGTTTGTAGTT
>NMRA01000241.1:173950-202285 GCA_002633005.1 Phoronis australis
TGTTGGCAATTTTATTTTTTTTTACGTTTACCTTGTAGCTTCAAAGGTCCTTTCATAAAATTGGGAAATAGGTATTTATTAGTGAAGTGATGCTAACTTTCAGATGGATTTGAGGTATTTTGTGCCACCTAGTGGCTGTTTTTACTGTTTTTGAATCTGTTTTTTGACGTCCACCCTTCTATCAAACAAACTACTCTAAGGATGATTATTAAAATTGTTATGTGTGTTCCTACTATGAAGAGGATGACTGACAATTTTCCGACGACTTCAACTACTGTAGTGCCTCCTAGTGGTGGTTTTGGCTGTATCTCTAAAACCCTCTGAAAGATCTTTATTAAACTTGGCAAGTGTATTAATTTGATATGAAGTTGACTATGCACGACAAAGACTTTCAGACGGATCCGTTAAAGGCTGTGCCCCATAGTGGCAATTTCATTTTTTCTGTTTCCTTCTGTTTCTCTGAGTTTCCTTGACAGATTTTTGTGAAATTTGGTACATACCTTTCTATTAAAGAAACGATGACATGTTTCTGGTTTCGAATGGATTCAACATATTTTGTGCCATCTGTTGGCCATTTTTACTGTTTTCTAGTCTGTTTTTGACATCCGCCCCTCTATCAACCAAAACCACTCTAAGCATTATTTTGAAAATTGTTTCTACTGTTCGAGGATGGCTGATGCTAATTTTTTGGACGACTCGGACTACTGTGGCACCTCCTAGTGGCAGTTTTTTGTGTTTATGGCTGTATCTCCCAAACCCTCTGCAGGATCTTTTTTGAATTTGGCAAGTGTGTTTACATGAAGTTGACAACGGAGAACGATGACATTTGGATGTATCCAACTGCTGTTTTGCCCTCCCCCCAGCAGCAAATTTATTATTTTTCTTTTGTCCTCTGTATCTTTTGAAACTCTTTGACAGAGTTTTATGGAATTTAATAAATAGGTTTCCATTAAACAGAAGATGACAGGTGTCTGTTTTTGGNTTTTTTGAATTTGGCAAGTGTGTTTACATGAAGTTGACAACGGAGAACGACGACATTTGGATGTATCCAACTGCTCTTTTGCCCTCCCCCAGCAGCAATTTTATTGTTTTTCTTTTGTCCTCTGTATCTTTTTAAACTCTTTGACAGAGTTTTATGGAATTTAATAAATAGGTTTCCATTAAACAGAAGATGACAGGTGTCTGTTTTTGGTTAGGTTCAACATATAGCGGCCATTGTTACTATCATGTAATTTTGCACATATGTTTCTATCAAGGAGACAATGGCGCCGTCTTATTTTTGCATGGATTTGATGTATTTTGCACCGTTTTAAAAAATTTTGAGTAGGTTTTTGACATTATCCTCTCCATCCACCAACCACTTGAAGGATCGTTGTTAAAATTTAGAGATGTGTTCCTCATGTGAAGACCAAGGCTGATATTGATTTTTGGATGTGTTCGACTACTCTGGCACCCCCTAGAGGAAATTTAATTTTTTTGTGTCCACAGCTGTATCTTTGTACCTTTGTACAATCTTTGTGAAATTTAGCAGATGTGTTCCTATGGAGGTTGCAACAGATGACAGCGAGTTTCAGACCAGTCCAATTACATCCTGTGATTTGTAGTGGCTCTGTGACTTCAGAGTTCCTTGTTGCTTTTTCATGAAATTTGGCAAACAAATTTCTGTTATGAAGGCAACGTCACCTTTCCTTTTTGTGATGAATTTGATTAATTATTTTTAGCTTGTTTTTGTTGTCTGCTTCTGTATCGGTCAAACTGAGCAGAGGATTATTATGAAGTGATGCGTTCCTTCTGACAAGAGCATGACTGACGTGGGTTTTAAACAGGTCCAGCTACTTTTGTACCCCCTAGTGACATTTTTTTGCATCTATGGCCACTGTATCTCCTAATCCCATTACAAAATGTCCACTTTTGGGCTTCAACCTTTCTATCTGCCAAATTGCTTGAAGGATCATTATGAACCTTGGCAGACTTGTTTCTGTTGAGGAGACTGTGGATGACGTTGATTTTCAGACAGGTTCAACTATTTTGGTACCTCCTGGTGGTAATTTTTTGGCATCCACAGATGTATCTCTTTAAATTATTACATGATCTTTATGAAATTTGGCACTTTTGTTCCTATGGAGCCAACAACAGGTGATGATGACTTTCAGACCAATCCAACTACTATTGTGCCCCCTAGTGACAATTTTAGTTTTTTATGTTTTCCTTTGTATCTTTGGATCTAAATGATGGATTTTATGAAATTTAGCAAACATGTTTCCATTAAAGCAATTGCGATGCCTTTCTATTTTTGGGCATTTTAATTATTTTTCACGCCTAGTCTTTATTTGCCAAACCCCTCAGAGGGTAACTATGAAGCTTAGCAGATGTATTTTTGATGAGAAGAACATTGCTGACATGTCTGACTACTGTGGTGCCTCCTAATAGTGATTTTGTCATTTTTACGTCCACGCCTGTATCTGCTTAATCCTTTGCAGGGTCTTTATGAAATCTTTTCCTGTGACAACAGTTGCCCATGGCTTTTGGGTGGTGCTGACTGACTGTGACATCTAGTGGCTGTTTAAGTTTTGCTTTAAACTTACGATTTTATACAAAATTTGCCAAACAAGTTTCTATCATGAAGACTATGCCATTTTGACCATTCCATTTTGACAAGGATTCGACGTATTCTGTGCCATCTTGTGGCCATTTTTATTATTTTCAAGTTTATTTTCTGCCGTCTGCCTCTGTATCTGCCAAACCGCTTAGAGCATCATTAAGACAATTGGCACGTGTGTTGCTACTGACAAGAGCATGGCTTTCGTGGATTTTCAGTTGCGTCCAACCACTTTGGTATCCTCTAGTGACATTTTTCGCATCAGCGGCTGTATCTCCTTAACCCTTTGGAAGATTTTTTGGAACTATTGACTTGGCAATTGATGGATGGATTCGGCTATCGCTGTGCTTCCTAATTGCAATTTGTTTTTTCATGTTTGCCTCTATATCTTTGGAATTCTTTGACGGATTTTCATGAAATTTGGCAAATAATTTGTATTAGAAATACGACGACACCGTCTTGTTGTTGGAGGGATTCAAAGTATCCTGTGCCATCTAATGGCCATTTTTATCATACTAATAAACAGCCCTAGAAGCATGGTGTTCGCGATGCACATGCTATTTCACTGCTCCGCATTGCTCTCGATTTCTTTTATGTTATACTTTGATGCCTATCGTGTTTTCTAAGAAATAAAAAAGATTAGTGGGTCGTCATATTCATTTCTGAGCTATTTTAGCTCAAACAGCACCACATGAGAGAGCGAAAGTTTGAAGATGAGGATTAGTCCGCTGCATTCCACTAGATGGCGCTTATCGTGTTGTTGGGATTGTGAAATAAGTTGGAATGGGAGCAATCTAAGACAAGAAGTTTCTTTTAATAAATTCAAAATTGCTGTTTGAATTATTAAGTCGTACATATTGTCTACCCTCTGGTTTCCCTATTGTTTAGCATGATGTCATTATGAAATTTGATGTCGCCATGCTATTATTTAAAAATGTCAAAATAACAAAACTCAATGCAAACACAACATTTTTCAAATTAAATAATCTGTTATTTGAAATAAAAGTTATATTCAAATGTTACGTAAATTAATCAATCTCATACACCTATTCATTTGCTTCACGGCTTTTGGCAAACTGTGTTGAATCCCCTTAATTACCTTTTTGATGGTCTCAGTGGCACATAAAGCAATCGGATAGTCTGAGTGAAGACCACAAACTGCTCACTTTGATTAGGTTGTGAAGTAAAAGACTTTTCTGAAGTTGATACCTCCCTGCCTTATTGATTGGACTTGTTTCTTTCCAGCCTCCCTTTGATGGTGAAGATGAGGAGGAACTATTTAGCTCAATCACTGATCACACTGTCTCATATCCTAAATCCCTGTCAAAAGAGGCCACCAGCATTTGTAAAGGGGTAAGAGGGCTTCACATAGGTTCACTGTCCAATTGTGCTGAATGTATTGTTGTAGTTATTTGATGATAGTTTTAATCAATTTAAACGGAATTGTTTCTGAAAGAAGCTGGGAATGTTATAGTGAGTAGGAGTTAGTTTCCAATGTGCTTGTCCTTTTCTAGGCAGATTTCCATTATCTTTTGTGATTATGTCAATAAATTGTTAAAACTGAAAAGTTAATGTCCAATAGAGATATTGAATTTAATTCAATAATATCTAATAAAAGCTGAGCTGCGATGGAAGTAGGAATAGATCCAACATGATGTATCGGAACTCTGGCTATCCCTTTGGGTACTTGGAAAGAGCGCATTTCATAGTTATTGACCATTCAGTGACGTCAGTCTGGATTCTATCTACAATGGATCTGTTGTAGTTGTTGATAAAGAACCCTTTCAAGCGCCTTGGGTGCGGTGCGACGGGAGAGAAAGACATCAAGGAGCATTCCTTCTTCCGTAGAATCGACTGGGTCAAACTGGAGGCAAGAGAGATCCAGCCGCCGTTCAAGCCCAAGATCGTAAGCTAACCATTTTCAGCACCTCTTATTAGTTAAGTGTGAGATATCGTCGTACAGACAGTAGTGCTATGTTTCCACGTAACTGCATGTGTTTCTAACTGTTGTGATCACTTTAGATATGCACATTGTAACTGTTGTTTGTTTACTTCGCCAATCAGTATTCAGTTTCTTATTTTCTTTTTTGTTATCAGTAGTTCAGAACTTCTTCCTCTGACAATTTATGAGTATCCGATTATTAAACAAATTGACTGACTTGTGTAGTTTATGAATTAATGAAGTCTTTAATTGTAATGAACTGTTGAGATTTGCCTTGTTGCGATTTGCCTGAAGATTTTTATTTAGGTTGAGATCCAAGATGGACAATATTGTAAAAAATGGCACAGGCTTCATGTCAGGCAATTAGAATGAAAACAAAAAGTCAAAACATTTTATAGCCTCTGAGAGCCCTTCTTCCAGAAAAAAAGGCTTACTTTTTACTAAAACCACTAACCCTTAATAAATTAGGAATGGATTATGGACCTAACTTAAGAAGAAATGATAACTCTGCACTTTCCAGGCCACGATGTGTACATAAAATGACCCACCACAGGTTGAACTTGTCACTTATTGGTGCATTAAGTGGTCCAAGTGACAAAATATGGGTCATAGCAGCGATTTGCAAATACTAATCAGTTCCTTGACTCTAGCTTTCATAAAACTTGTCACTCTGACAGTTACAAATTAACATTTAAGATCCAAAACTATTCACTGTCTTTTTCTATATTTTTCACAGCTTAATTACTACTTGGGCATTTTTTCGGCATGAATCTTAGTCTTGTATAGCATGTATCAAACTTTGAATTGATGGCAATGCAGAGTTCTTGTCCACTCTACAGAAGTTGGTGTCTTAAACTCGGGCTAGTATGCCTTTGCTGCAAAGTTCGCTCAGTGGATGTGTATTCTATTGCATGGCGTCTGCACTGTTGGTAATGGTTGCCGTGTCATGCGCTACGGGTGATGTTATTGTTGTTGTCCAGTGATACAATTACATGCAATACAGCCTGAGAAAGCACTGAAGTTTTTCGTGTGACAGAACTTCTCATCATAAGCATTTTTGAATTACTATTTTTCAATATATACTGTAGTGGTGGCAATTTGACGCACTTCATATGAACGTGCATGAATCAAAGCCATCTTGTTTGGCAACACTGAAGTCTGGCTCTGTGCTGTCACAGTGCCAGAAATGTACCAAAACTTAGCATGCTTCGTGAAAGACACCAAGCCTCTGTTGTGGACACTGCTTGCTCTCTCATTGTACACACCGGTTATGCCGAGTCGCTCTTAAATGTGTCACGTGTCTCTTTTCCACCACACCAGATGGATGCGCGCAAGGGCGAAAACTTCGACAAAGTCTTCACGCGTCAGAACGTCGATCTGACTCCTCACGACCCGATGGTATTACTAAGCCTGTGCCAGGACGAGTTTAACGGCTTCACTTATGTCAACCCCTATTTCGCTGTCAGTTCATGATCTCTAGTACCCTGTAGTATGTATTCATTTCTTTCTTATTTGTTTCTTACTTTCTGGTCCCAACTTGTGCAGAGGAATGCAGAGAGGGGTTGTCCTACCCCGAGCACTTAGATTTGCTTGGCCTTCACCATTGCACTCCTACCCAAATGTCTCCCGTGTTGTCCCTGAAATGCTTTAAAATATCACGCAACACAGATTTGGAATTGATAAGTTAAGATGAAATTGTTTACAGCAACATTCTCACTCCGATTCTCGCGCGCGTTTTGTACTTATTAAGGGAAGTTCAATACTTGTCAGAAATGTTGGCATGAACAGTTCATTGTTATATTCACAAGACTGTGGTAACTGAAGTTTAACTAACACCTAGTTTTGTTTTCAACATTGGTATATGGATGTACCTGCTACAAATATAATTGCATTTGTTCAAAAATCAAACTCAAAGTTTAATCTCAGCTAATAATCCCCCTTAGCCTTCCCAGTGTCATACCTCTGCATGAGTAGGGGTTAGTGGTGATGTCTGTCAATTGCTGCTAGGTTTTAGTGGTAGCTTGTATTAGTCAATGTTTGCTGTTATCTAGCTAGAAGGTATAGAGTTGTTAGCCTCGCCATTATTGCCTGTGTGGGAGTCAGGGTCACTGCCTTGTAATGATCGCAAAACTAAACCATGTGTTACTTATTGATGGATTATGTATGACTAAGTAAATTTCTGAAAGTCTGCCAAAATTCCTCCCTTCTCTATGAAAACTACTTCCCTAAGGTTTTGGTTCTCATCTCGTAATAGAGGATTTCCACTAGAATTTCAGGAAAAGGTGTATGCAGGCCATCAGCCAGGGTATGTTTTCTACTGTCTAGAAAATGGCTGATTATTGATGATCCTTTATTGCTTGTGATGTTTTTTATAATTTATGCCCGACTGACATTCAATAGAATTCTATGAACATTTATTTAGCAAACCTCAAACTGGAAGGTTGATAGAATTTCCCCTGGGTAAGGTCCAACAAATATCTCAGAACTTCTGATGTGGTATGGAAGGTTGTTGATAAAATGAATGATAACTTAATCAGCCAAATTAGCCATCATTGTATCATTTAAAGCTGCATTCCACCCTGTTTAAATCGCTAAATGTCAACAGTCTCCTACTCTCAGTCTCATATTATACCTTACCAGTTTAAGTGGCAGGCAATGTGTACTTGCACCATTTTCAAATTTGAAATTTTAGATTTCGCTAACCCCAATAAACTCTGGATGTTTTTCTTGAATCGCTGATGTTTTGATGCTCTTGTTGGTAATGGAAAAAGAATATTATCATAGTAAAGAATGTGGTGAGACCCATTTTATGAGAGTAAAAGGACTAATTCTATTTTCATTTCAGCTAAACAGGTCGAAAGGAGCTTTAAGTCAAGTTGTGAAATAAAATAAAAAGTACCTTTTCCATTTTTGCTTATGTTACATTTGATCCAACCCTATAGGCCTCAACGTTTGCTATCAGTCTGCAAGGTTTTGGCCTTGATATCAGTCTGCAAGGTTTTGGCCTTGATATCAGTCTGCAAGGTTTTGGCCTTGATATCAGTCTGCAAGGTTTTGGCCTTGATATCAGTCTGCAAGGTTTTGGCCTTGATATCCTTTAACGTACCTCTACTACATAGTCTTCTAAGTATTGTTTGTCAGTTCCAATGGCTCAGACTTGCACCTGCATCGGGGGACATGCCGTCTCTCTTGACAACTGAAGAATAGTCAAATTTATGACTTCCAAGACTTCCAATATACCTTTCTGTGTGTTATATGGGTATTTTGTGCACTTTTGGGGTGTTTTTGGACTTTGGGGTGAAATTACAGCATTTTCCTGTTGTAAATAGGTGATACCACTGATGAGTATTTTATGCCCAGTTGATTTTCTTTGAATCTTACATTATTAAAAGATGAATTGACATTATCATATACAAATTCTTTAACATTTTTTCTATAGGAACGTCCTTCCAGTAAACACAAACCAGCTTGTCTTTGGGATTTTCCAGACATATAAATTGCTTTTAGCAAAAGGATCCCAGTGTGAATGTGGTCCGAGTGGGACTGGTTTTTAGCCTTTAAACTAGTTGATGCTTTCAGACACTGTGGCATTATGAAATAAATTTTTGTAAAGCATGAATTGGTAAGTGCCAGGCTGGTGTTTGCATGCCCTGCTCTTGGTAAACTGAACATTGGGATGAACAGCTGTGAACAAATTATCATGTGTCTACAATCATTACTTGGCCAAATGAAATTCACCATCACCACCATCATCCTCACCATCATCCTCACCATAATAATCATCATTCTCATCATCACCATTATCCTCACCATCCCCATCACCATCATCACCACCATCACCATCACCACCACTACTATCATCACCATCTTGGTAATTTTTCCTGAACCAAATGCTGCTCTCTTGAGTTCTTTTAGTTTTTGGTTTTAATTTGAACAAAATCACGCTAAGCCTACTGCAGTTCTTAGAGGTTATGCAAGAAATCATTCACAGTAGCTGCTGTGAACTGAATAGGCAGGCAGTGATAACTAATGATCTGATTTCTTTCAGGCTGATCATCACTAAGATGATGAGCAATTTCATGACTCTTAAAAGCCATGAGAAGTGGGTGTGTTGTTCGTGTGTTTTTATTGTTACCAATTTTTTTCAGAGTCACTTGGGAATGGCTCTATTTTTTGTGAATGTCATAATTGCGTGTTACGTTATTTGTGAGCCTTTCTTGTTGTGTTTTCAGAAAAATAGTCGTGACGTGAGCAACTTTGATCACGTTTTCACTCACGAGCCAATACAGCTCACTCCCACAGACAAGCTATTCATTATGAACATCAACCAGTCTGAATTTAATGGATTCTCCTTCGTTAATCCGGAATTCGTTGTCAAGGTCTGATTTGTTTGGGCCTGCAGTTGTTACACGAGAGTGGGTAAATACTACAACCTTTTTAGTGTGCACTGAAGCTCAATTATATTTGAATTGTGCATTATATTGGTGTTATTCTTAGCATGCACAAGAACTTTAAATGCATGTTGGTCACTGGTTTCGCATTTTGAAATCACTCGAGTCAAATTTTTAACTGTATTTGTATTGTGTATAAATTTTAGTTACTGGCAAACTTTTTTGTCTGGAAAATATGTGTCCATCTCAATAAATTGTTTTAATCCTCGTAGACAATGTGGAGTCACCTGATCTCAGTAGCTAAACATACTCTCAAAAAATTGATAAATTAAAATTCTTTGTTTACTCTTTTTCAAATTCTGAATTCCATTCCATGGTGATATTTTTGTGGCCATTTGAGACCAATTTTCTTCTCAGTTGTCATGTCATTTATAATCAACTTTAGATAATTAATCAAAATTGGAGCTTTCTAATGGTCAAAAAAAACCTGGTCTTGTTATTTCAAAAATTTTATTTTTGTGTTGTTAATTAATGTTGCTTGATTTAAATTCATAATTCGGAAACGAAATGTTTTATGTTCCACATAAATAAATGTTAATGAGGTCATGAGGTCATGTGGCTCTGCAATGGAACTTTTGCAATGAGAAATGATGGAAAATTGTGCGAAAGTTTAATTATAAATTTGTCTGAATGACATACTTGGCCTTTTAACACTTACCAGATAGGTTTGGTGTTGGGGGGGGATGTGTTTGTTGATGACTTCAATTGTGGGGTAAATATAGGCTACTGCAATGGTATGATTAATGCATTAGCTTCAGGAGGGGTCTTTTATAGATTATTGCCGAGTTACTTCAGTCCCTTGCTGTAATATATACCTGTTCAAGTGTTTTCTTGGCTTTAGGTGGGGAGTGACTATGGTTTGATTATTCTGACTGGATGAAGCAATGAGTTGTTTGTGTTAATTGTGATTGAATCTGAGGGTATCTTGTTTGTTTTTAATATAAATGTTCAGTTTAGGACTGTGACTGGGCTTCATTTGTTGTTGTTGTTGTTATATAGGTTTACTTATTATAAAAAAGTATATGTATTTTTATAATGGTGAAATATCTTTCCTTTCATAGGTAGAATTATGTACATCGGATTGGCTTTGCTCCTAAATGTTCTTGTATATTATCCTAGGATTGTGAACATGCTTATTTTGTTGAGGCTTTCTGTCTCATTTTGGACAAGGTGAATATTATCACGACTGGTTTAAGGTTATGCAGGACCGAAGAAAAATGTCCAAACATCGTATCTCAGAAACTGGTGATTGGATTCATATTAACCATTCAGGTGCAGCCTATGTTTTATGCACAATTGTTCTCCAAAATGCTTTTAGGAATTGGTTTGAAAGGGTTCCTCTTTTGTATGAGAGGCTATTAAAATGGACTTTTATAATTTTCATAAAAATCATTAGTTGTGTAGATCGAAAATGAAAAGCTAGTTTAGAAAACTGTAACATAATTTTGAGATTTCATCTTGAACATTTGAGTTGTGTCATTGATACCATTATTCTGCTTTCGATTTGCCTTCATTTTTTCTAAATTTTATTAATATGCCACGACCATGTGACCTAATTAATGTCAGATAGGTAAAAAGTCAATTATCAAATTCTTCAAGTTTTCTGCTTTCAGAAAATATATACTTTTGGTGGAGAGTTAAAATCTATACTTTTGTGGTCGTTTGGCTAAGTAAAGGCTTGTCTTACATAATCTTAAGGCACAAGATGGTAATGAATCTTCTCGTATGAAAATCTATTGATTGTAAAATAAAACAATTATGTTAAAGTAGGTAACTATTGATGTGCATAATTGTCTTCTGTCTGCCAAGGTGAGGGTCTCCATCTCTTATGCTGTGTTACGTGTTATATGTAATGCTGTGTGTGCTTCACTATGATTATTACTGTTAAAATTCTGCCGTCACCTCACGTCTGAAAACAATGAATGCCTATGCAAATTTGATAATGGAAACCGAGTTAGCTTTGTGTTAGATGGTGAATGTGCAGTGTGAACATGTAGCAGACAATAGTTGCATGTTGTCTCTTTAAGTGTATCAAGCACTGTGTTTATTGCCGATGTCAGAGCTGTGATTTGGAAACTGTTTTGTTTGTATTCCACTGGTACATATTGTGTGTTGAGCCTGGGAACTGTTTATTGATTGCAATATTAAAAGGACATGCATTTCCTTGCCCTTCAGTCAAAAGCCAACTTTGATTTGATCTTGTGATAAAAGTGGTTGCATCTTATTCTATACTCAGATTAGAAATGATTTCTAGGCTTGAGAAGTGAGTCACCTGTTGGTTTATTGCGGGTTTAAATTTCAGAAGCCATACCTTTAGGATCAATATGACATTCTTAGTCAAGCTGGAGTTATTTTGGCCATTTGGTAATTCATCATTGGTCTGTGCCTCTATTGTCCGGTCATGAGAGGTACACACCAAGCTCTCTTGGTATGAATAGTGTTGTTTTATATGTCCGTCTATAGAGGGCGCTCTGTAGTGGTGATTTAAAGTCTACTTGTGTTCTGCTGAAACCAGATTTATAGTGATGTCCATTAAAACCTCATTTTTGCAATGTATGTTGTTGAGTGATGTTTGCAATTGCCATTCATTGTGCTTTCAGTGCCTAAAGCTTGATGGTATTTTATATTATATTGTTTCTTCTGGTTTTTGCCTAGAAATCTACACGGTTGGCCTGGTCATTGTAAAATATATTAGCTGGACAGCAATATCTAGATGTGTAGCTTTGTGTGTGTAACAAGACCACTTATCTTTACACATGTACAAATCATTTTCAAATTAAATTGTGTATCTTGCTATCTGTGTTTTCTTGTGGCAGAATTAGAGGAGCACACACAACTCCTCAGGCTAGTCTTGTTGTTTTTGTCAACATGCTCATTAAGTTATCTAATGACCATTGGTGGCACTGCAGTGTTATAATGTTAATCACACATGCGTTTGAACTTAGCACCCAGTTGTCTATTTCAAATTTAATCTTGAAAGCTGCTTAATCATCCCTGTTTAGATGACAATGTTGAAGTCTTGGCTGAAGTGCTTTGGGGCTTAAAACAGTTCCTGTGCTAGTTCAGTCTTGAATGGTTGCTGAATAAAACCACAGATAATGGAACATTTTTAAATCCGCAATTTTAGTGTTGACCAACTCAATAAATTCCGAAGCTTTTTCTTCAGTTGCAGTTTCAATGTTTTTGCAGGTATTAGTAACGAAAATAGAATCCTATCACGGTAAGGAATATTATGAGGCTGACTTTATGAGAGTGAAGCCTTATGCAGCTTTAACAACAAATAGGTCCCGTGGCCATAGTACTGCCCTGGTGCCTCTAGCCCCACCAACAGTACTCCATGTTTGTTAACCTAAATTGTGTACTTATAAGTACATGGGGGTGGTGTACTGTATACCTTATTTCTGGGTAGGACTGCACACAGTGTCTACACAGGAATGCAAGACATATATAAGAAGTTATGTAAAAATGTCACCCAACTGCTAGGGCTAGTGATTGAGAGCCAAACGTGGAAATGAGAGTACCAGTATGAGTATTCCATGAAACACTTGTGCTGTGAAATCTTTGGTTATGCAATGAAACTGATTATATTTCATAGTTAACATTCCCACCTCACTAACCATTGAGTCATCTAAATCAGTACATCTCTGTGAATAATATATTCCTTATTGAAATACATACTGCTTGCACAGTTGAAGCCAACATACAAGGATTGATACTTCGATCGCTTGTTGTCAGTTCTTGGAAGAAGAAAAATTTACTGTCATTTTTCGATTGTGAGAAAATAACCCATAGGTCATTGGGACGAAAGTGCGTACTACCCAAGTGAACGGCACATCCCTGTATATCCCTGGATATACTGTATTTGCTTTGAGCGAAACGAATTAAATGATAAGTGTGCGTGATCTTACTGGTTTCTCTTGGAAAAAACTAAACCGCTCGCTGTCGTCTGACAAACGGCAGTAGCATAGGCTATTTGGGCATCTGCCACCGGTTGCGATCTTCTGGTTTTATATTTTCCCTATTGACTGATTAATTCTTAAAAAATGCAAGTAAGTGCTACACAATGAGATAAATATAGCTATATATATAAAGCTCGTTGGTGCTACATCACATGGGTTTTTATGTTTCTTAAAAAATCACACTCTTCCGCCTCTTAATGTGTTAGATAATCGGGTCGCACTTTGAAAGGGGCAAATTGCCCAGTCTGTTTACACAGCGAGTAACCATGTCACGTGACTAGAAGCACTTTCCAATATGGTGTCAATTAGTCAGCTACAAGTGTGCCTGGTCTATAATGTTAAGATGTCTATGATTCCAACTAAACCACTGCGACAGACTTGTTTATGGTCCACAGCAGTTAGCGTGCATTTGTAAATAATATACCATAAAGACGTTACAAAAGACCGTCCATGTTTAATTTCAAGTGGTCTGAAATAATCAACACCACAATTTGTGAAGGGTTTGCGGTCACCAGTGACATGCTGTACTGGTAAATCTGCCATCTGTTGTCCACCTAGTTTGCCCTGGTACCTTCTACATTGAACACACTTAGGCAAAATATGGTTCACAATATTACTTGCCTTCAAAAGCCAAAATCTCGCAATCTTGTCAACACCAGTGGATACTTGGTGAATTTAGAATTGCTGGTGGCTCTTTCTTTAACACAGTCTGCAGCACGCCTGTCTTGTCATACAGCATTTACTGATGAACACTGTATTTCCATTTACTGTGAGAAATAGACCAGTGAGCAGTAACAACCATTTGTAAAAATGATAGATATATTTCTGTTTCTCTCTCCTTGCAGTACTTATCAAACGATAAAATTATCATCACTTTAAAAAGAATTACATATTAAAATGGTATTGCCAGACAACTTTCATTGCAAAGACCCAGCACAATATCATGTCTACAGGTAAATACTTGAAAATTCCACCGGGTTTACCTCTATCATGGAATATACGTCTGGTCGCAATGCTCAAAGAAGACTCATAAAACTTACAGTTCCTAAACTTCAAAAATTAAACAATAAACTTGACATGTGGAAAAAAACTATCCAACAAGATAACCAGAAATTTTGATTACTCTAGCTAGTTCCACAATTCACCATTAACACTTAACCCACTATGAACCTGTTCCATCAAACTGAAATGAACTTTTGACTAAGACCGTTCACCACTATAAAGCTGATCTCGAATTGTTCCAAACATGAAGTGATCACTGAGCTTGGTTCGTTATTGCTGGTGACCATCCAACTTGTTGAGCCTGGACTTAAGCAATTATGAACTTCAGGTCTTTCAAGACCCACAAATCGCCTCTAATTTGAGTAAGGAACAAGCGGAGGTCAATTTCAAAACTAAGTAACCTAAATCAAAGGCCATTTTGATGGAAGGCAGGTTTGTAGTAGCTTTAGAAAAGAAAACTGCTTTAAGCTGACTTGCACTCACATAATCGAGACTTTTCACATGTTTAGTGTAAACGGGCACTCAATAACTAGAGGAGTTAAACTCCACGTATTTCTACAGATTAGGAATATTTTTCTTGGTTTGCTGCAATTTTACATGACAAGAACTTTCTTAAAAGTTATACAAAAAGCAATAAGCATAGACTCGTCCTTCAAAACGTATTGCATACAATTTAGACTTGATACCCTTCTCAAATAATTTGGATTCATATTCACAGGGAACATATGCATATTTCTGTCAAATACAGTCAATTAGTTACATTCAGCAAATGTAAAATGCAACCTACAGTCAAAATCTGCCTTATAAAATGTCCTTAAGACTCAATTGTTCAATAAAATGAAACAAATATCTCAAATCAAAGTAAGTTATTCCAACATACTTTAACATATCTCTTATCAAATTCAAACAACCTGTAAAACGTGTTCAGATAAAATGCAAAGAAATGTCCATTCACATTCAGATGTACGAAGTCTCTTAAAAACATTATCCCATCATGATTGCACATCAATATTACAACAAACACAGATGAGTTTCCAAAAGTCCTATTAAAAGTAATATAATCATTAGCATAAGATTAACTCTTTGAAAATATCGCGATATATGTTGCATCTAACTCTCATCACCTAATTTCAACAATCTGAATGACCACTCTTATTTGTCTTCAAAATCAAGGATAGTAAATGTCATCAACGTTCAACAGTATTTGCTGGTTCATACAACTGACTCAACAGGAAATACACAGTGACTCAGAATTAGATCACACCCCAGCATGACAGCCTGCTCTGCACAACTCAGCCAAAGTCTTCCAGATTTATGCTAAATCTGCATGAGTGTATCCGCCTGTGATACAGCGCCAGAGACAGGATCATAATATCCCGCCAGGTAATAAGTGTTGTTATTGGCTGACCCATGTTGGACACGAGACGTGTAATCGTCATATGGCAAGACTTCACACCTATGTGATATCGTTTGAACATCATTCTCATCCTCGTGTGACGACTGATACAAAGCACCCTGCAAGTAGATACAGTTAATAGTCAACAGCTGCTGTCTCACTGGCTGTACTGCTAATGTTTCCCTCCCTGACATATGACAATAAGGGAAAGCAACTGCTTCCTATAAAACAGGGCTCGACTCTATGAAAATTGCCAGGTTGCATTTTGCTACCTAGCCAAAATCCCAGGTTCCATTTTCAAAATCCTGCTCACATTCATAAATGCCAAGTCGCAAAACTTTTCCGCCATTTTAAGTGCCATTTCAAAATACAGCTTGCATTCATAAATGCCAGGTCACAAAATTTTTCCAACATTTTTACTCGCCAAATTTGATTTTTTAGATCATCCAGAAAATGTTTAGATTTTGCTCTTACCTGCGGCGTTAAATACTCGCAAAATTGAGTTCTTACATTCAGATACAGCGTTACTGTTCTTCACGACTGCCATTGAAAGGCTCTTAGAGCCCAAGACTAGTTGCCGACGAGAAAGTTGAATCAGTGCTCTCTAACCAACACATGTATTTGAGTGGCTAATTTTGCAAAGTGAAAAGGGAGAAAATACTCATTTAAAAAAGTATCAGCGATTTTGTTAGGCCTGACCTACTATATTTGACCGTCTTTTGGTGATTAATAGGGTTGTCATTTTCACGTCTGCGGTCTTTTGTGAAAAAAACAAGACGCACATTTCCAAGTCACGATCGTTTGCCAGGACCGCATGTGCGCACTAACAATGAGACCGACCTGTACTGCAGTGCGATCATCAGGGACTCTGTCGTGGATATTCGATAATAAGGACATCTTACATGAAAACTAAATGTGTTTTTCCACCGCAAATTTTGGTGAGTTGATCGTTTAAGAATTAGTATAAGCACCGCTGTTTTGTGACACTTCAATCACATGTAATGCCATGGTACGAAACTTTCTTCGGCGCATCCGGAAATTTGCAAAAATAGCCGAAAATGTTAGCCAATGAAACACGTCAAAGATCGATTATGCATTATCCCACCTTCACATGACATGCTTACAAGTCATGAGGATGGATGTTGTCAGTTAGTGTTCTTATGAACTTGATTTAGCAAAAACCAAACAACGGTGGATTCACACAAGCTGCTTTATATTTACCAGGTATCTGATGACAAGTGTAAAAACTCAGCTCACACATGTTTCCATGTCGTATTTTGCAACTTGATACGAGCTGGCAAAAATCTCAGCTCGCATTTCAAAATTTCAGGTCCTATGTAATCTCTGTTTATTGTAATTAGAGATCCATCAGACTGTCATCATAGTGACAAAGAGAACTAGTTCAAAGTGTACTAACTCAATGATTTAAGATGTATTTTGAATACAGTGAACAGGAGATATGACGGAGACAATTGGCAAGATATCAGTGCCTATCCATGTAACTGTGGAGTTTGATGGGATAACCTAAGTATTTTAATATAGTATTTTAATATATTCTAAAATGTAGATAACCCGCCATATGTAGTAATGTACATGATAACGTCACACGAAAGTGGACGACCCTCATAACTAATGTGTATGCTCTGGATAGGCGGGCACAGGGGAGGGGTACTGGCGTATCGGACCCCCTTAGCTAAAGCGGCAAAGCAAAAAAAAGTAGACCATTTCTATTTTTCATTTTTACAGACCACTGGGTGCAGAGATCATGCCACAAAATTTTATTACAGGTTTTTTTACTCATTCTTTGATGTATAGAATTCTCTTCAGAAACCTATCCAATAGGGTTTCATAAAAGAGCTCCATTTTTAATATTGTTGGACCCCCTTTCATAAAAAGCTGGATCCGCCTTTGTTCTGCCTTACATAAAGTTGTGGAGCCCTCTGACTGCAAGGCAGGACCCAGCCGTGCTGTGAGCCGGGCCCTCTGCTGTAGATTAGTTGATGATCCGGCAAGCGTAAAAAATCCATACACATTTCCAACCAAATACACAACAAAAATTGCACCCACCTATCGTGCAGTCTGGAATTTTACATATATTTCAACATACAAGCAGACGGTCTCACCTGACTACAGTAAATAATGCTCCTTCGATTGCACAAAAAAACTGTCTGGCATGCTCACACTGACATTTAGTGCCTCTGGCCATGCACACTAGGGATGTAAATGGACTCCATTGGCTACTTGTGTTTGTCCCTCAGAAGCACAAGACAAACATCCACCATCACAATGCAGGGGCGGATTCAGGATTTTGAGTTGGGGGGAGGGCAGTTGTAACTCTTTCTTTAGTTTCAACAGTAATTTAATTGTTACCGTTTACACCGACAGTTAAAACTAACCCTAGTTCATGGTTTTAGTCACTAGTCATTGGTGAAACCGCGTTTCGATACACACCAGGTAATGCCTTAGTGCATCATTGTTTCCAACGAGATCTGACATCAGCGCCACCTACTGAGTTGTAACTTTGCAACTGCTGTGTTCACACAGAATTAGAGGGTTATAACCGTGCTACAGAAATAACTATTAAGCCGGTTTTAGAGCGTTCAAACCATGAGTTATAACCTTTAAAACTATTACAAAAGTTATAACAGCTTTAGCGTGAACAGGGTATAAATCACAAGTCTTGTTTAGATAGGAGGTAAATAAAAAGCACCAGCCTCACCTTAATTCCAGCTAGTTTCCTGGCTGCTCCTTTTGTTTCTTCAGGGTGGTAGAACCATCGGACCTTAACCACCATGTTACCGGCCCAGCCTTCCCACATACTGATGATGTGGCCAATATAAGGCAAGTGTGGTCTACCAGTGGTCAGAAAGATTGCAGAATCGCCAACCTGGAAGGAAAAAGACGGGTGTTTTACACTACATCTAAACAAACGAATGGACTGTTTTTTAACATAAAACAGTGATAGCCAGAATGGTGATTTCGACGTTTTTACAAAGCATTTCATATATACAAGCACCAAGCATGAATCAAAGTTTTATCTGGGAAGGATGACTACATCTTGTTACAAAGCATTTCGTATATACAAGCACCAAGCACAAATCAAAGCTATATCTGGGAAGGATGACTCCATCTTGTTACAACAAAGACCAAGCAATCATTGGATCAATGTGTCCAATGTTTTTCTGATATAGTGGCGAAATAATAAAACACGCCTTGTCGCAAAGTGGTGTTAGAGTAGTTGATGGACAGCACTCTGCGCTTTTGTATGGAGGTTTAATGCAATGAAATTTCCCAGCGTTTTTTATTAATTCAATGTGACCACAATGATGTCAAATTACCACTTCTGTGTGCTGTGATAATCAAATGTTCCCCATTTTAAGAATTTTGAAAAAGAGCAATCCATGCACAAGACATACCAAAATTTATCAGCAAAATGTCCTGGAATTCCCAGTCCTAACGACTGTGTGCAAGCCAGATTTCTTGTTACAACAGTTGAGTGCAAGCGTAAGCCACCAACAGAGGAGAAAAAATGATGAGTTATGACTGGGAAAAATACTGTTCTGATTACTTTGGCATGAATTTGCCTTCTACTTGAAGCAAAAGACCATTCCTCAACATTTGTTATAGAATAACCTACGTCCAGGTTTAGAGGCTGACTGACCTCCTGGTTACAACTTGAGTGTATCTAGCAACCAATGCTTGCATTTTGTCTGAAAATCTCTCAGCATTTGATTGAATGCCTACCCTAATAACTTCTCTGCCCCTGGTTATGGCTTTATAGAACTCCTTCTTAGCTTTGCCCTTCAGTCCTGGTCTCTTGGTGCATGAGCCCAACCAGGACCACAGTTGTGGAGGTGGAAGTACAGCTGTAGTGGCACAGGGGTAGACAGTGTCAACAGTTTTTCAAGTTTTACAAATTTAATATTTGACTGAGAATATACCACAACATCATTCAAAAATACCCATTACATTAATAACTGTTCAGTGAAGGCAGTGAAAGTCATTTCTTGTCCTTTGATTAAGAGACAAGCTGTAAACCTTTTCAAGCTCAAGATAACCAATTTCAGCAATAGTCACCTACCGGGATCCCGGATTTTGAGAACCAGCTGTAAGTGACCATTACCTAAATTTCCAATATTTTTACAGGTTGCCATATTTAATTGTCACTCCCAATCATTTGTGTGTAAGCCAACAGAGGCAGTATGTTCTCTCAATAATTCTCTAATTCCTTAAAATAATTTTATCACTTCACATAATGGAACATGAGTTTCAAAGTTTTGAGCACATGTTTGATCAAAAATTGTTAAGCTGGTGATGTGAAATTATGTTGCTGGTTTCCAGAACGCGAAACAAAACTTCCAGACTGACATATTCTCTAAGGAAAGTGGTACAGTTACAGCAAGCTATTGACTTAAATACATGATACAAGTGAGATTCATCAGTAAATGCTATGAAGACTATCATTTGTGTAACCCAAGTCATTGCTGGAACAATATAAACCCAGCCTGTCCAAGCAAAACTGTGAATTTCATTTAAATGAAACACCATCTTACCTTCACGTTTGTTACCAGACAATGATCGCTTAAAGCTTGGTTTTCTACTCTTTTTCTCTATATCACAGTTGACATGGTTACTGTCAACAAATGTCCACTTATTTTCTTTGCTAGGGGAGACATCTTGGTTGTGAGTCTTGCTTGTATCATCATACACAAACTTAGCCGGCTTGGGTTTGATATCCCGAGGCTTCCCTTCCTGTCGTTCCAATATTTTCCTCGCCTGCAGTTCCCATTTAGCCAGTTCTGTTTTATCAATGTTGTTTGTTTCCTCTTCTCCATCATAGAAGACTTCATTTTCGCTGATAGCATCCAAGCTTTCCAGGCGAGGCTTTTTAGGTGGTCGCCCTGGTCCTCGCTTGATTTTCTTTTCAGGTGGCATTTCCAATGGTGACTTAGGGGACATATTGGCAGACACAGTAGAAGCAGTTGATGGGCGGCGCTCCCTGGTGGCTGAAGACCAATCCACCACCTCAGACAATGCACTGGTGCGTCGTCGACCAATCAGAAATATTGGATTGGGGTCATACTCTGCAAAATGCAAATAGTGTGATAGTGGACACTTGTGCTATATATAATACAGACTCAAGTGAAAGGTGCGAGACCTCCATGTTGTTTCTGTTAATAATGTTAAAAAAATTCACACAAGAAACGGGAAGATAAATATGCATAAATATGGATGATGTTCACATAAAGAGGTTTTTACAAACAAAAGGAATCACAACAGACATCTTTGTTTTTCCTCAAAGTACATGGTCAAGCATTACCATTACATAATCCTCAAATAACTAGCACTCACCAATAACTGGGTAGTCTGCAGGTAACATATGTACTTGATCAATAGATATTGTTCCCGAGTCACCATCATCAAACTCCACAGTGATCAGCTTGTCGTCCCTGTCTGGGTTAGGACTGCCCTCCTCCACTGTACCAGGGTAGAGACAACTAAACTGTTGGCTCCAATAGGCACAGATACGCGCACCAACTGGCAGCTGACAAGGGGAGGTTGGTTGAACATCCAGGATCTAGGGAAAGGAACATATCAAATAGTTATGTATGCAGGTAGTGCCATTATTGGTATGAACAACTACACCACACATCTCCTTTCAGCCCACAAAATCATGTTGGCTCGAGTAAATGATTTTTGTTAGAAAAAGCCTTCATTAGACAGGAAAATGATAAATCTTGTAACTGGTTGTGAACTAGATTGTAAAAAATTAAAGTTCTAGTAAGGTCACATATATAAGAATTTCACAAATTTTCCATAAATCATGGAAGGTGATGGCTGGCCAAAATCAAAGTGTTTCACTATCATCCCAACATTCGATAAGAATTAATGACAGAAACTCTTCACTTTGGTCAGCTACACAGTAGAGGTGCTTAGTTGAGCAGAAGCAGAACTGGATTCAGCTATGCTATTTACAGTGAAATAACTGTTTTTCATGCAAACTTGCTATACATTCCATATATGTAGAACAATAACAAGCCATCTTAACATTCACCCAGACAGTGCACACCCTCAGATATAGCTTGCTACTTACTATCTGATTCAATATCTCCTCTTGACTGTAGATGTGTGGTCTACCACCACGCTCACCATCTATTATCACACCGTATCTGAAATGACCACAAACAGCTTTGCAGTTGCTGTGCATAGAAATACAAACCTGAATACCAAAACTATTTTGTGTAGTTCACCTGGCCACCCTCCCGAGCATAACAACATAGGGCAGGGTTGACACTGAAAATGAATCTTTCTTCAAGCCTCTAAGATTTCAAAACTGGTTAATACATAAACTCTTTTAACTCAATAAAAACAAAACATTTAGACAGAAAACCTTGTGAAGGAAATTGTGTCATTAATAAACAAGCAATCTCAAGAGTTTAAACTCACAAAATGCATCCTTATTCTCCAAAATATTACCAAGTTTAGGGCCTTGTTACACCAAGGTAGTTCTAAGTATGAAGTCATAACTGGCGCAAAACCAAGTGCTGAACAACCAAGTGTTGTGCAATCTGAGTAAAAATGCCGTGTACAGTGTTGTATGCCAGTCAGTGTTGTATTAGAGGTACACAGTGTTGTATTCGAGGTACACAGTGTTGATTTCGAGGTACACGGCATTGTATTCCGGGAAAACATAGTTGTATTCAAGGTACAAAAGGTTGTATTCAAGGTGCAGAGAGTTGTATTCAAGACATGTACCCAACCAACTTCATTGAGATGTTAAAACGGAGACATATTCATTGATGAGTGATAATATTTAACATACAATTTGCAGACCCAGCACTGGTGTTACCAAGTGCAGGCGATGTTTGATGAATTTTTATACATAAACAATAATTTGAACCACATTTGTTTCACTTGATAACCATAGCCAGATGAGGGCAGGACTGACTTCTGCATGTTATATACATTTTCAAAACAACCACTACGTCATTCATGATGCTTAATGCTTGCAATGCATCTATTCCTTTATTTCCACACGTTATTTTGAGTTACATTTAGTCAACAGTAGGGCCTAAACTATCCAGAACAACAGTGAATTGCAGTCAGAACTGTTCTTTCCATGAGTCTTGAATTATCGTTTCGGTGCTCATTTGAGACGGGTACTTATTTAACAACTGTTTTTTACTGGCTTTTACCCAGCACTTATTCGAGACCTGCGCTTATTAAGGGACAAATGCACTACAGCCAAGTTTGGACAGTGTTAGTGTTCCACCACAGAGTATTGATGCCTGCACCAATGTTTCAAGTTTGATTGTTTATTGACTACTGCACAAAACCAGAGATCCACTGGATTTTAATTAGCAAACGACAACACAGAATTATCAATTTCGTTTTTTTAATCCCAATATTAGGCGAACATTCAAAGACACAAACATGACCTACATGTCTGGTGGTTGAATCTCTCGAACTTCGCCTTCATAAAAAAGTCCCTCCATAGGAACTAGGACACGGAGCCCATTATGCAGCTGGTCAGCAAGAATGATGCAGGAACGAAGTTCTGGAACATTCCATTACATGAAGCATATGAGAATAAGAAGTTAACTCAAGACGACAGTATAAGAAACAGTGTTAAAAACAGTACATCATGAACATGCTAGTAAACAAGGACGCTAAATCAACACTGTGTGAAAGAAAACTTAAATGCAAATGAAACATGCAAAATAATAAGGAAAAAATGCAAAAAATCCATAATGTTTGTAGTGAGTTAGTCACAATTTGTTACACAATCCTTTGTGCTTACAGTGCTTGTTTTAGGAAATATAGATCATAAATGTCAAGTTTTCATGTACCTGGTGCTTTTGGTTTAGCGAACGTACTCAGTGGGAGGTCATCACCATCACTGTCAGCAGCCTCACTTTCACACAAAGCCGCTTTGTCAGATACAGAGTCGGGGCTGCACAGGGCATTCTTTATAGGAGCCTTTAACATTGAACAAGTGAACGAATTTAAAGACTGTGTATTGTAAGAACTAGACTACCTTTATACAAACCTGATGACAAAGTGCAAATCGAAATGAAATTCTTAACAACACAAGTGTTTCTAAAAGTTTCTAACTACAGTGGAATGTATGAATCAAAACCGAACAGTATATGTTTCAATGATCTAATAACAATTTGAGACACTAAGTCGTAACAATGGCTATTCCTCAGCATGAAATCTATTGTCCTGAATAAACTTGAACATATGTTCAACTAGGCAACATCAAACACAGTGAATGATACTTTTGATTTAATGCCATCATCAAACACTGAAATTTACAAATACCATACAAATTAGATTATACTCGACATACCAGTTCAGTAACTGTCACCTCAGTCGGCACTTTGAGCAACTTTTCTGTCAGCGATTGGCAGACACTACTGCTCCTTTGTTTAATCAGTTTCTTAGCCTCCTTTCCAGGTGAAGGAGCGCAGGAGTTTGTCTCTGATTTATGACTTGGTGTGGGGGAAGGTAGGGGGCTAGCATCGCTCAAGAAGATCCTCTCACTTCGTCGCCTATGCCAGCTCTCATCAATGAATGGGCACTTGTTACCAAACTCCGTCTACAATATTAGCCAGAGGATATGTTAACAAAATTCATGAATGGGACACACAAACGCAAATTTTCAGTTCAGCTCAAATTATTAAGAAGATAGCTGGTAAACGCTATGGACATCAGGTGGAGGAAAATAAATCAAAGTAAACTGTTCAAATGAACATCCACGAACTTGTTCACATTTCAGTCTCTATATTCAAATAATACAAAAATTCTCAATTAATTGTGAGTCTATAAATTATTTTAAATTCTTAATTATGGAGATATAGGTAATTCCAGTTTAAATAAGGTAACTCCATAACTTAAGACAGTCCAAGCTTTTTGAATATGCATGGCATATAACACTTAATTTCAATGAGTTGTATTTGTAGAAAATTGTAACAAATCAAATTCATTGCCAATGGTAAACAAAAAACGACTCACTCAAATGAAAGTTTAGAGAATATCATATTCTGTAAGGGCTGTTCCAGCAAAATCTGTATGGGAGGGGGGGAAGGCACTTTTATTTCGTACCCACCGCCTATATTTTTCATTTATTTCTCCAACCCATGACCCATAATTTTTTAATTATTTTTAATAGGTTAAAATATAAAATCCAACACTTGCAAACAAATTGCCTCCAGGAGGACCTGTTAAGAACTTAGATGATTGACAGACAAGAACTAGTTGTCTTGTCCAATATTGTCAAAAACTTATTTAAGTAGCCTGTGAGCAATACTTTTGGCAGCCACCAGGTGTCTCTGTTCACCATGTGTCTATAATTTCAATGAACATTTTTTCAATTATAAGGATCTATGAATCTCAAACTGACTCCACGAAATCTTTTATACTTCTATGTCAAGTGAATATGGGAACTTGTTTATCTTACTCCTCATACTTTTTATTTAAAAATCATCAATTTTCTTATATGTGTTAACACCAGTTTAGTGTTGCAAAACTTCAATTCAATAAGACTGCAGACAAACAAGTGGCTCAAATCAAGTTGCCCATGACTTGATTAATGGCTTAGCTAACCTATTGCACTCTGTTCACTGGCAATATGGGCTGAAGTAACCAACCTGTCAACATTAACAGGTCAAGAAATACCACCCATTTTTAATGCATCACTTCTTAAAGGAACAACCACCCATAATTTGAGTTTTTTTCTGAACACCACAACCCATGAATTTTTATTTCTACTGCCGTCCCCCCCCTCCCACCCGGNTTTTACTGGAACAGCCCTAAGATAAAAATTGTTTTTTCATTGAAACCAATCCGTGCCTTAAAAGGTAATCTCAAAAATCAAATTGGGAACATAACTGAAACTACAACTTTGTCCTTACACCTTACCTTCACAGATATGGGTTCCATCACAGATGGTTTAGTCTTAGACAACTGTAGCACGCTAGACATGGCTTTGGACGACTTGGCCACTAAAGTTTCTGAAAAAAAGTAATGCAAGACAACTATAGGCACCCATGTTATACACTTACAATAATAAGTCATTCAGAAATTATAAGAGCATGAAAATTTTGAGACATCCAGTTAAGAAAACAGATAAAGTTTGAGTCTAATACTGAAATAAAACCTTACAAAAATTAGCGACGTTGCGTACGCATCTCACGGACTTCAGCTTGGCTTGTGACGTTATTGTCATTCTGGCCAATTGGTGGTGTTTTGACCAGACGGTGCGGCATTGACGTCAGAACTCCATCCCATATGTGTGATAAATCGAATCTTAAATCGCCTCTTTTATTTAAAGAGGTACTCTCCATGAGCGCAATGAGAGTCCCTCTTTAAATAAAAGAGGCGATTTAAAATTCGATTTATCACACATATGGGATGGAGTTCTGACGTCAATGCCGCACCGTCTGGTCAAAACGCCACCAATTGGCCAGAATAATGATAACGTCACAAGCCATGCTGAAGTCCGTGAGATGCAGACGCAATGTCGCAAATTTTTGTAAGTTTTTAGTCCAGTATTAGACTCAAATTTTATCATTCAGAAATGCTTAATGAAGAAAGTTTTACATTCTTTTAAAAAAAATGATTGAGCGAGAACTTGACAAACAAATGCGATCTGAAGCAATAACAAATGCACGATATAATACACACAAGACTTTCTATTCAACATTGATTATTACTGGCGAAACAACATATTTAAGAGAAATAACAAAAATGTACCTAATATTCATTTTCGTTACATAATGTTGCTGCAGAAAAATGTATTGTGTGTAAAAACTTTGAGTGGGACAATTTTTCTGGAAAATAGTTATAGAATTTTAGCTAGAAAAAGTATATAAATTCAACCGTAACACTGGTATAAATATTTTCGGGAATTAGTTTCATATACTTACTTGTGCATGGTTTATCATTGGGACTTATTTTCTTAGGACGGCCAACTTTTCGCTTCTTATTGGGTGAATCTGGACTTGAATTCAACTGTTTATCACTGAGAACTTGTGTCAATGGACGTTTCTTAGACTCAACCTTTGGACTGTCTGCAGGTTTCTCTCTTGGAACTGTGTATTATACATTACAAGAATGTAAAACATGACTGCCCACTATGATACTGCCCTGTTAATAAATGAACATTAAGTTTTTTGTTTTTGAAAAAGAAATTTCTGCTGGACTGTGGGGTTAAATATATTTTATCATCAGAAATTTTAAGGCAGAAACATGCCAAGGATCACAATCAAGAGGCATCAATTGGCTAAAATGGATACCTGTGATTTAGTAAAAAAAACTTCAGTATTTCCACTTAATTTCTGCATGACCTGTTTTGACAGGTCGCTGTGACCTGTTTGATTTTGCCTCTGACCTGTTTAAATAGTATGCGACACAATGGATTATTTCACTTTGAACAAAAAAGTATCGTTTCGATATGCAAATGGTGTGCACTGTCCAAATTTTCAAAGTGGTTGCAAATGCGATCTGTCTGAGTTTTTGAGTGTGGAGAACACTGTCCACCATTTTACCAACAACTGTGTACATTGGATTTGAAAAAAGTATGTGTAACTCACCATGACCATGTTCAGGTTTTGTCAATGAGTGAAGCTCTAATTTCTTCTTTTTCATCTGGATAGACTTTGAAAGCAGTAACTTTTTCTTGGCCTTTAGCTTTTCTGCCATCTTTAGCTTATCACTAGAAACCTGAAGTAGAAAGTCAATGAACAATGATTAAAACTACACTACAGTTTAGCTGCATAGTCTACAGGAATATACTGTAGACCTACATGAAATAGCAGCCTGAGATAAAGTGGATTCTTGCTGACATCACAGAACAATAAACACACTTTGTCACTGCCATGCACACCTTTTTTCGAGTTACCCAGTCATAGCCAAATGCACCAACTGGCAAGTTGGGTAATTTACCGTTGGCTACCCAATTAGTATCCTTAATTTCAGAGGAGACAACTACAGTTTAGACAACAGACAACATGAAGACAGTTTTACCAGATCCCGACTTTTTACGCAGTAGATTGTTTGCTAGTCGAATTGCAAAAGATACATTTGTCTCTAAACTGTCCATCGTAACGGTTTCATTGACTTAAGGATTCAGGATCGCAGTTTGTCAGATGTGAGATGAGGTATGAACCCAGGTTGCCAGGGTATGAATTTAAACCAAAACCTTACATTGAACGCCGTGTTTTTTCCCCAAAATCGTGAATTCTCTCTCTGGCAAAAACATGTCTTAACATGTGATGTCATACTTTCAGAATATTACAAAAACAATGTATGTGCATCTCACTCCGCAAGCTTCATTACGGTCCACAAACAAATAACAATTTTAGAACGCTTCTAGGAATTGCACTGTATACTCTATGCATCCTTGTAATTTATTTGGTGCTGGGAAATACAGTTCTAAAAAAAACTTGACAGTGAAAAAGTTAGGAAAATGCTTGATTAATAAAATAGAGATACTTGTTTTTGCCTAATCCAAGTTACAATTACTATCCTCTAATGTTAATACAAAATGTATTTCTACCAAAGACAAATGGGCAAGATTGGGAACATAAGAATTTCTAACTGGGCAATTGTTTAACATCCTATAGTAACAAGTTTCTAATTGCCTAAAATTCAAGTATTGTGTACCTAAACCATACAAGAGCAACGCGGAGCGTTGAAATGCGCCCACAATTGCACCGCATACGGTATCCTTCTAGGGTTGTTTATTGGTACCATAAAGTGGCCAGTAGAGGGCATACTTTGCAAAATGGAAAGGCATGGTCCTTGTCTCCTCAATAGGCTAGGGGCAAAATGTGAGTAATCTTCATAATACAAGCACATCCTATACACCAGTTGCTTAAAGCACCACAGAAACATAGAATTAAAAACAAATTTACCAACATACGAGATTAGCACAGCATTAGAATGCCAGAAACAAATTTCTACTTGGAACTTTTCCTTCA
>NMRA01000241.1:203183-354951 GCA_002633005.1 Phoronis australis
TCACTACTAGGTGCCTACATACCAAATTTCATGAAAATCCGTTCAGGACTTTTGAAGATACAAAGGTAAGCGTAAAAAACTAAAATTGCCACTAGGGGGCACACCGGTAGTCGGATCCGTCCGAAAGTTCGCACATGCCGTCCCATTCATGAATGGAACATATGTGCCAAATTTCATGAACGTATGTCAAAGGGTTTTGGAGATAGAGCCGCGGACGCCGGACGCCGGACGGACGGACGGACGGACGGACAGAGATGACGGCATAATGCGTCCACATATAAATATGTGGGCGCATAAAAAGACATATACTAAAGCTGCAAAGAATACGTACCTAAACTGCAAGGAACATGTACCCAAACTGCAGGGAACACGTACCTATACTATAGGGAACGCGTACTTAAACTACGAGGAATACGTACCTCTTTTAAGTCCTTCTTGCTCAACTTCTTGTTCTTTAAAGAAATTTTCTTTTCACCTGAGCCATCACCTTTTGACTGAGTAACAGACTTCCTTTGCTTATCCTTTTTACCTTTGATTTCCAATTCATTCTGGACAGATGATGACTCTGTAGGGATTGAGCTTGGAGAACTATCAGTAGATTTGCTCTTTCCAGGCCTGATGAAATGGTTAAATTTTGTTATCAGACTTTACAAAGACATGCATGCACTAACAGTGTTAATGTCCAATGATCTCAGATACTTTATGGTTTTCAAAATATTTTAGAGATAATAACAAGCACTCCTTGTTCATAAAACACTGGCATATATAAATATGAACGTGCTAACAGAACTTGCATTCCAGGCTCCTCAGATACTCACTTTCGCCCTCTTGTTTTTCCAGTTAAAGCCTTTTTCTTTGGCCTCCCAGGACCCCGTTTACCAGACTTATCGCTGCTGTCAGACAAACTATAACAACAGACAAAGAACAAGAACAATGAGAGACACAAGACATTAGTACACATGTTAAGTCATCATCCATTATCTCATTCAAGGGCATAAATGTCAAAGTAGTCTTGAGGCTATGTCAGACCCTAGTAAAATGTCCAAATTTGGATAACTTCAGATATCTGAAATGGATGATCAGATCCAAATGAAACTTTCGGATACTGTGTTTTATGCACTGTTCTTCAAACTATTATGAATTGTTTTTAAAATGTTCCACTTTTGCAAGAGGGGCTATTAAAAATAGGGTCTTTAGGACACTTATGAAAAACTCAAATGTTGCACAATAGAAAAACAAACAACAATTCAGAAAAGAGCAACAGTGTCTTATGTTGAAGCTTCATATAAAAAATTTGACCATTTTATTGACAACATTGTTTGCCTACGAATAAGTACACATTTTTTTTGGCTAAAATATACAAAAAGACATTTTGATGTAGTTATTACATATTGGAATAACGTAAAAAATCAATTTCCAGAAGAGGCCTTTTACTTTCAAATTCTATAGCTTTCTAGATATCTGGCTAAATCCGCACACTTGGCCGCAAGGTTAGACACACCCTTAAGTAAGAACTACCACCTGGTTAACAAAATAATGATTTGATGAAATAATGAATGTGAAAAACATTTTCAATATAAATTGCATATCAGACTTATTGTAGTATTAGATTTTAGTCAAATCAGAAGCAAGAAGTGGAACGATATTACGCAAATATTTTGCAGGTACAGCAGTCGGACAGAATAGAAAAAAATATCGTAACTAAAACCTCACTTCATATCACAGATCTTGCGATTTTTTGCTTTAATCTATATACTATGGTACCTGAGGATGATATTCCTAATATCGAAACATCATTTTCGTGCTTGTTTTCCCTTACACTACCATCACTCTTCTAAAGTAGGAAGCTCAAAAGGCAAAACAGTCTATTTTTCCTCTTTTACTGAGGCATGGTGAGGTACACACATATTCTACAGTTCTTCACACCAGGGGAAACATTGATTTCAGAGCGAACAATAAAAAGAAAGTTTGGTAATTGTCATACTGGTGCCTCTCTCGGCTGGCTCTCTGTAATCTCGCTAGCTCTCGTTGTTTCTCCTTGTACCGACGCTGAAGCTCCGATAGACGCAAACGAAACTCGACTTCTATGGCCTCCATTTCTTCCATAGCTAGAGAAAAATTATCATCTCAACATTTAAAAAAAGAACAAAAACGAGTAATTTTGTAGATGCTAACATTAAGCAGACAAGAAATTTTTAACATTATGTTATGACACAAAAGGATCACAGAAAAAAGTTTTATTAAAAACACTGAAATCTGTATCTACTTCCCCACTTACAAGACTGAACGTTTCCAGACATGAAACGAGCAAAAGCTTACATTTGTGCTATTTAACCATATCAAACTAGGTCTTAAAATTTCCTTGCAATGACTACATTGGTTTCAACATTTAGTTTGAATTGTGAGGTAATCTGCAAGGAAAAAGTGTTCCAGCTGGCCAGGTCTATGAGTTTTTCTTATTCATAAATGGTCTACATGTTCTCAGTTGGCACAGAAATGGAGAGACCACTTTTGATGGGGTTTGAACTGATATAGTTTTGATGCTGTTTTCTAAGACCACTAAACAGGAGGAAATGCATGTTGGTCATATTTTTTCATGCAGTAGACAGACTAATAAGAAACAATGTTATGTAATTTTAGTGACAATTGTATAATTAATTAAACGTATTGGTTGTTTACCAAAATTTGTATCCTCCTATGAATACATAGGAAGTGATTCACCGTATGTCTTTGACCAGTTGTGGGGTGGTTATAATAATAGCCACTGAGTTTTGTTGAGCTAGTTGACGTGTAACTTAAATTCTTTGAAACTGGTCAGCTTTGAGATGAGGAATTTTGAACAACAATAATCTGTTATTATCCATCGGAAATTACTTAACTTTTGATTGTCCCACATCATATTTTGCAATGGTTTGGATTCATTCCTGGAATCCAGCAACTTTATTAAGTGAATTGTTTTGGAACTGGGAGTAGCATTTTGGAGGACATTGGTGGGATTTATGTTGCCCACCTTTATTATATTCAGTATAAATATTCTGTTAGCTACACTAGAATTCATATTGCTTGGAAAGAGGCTGCTGCTTGCTTCAGAATCACAGATACATTGGTAACAAACAATTTTGCATCTTGATGTTTGACTATTAACTTTGTTTTTAGAAACAATTATTCCTCAGTTTTTTGACTGTTTGATTGATTCATAGCAATTGTTCTTTAACTATACGTTTCTGCTAAGTAGTGTTTGCCTAATTATGACTTCAATATGTTTTCAGACGTGTATTTTAGTAAGATGTATTTGGTATTTCAATTTGTATTAAAGATTATATTATCTTCATTAATTGTTTCAGGTTTAACGGTATAACGTATTCGTATCACGTATTCGTTACGTACAGGTATCTCGTATTTTGTACACCTATATGTATCACCTATTCGTAATTTGTATAGGTATTCCTATACATATCATAAATAAAATTTTATGAACCACTGTTACAGTATTATTATGCACGTGTAACCCACTAGGCCAACAATAAAAACAAAAACAAAGACATCTAGTGTGCGTGTGAATACACGTTTAAGTATCTTTACCTATCAACGGAGGAGACAGGGGCATGTCCGTATCCTTCTCTTCCCTTTTGGTGAACAAGTAACTTGAGGATCTCTTTTCAGTAGAATTCCGCTTTGTTTTCTTTGTATAATTCTCATTAATGTCCACACTTATAGGATAGTCCTCAATAGGTGGTGTCACTCTCTCCCAATATCTGTCCTCAGTGACCTTGACCAGGTCTTCAAAACTGCTTTTCTGTTCTTTAGCAGGTGCACTGATTGGTGGATTACTATCACGTTGTGCCTGATCACAGGATGCCGCTGCTTCTAAAACTTGTGTAACTTTAATAAGCTCCTCCAGTTTGCTGTGGGGAGCTTTGTTTGAAGTTCTTAACAAATCACACTTTGACACTTGTTCAGTGACGCGAACGAACTCTTCCAATTTGTTGATTGGTTGCTTGACCTCCACCTGAGGCTGCTGCTCAGCCAATGAACTCAGAAGCTCTAATCCGCCAACAGAATTTAAGCTTGGAAGCGTTTCTGTTTTGCCAAAATCAGCTTCATCAACAGTGGTCACATCCAATATTTCACTGTCACAGTTAGTATCAGACAAAGAGTCTTTATCATCTGCAACATAACACTTAACTTCAACGTCCTTTTTGATGGTCACATTTTCTTCTAAATTGACGTTACAGTTCACTGGACTATCCTCACTGCCTGCAGGGGGATCCATTTTCTCAGACTTTGTACATTCAACCTTTTCACGTTTACGACTTTCTTTAATGTCCCTTCCTTTCTTAACGACATCTTTTGTGGTTTCTTTTTTGACAGCTTTTGCAGAAGAGCTGCTTTTTACACTCTTCTCCGACTTCACTGGCGACGGCATCATGCTTTCATCAAATGGTGACGTTCCTCTTGACAATACATTGACATCCACACCAGCCATGGATGGTGGATGTATGGCGGCTAGGTGTGTGGGTGGTGGGAAATAAAATGGCATTGCTGCCGAGATGGCGTACGACTGACTGTGAGACAAGGGAAGGCTAGGAATGAAAGGGTTGTGCAGGATGGCGGCTCTGTTCTGATCACTGGAGTCATGACTTGCACAGGATGTCTCCGGCCCGATGCTGGGAGGGATAGCACCATGGGTGGTCAGTGGATGGCTGGAATGTCCCATGTATGGCCACATTGGCTGACTCTCTAAAATGAACAACATTTAGGATTATGTAATGATAGCATTCCTGGTCACACAAACGACGGCTGCATATAAGAAATGGAGTCACCACAGAAGGTAATATAAAGAATATGGTATCAGCAGCACTTGTGATCAGAATTTTCAGGTTGCAAAAGTGAAAAATTATTATTTTACCTAAAAGGTTGAAGTTTGTACTAAATTTTAGAAATAGGCAATAATAGTCCTCCCGAACTTAAGAACTATAATCAGCAACAAAACAATTATTAACCACATGACCACCACTGTACGGCATTCCAGCATCTATTTGACTTAATTATTAACCACATTATGGAAATGCACAAAAACGTTGCATCAGTGGCTATCTTCTATGAATTTATGAACCGTCAAGACTATCTTCAGACTTTGTTGACACAAAACCCAATGTCCGATATTTGATAAATATGATGAACACCAATCCATGTCCCAATCTTCAGAATCATGAGAAGTTAATTTCAGCTTGAATTTCACCAGAATTTAGAAACAACCCCAAACCGGAGAAATTACAACATAATAGAAAGTGTTTCTTGGGTTTTCTCAAACAAACTATGCTATCTAAAAGGCATTTCTGACAGAATATAGAAGACAATGACTGTGGGTTTAATGTAAGACTGGACATTATTCAACTGGTCAAAGTGGACATTAAAATTTGATGAGACCACATCGTGGTATATGATAAACAGTGAAACAATGGCTTCAACATTAAATGAATATCTAGTTTGTTCCTGCATGCAGATCCAGTCTATCCACTGATGAATAGACATGAATATCGTGAATCTGACAAAGCTCGTACAAAACAAGCAAACAAACAACACCAACCATGTGTTCAGTCAGTTAGAGTTGCAAGAGAAGCTGTGGTAAAAGTACAGTTTTAAGAACAAAATAGTTGCAGCCTCAACAACATTTACTGAAGACCTGAAACAACACTGGCTTATGGGTTTCAAAATAATAACAGAAGTCACATGAGCAATTGGTTGTAAAACATTGATAAACGGTACCTAACATCACTTCAACCAATTCTGCACATCAATAGGTAATTTGTGACGTCAGTAATGTATGTGCAGTTTTGTGAGTGTGCAACAAATATTTATTAGGTATTCAGACAGTAATTATCACTAGGCGTGCAATAGGTTATGTATTTACCTAGGCTTGGTAATAGCATCATTTGCCCTGTTAAAGGATGTTGACAGACTCTATAACCAGAAGGAGGCATGATGTGGGAAGGGTCCAATGGAGCAGGAGGGGTGTGGTACATAGGAGGCAGGCCGTACCACATGGGCGGCTGTCCAGGTCCTAACAATCCTGTCCCACCTAGAAAATCGTTAGCATTGCTCATTTTTATTTTCTCAGCCAGCACACAGAAAAACAGAAACAAATAACCATGAAGCCAGAGCACAAAATATAAATAAAACTGGAAAGGCAAAATCAAAATAAATCAGTCATCTACACAGTGAGATACTCACCAGTTAACACAAGATTTGATCCAAGACCACTTTGGGATGCTGCAGGGTGTGACATGGCTGCCGAATTCAGCATGGCTGACACAGGATGACTTGACCTGTATAAATTAGCACAAGTCGAACACTTGTTATTACACAAATATCAGAGAAATCACCAAACAATAATAGAAAGAGAATACATCTTCATATCTGGGTTGCTAAAAAATCGTAACTTCAACGGGAAATGAGTGTAACTCCCATTTAGGGACACAGCAAAATTCTGGTAAAGTTTATAATATCGCTGTCTGTAAAAGGTTTGTAGATGGCACTCCTGAAAAAACAACAGGTGGGGTGTAGAAATGTGATACAGATTTTACTCCTTTTGTGTCTGCTTAAGGGTTTCATTCTCACTTAATGAATTACAAAATGGATCACTTCCAAAGAATAGTAGTGGAAGAGACAAGAGAACACTCCACTTTGTCACAAGTAGAGAGATTTAATTTAATTTCATGTCTGTTCTGAATGCCCAAAGTCTGATTTCAAATCATTGCCACCCATCACAAAAACTGGTCCGCCACCTCGGAGGAAAAGATGAGAAATGAATTTGTGGACTACGAATTGTTGATTTATAGTGCATGGTTTTCTACCAAATCGGAAATTTATCCTTTCAAGATCTTTTTGAAGAGGAACCGTATATCGAACACAATATACAAGAGCAACGCAGAGTGTTGAAATGCACCCACGACAAAAAACAGACTAAAAATGGCCACTAGTTGTTGCAGAAATTGAGAATATGTCAAATTCATCACAAAAAGGGAAGGTGCTGTTGCCTTCATAATAAAACTATGTTTGCCAAATTTCATGAAAAACCATCAAGGAACTAAGAGGCACACCTAAAAATAAAATTGCCACTAGGGAGCAATGCTGTAGTTGGATCAGTCTGAAACTCACCGTCATCTATTGCCATCTCTACAGGAACACATCTGCTAAATTTCACAAAGATCTTGCAAAGAGTAAATGAGATACAGTCGCAGACAGAAAAAATAAAATTGCCATTAGGTGGGCACAGCTGTAGTCGGATCCATCCAAATGTCGTCGTTGTCCATTGTCAACTTCATACAAATACACTTGCTAAATTTAATAAAAATCATGCAAAGGGTTTGGGAGACACAGCCATAGGTGGAAAAAAACTGTCACTAGAAGGCGCCACAGTAGTCCGAGCCATCCGAAAATAATCATCGGCGGCCGTCCTCTTCACAGTAGAAACATAAAAGTCAATTTTCAAAATCATCCTTAGAGTTAAGGAGATATAACCACAGATGCAAAAAAATTGCCACAAGGGTTAGCCACAGTAGTTGAACTTGTCCGAAAATCCGTGTCAGCAGCGGTCTTCTCATCAGAAATGCAAATGCCAATTTTAATAATAATCCATAGAGAAATTTGGCAGATACAAAGGCGGACATCAAAAACGTACTTTAAATTGGTACCAGGTGGCGCAGAATGTGCCAAATCCACCCAGAAACATAAAGGCATCATTGTCTCTTTAATAGAAACCTATCTGCTAAATTTCGTGCAAATCCATCAAGGAACTCCAAAGATACAGAGGCAAACGTAAAAAACTAAAATTGCCACTAGGTGGTATTCAGGTCCGTCCGAAACTTGTCATCCTCTGTCATCAGACCTATAGGAACACACCTGCCACATTTCAATAAGATCCTGCAAGGGGTTTAGGAGACACAGCCCCAGACGCCCAGACAGACATCATGGCAATATGCACCCACATATCAATATGTGGCGCATAAAAACCCTTATTAGGAATTTTAATTCTAAAAGCATTTCATAGTAAAACCAAATTATTGTAAAGACTTAATTAAGCTTAGAGTTGCAGTGTATTTCTTATTAGTGTAGATGATACTAATAAAACAAAATCAACTTGTTATGAGCAGTCAGGATTTAATTTCTGCTTTGAGCTTTCACATAAAGTTAAATGACAGACATTAGCCAGGGTAATTGTAATTGTGCCAGATTCTGAAAAAGTCATAAAATGAGGTCACTAATAATAAATTAACACAGATGTGCAGCAAGAGTTTGAAGCAATCATTCATCTGTTTAGACTATGAGAAAAAGCACCATAAAGCCAAGGTACATGTATGCTAATGGCATTTAGCAAATCAAGTAGCATAATGCTTACACAACTGAACATTGAGAAGTGAATATTTTGTCATTATTCCAGCATAGTTCACCAAACGAAAATTATTAGTGAAATTTCCTATGGACATTGTCATGAGAACAGCAGCAGTCATAGATATAAGTAACACAGCTGAAATAAAGTAAATGCCTGGTTCGGATTAAGTGGTTGTATCCATGGCAACATGATAGCATCACTTCCTAGGGTCTGCTTACCTTGAAACATGATTGTGCGGAAGAGAGTCAACAGTGGCAGAAGTGACATCAGACACTGAAACAGGAAGTGAGACTCAAAACCAAAAGTAACAGAACAAATGGTAAGCTTTCAAATGATCCCATGTTATGCTTATCAAGCCTGCTGACAAGGACACTAAAGATACTTTGCCATTTTACACAGCACGCTGTCACATCAATGCACTTCTCACTACCTTTGCAACACATTTGTCACAACAATGAGAGGAAATAAGATGAACAATGGAAAGACTTGTTACAGTTTCAATAACAAGTCCTACCATAATGCATTCGATGCATGTTTTGGCCATAGCTGTCCGTATTCTCCTGTCCCCAGACTATTTCAGTGAGTTTTTAGGACAGACTTGGATGTTCCAAGAAGGGGTTTGTTGTGACGGGGTCCTAAAATTTTCCATAACCCAAATCAATTTAGCCAGAATGTATTTCCAAATAATCTTCTTTCAACAGGACATGAAATATAGAAGCCTTGAGATTGGTAAGAATGGAATGTTGAATTGTGGGACAGAACTTGTCTCTAGTCCATAAACAAATATTTATCGCAGCAGGTGCTTTGTGAGTGTCGTGTGTCCACAGAACACAACCCCGTTTTTCATGACCATATTGCATGCACAGTTCATAGAAAATGGCATGTACTCACCATCAGCCTTCACATCTGGTCGTTTCCTAGCAACTGCTATGCCAACAGGAATATGGTTAGTACTTCCACCCATTGACGTTTTCTCACTTTTTAAAGTTTTAGATTTAGCCTTATCAACAGATTTTCCCAATCCTGCATGTTTAACGACAGTGGGTTCTGAGCCTTTTGATATTGTCCTGTCATCACCATTTTGTACACATGTCTTTGATTCACTCACTGCTGCATTTGCCACTTCAGTAACACTGCCAACAGGCGTCACTGCAGTGCCCTGTGGCTGCTTCAATTGCACAGCACCATTTGATAAGTAACTAGAGTGTTCTGTAGACTTTTTGATTGCACTTTCACTGGATTTTACATTCACAGGAGATGACACTTTGCTTCTTCTAACCTTTTCACTTTTGTGTCCCTTTTCCTGGTGTACACTGCGCGACTCCGCTGAACTGTTGATATGGGAACTACTTTTTCTATGTGTAGGACTAGACTTTGAAGACAAAGCAGGTACATGTAATGTGGCACAGTTGCTAGGCAATGTACCAATTTCTGGCATATAAGTGGATGTAGTCTGAACCTTACGACCTTGTTGAAGGGCACTCGCTTGCGTGGAAAAGGAATACAGAGCCTTGAGATAGGAGGCATCTCCTTCTAAAATTAGACAAGAAAATTATTTCATTAAGAATTACATGCCAGAACAGAAACCTAAACAATTATTCAAAAAGACTAAGTTTACAAAATAGCTGTATGCTGTTGTGATAACAAATATTCAAAATTACCTCAGAAATTTCCAATAACTGATTGACGCTATGTCACTATTACATTGGGACATATTTCAGTTGACCTTTTTATCGATGGTGAAAGTTTATGCATGTGCATGCACTAGTAACATTTTGTGGTTATCATTCTCCACACCTGTTGGCTGGAAATGTGGGCTTGTTTTGTTGGCTGTAAATGAGCCATTTCCTGTCACTCACACATAATATACATCTCCCTAAATCAATAAGGAGGTCAAAGATGGGCTTTGTTTTGTTTTGATCTGGTGTTGGTCAGGAGACATACTGTCACTTCACTTCTACTGTACCATGTTTGTGGCTCTCAGTTGGCTTGTCCGGTGTGTTGTCTTGAAGTTGTAGATTTTTGAGTCTTCGAAAGCATGCACAGCCTTACATTTTAAAGTACCAGTCACCTTACATCCTAAAAATTTTCAGTCAAGCAAAGTGGGCCCTAACTAAATTTTGATCAAAGACATTTACAGAATACACAACACAGAAAAAATAAATAACGACCAAGTCTTGTCCAAAAATAGTTTCAAACTGTTTGCCCAAAAAGGAAACACAAAGTTCATATTGCATGTTTTTCATCAAAGTTTCTAAATGCCAGCAAGCAATCAAAGTGAATCCCTACAGACTGCCAGCCAGTGATGCAGCTTGTGGTTGCTAGGTAACCAACATAAAGGGCAATGTTTATATAAAATGACATGGTGAGATGATTACCAATCATAGGACCTGTTGAAACAAGTGCCGATTCATTTGCATGGATCAGCCATACAAACAATCTGATGGCATCATTTAAAAGGAGTCAAATCATCAAACTGCTAAGCCCTGATTCCCTATCTGTCACAAAACAAACCCCATCGCAATTCTTTCCGGTATTTTCCACAAATGACCAGATTGAAAAAAATTTAATGTCCAAACTAGACTGTTATGTTTTCTATATAATTTCCTAAGGTCAGTCAGAAGTTAACAAAAGGTATTTCCAAAATAAAGAAATGTGCCTTTCATGACCAAGAATAAATTTAGGTGTACAGTAACACCCAGTAAATTGACAGATGAAAGTGATGCATATTCCTGGTGTCTGGTTTTCAATGAAAAGACAACATGGTGCATGGTGCTAATTATGACAGCCCAGAACTAGTGATGGACAAACAACAGACAATTTGCAATTTTTTGAGAATGTGGTTTTTGAAAACTGTACTTGAACAGCCAATGTTAAAATTTGGCCACTTTGGTAAAACAACCCTGTTAAGACCTCGAACAGTGCAGGGACATTTTAGATACGTCAAATCTTCCGAATGTTCACATCTAAAAACACTAAAAAGCTGCTTCAAGTCAAAGATGACACATTGACTTTACAGTCCATGCACGATTTGAACTGTTGCTGATATTACCTAGGGACATAATGAATGCCAAGAATGCAGAAATACTGAAGTTGAAGAACATCTATGAAATTCGTCTAGTTTCATTGAAGAAATGGCAAAAATCCAAAATAAGACCCAAACATCGTTAAGCATTTCTCAAAATGAAATTTTACAAATTTTAATTGGAAAAAGATATTGTCGACTTTTTTCTGAAAATTTCAGTAATTGAACTTTAACACAAGCTGGTCATTACATACCGGAGCTTTGTGCTTTAGCCCTATCCAAGTCTGAAGTAGCATGGAACTTTTTGTGGGACCAATCTTTTGACGATGACTTGGCTTTGTGACTACCACGCTTGTCTTCACGCAGGTTGCATGTGTTCTTTTTGTCATCTGGACTGCTTTCTTTTCTGAACTCATTAGAATGGTCTGAAATGCATGGCAAATACAATTGTCAATTAAGCCAACGACGTGGTAATGACTCAAAAAATGATCCTCCATAACATTGCATATTGATTTCAAGTATTCTCTAAATCTACACAACAATGGAACAAAAGCTGGCAACACGATAAAGTAAGATGTATCAGTTCACTAAAAATTATAAGTATTTGTAGCATATTGGAGTAAATGTACTGAAAGTTGGTATTCTTGCAGCAGGTCAGCTAGCCATGCCAACATCGGTAGGACACATGTAAGGTCAAAAATAGCATGACTGACTATGGTTTGTGCATGTCTCATTTCGAAACCTGCCTCTAAAAGCTGATATCAGGTGGCGCTGGTGATGCCGGGGGTGAAAAAAGAAGGTTCCCAACCTACTTCTACAGGCATCAGGGGACTTTCTCTTTAAGAAAATATTGACAACAAAAACTATGGCATCACTGAAACACTTCTTACAAACACAGACCAGAAACAATTCTGCTATTTTGTAGACTAACACAAATATATGAAGTATATTTCACCTCCGAATAATTAAACACACTCAACACCTTCTACCAGCGCACATAGAGACAAACCTATTGCCAGCTAATTAAATGCATATCTAATGCCAGCACAAATGTGAGATATGGTGAAATAATTTTGATATAACCTAACATTACACAAATCTAAAAAAATCCTAAAATTATCTAAATTTTTTTAAAAAATTAAACAATAAAATGAAACTGCTCTGAAGAATGACATTTGGTGAAACAAATTAAAAATTTATGAGTGAGATCGACAACAAAACCAAAAATATAAACATTCATGATCCTGTCACTTATTATATTTTAACGTATTAGATAGGAGATCTATTTACACACCAAATTTGAAAACGTTCGGTCAAAGGATTGCAGAGCTTTCAAACTTCAAAACTGACCGTCACACCGCCACCTTGTATCTGATATCACCGAAAAACAACAGTCATCGAGCTATTGACTAGGTAAACACTGTATGCAAGTTTCAAGTCAATCAGACAAAACCTGCGATCTCTTGCACAAATATGACGGCATAACAAAGGGCAGCTATAATTAATTAGTCGACAAAAGAGCAGTTATCTGAGCAGTAAATCTTGAATATCGCAAATTTCAAGGGACACCGAAGATACGGCTTGAAAACTCAGTCCTTGGAAAACCTTGATTAACTCGAGAATGGTAAGAACTAGAGAAAATCAAATAGCCACTAGTGATAGCCCTTGGAATGATTTATCCATAGAAAGAAAAATCCGACTAGAAATAGCAGAGCAATGGCTTCGCAAACAAAAAAAGAAAAATGGCTGTCACTGCGCCATCTTGTATCGAATTTTAACAAAAACCATAGGCTTCGAGCCATTCACAAAACACATGTTGTGTGTAAATTTCACGTTGATCCAATAAGAATTGTGATCTTTAGGTTGCGAACAAGAAACAAACAAAACAAAACAAAACAAACAAATTTCATGACAAAGCAATATACTTGGAGAAATTTCATTTCACCACGTAAAAACAAACAATCAAATATTATGACAAAGCAACATATTTGGAGAAATTTCATTTTACCAAGTAACTAGAGATACAATTATTGTCTGAATGTCTTACATGAAAAACTTGGAATAAAATATTCGTACAGCCAATCAAATGAACCAATAAATACTTAGAGATTAGTACCTTTGCCACCACTGTTCAGTGAATGGCTAGATAGATCTGGCAGATATGGTCTGAACATTTCTTGGCGTGAAATCAGAGGAACATGGAATCCTAGAGTAAAAACACGTTTTCAAATAACTTGTTACAAAATGATAGTCTAAGTTACATACAACACGTGAATGACAGAACAACACAAGATGAATTGCAAACTGCGGCGCGTTTCTGAATTTACGGACCCCAAACAAGACTTGGCTCAGTAACTCGTTGACAAGCAAACTTGACTTTTGAGTGAGAATAGAACTTCAGTTAGCAAATAAGTGTGGTTAATTACCTGCAAACAACTATCTGTGTATTCATTACTTGATAGTTATCAACTGTGTTCTGGTACCATGAACAATTCATCAACTGGTGATCATTCATTAGTTTATGAAATTAATGAAACGTGTGCATTTGCGTAGTGTCAGTGTCTGAACAGCGATGTTGGTAGCCAGCCAGCTTGCTACATGAAGACTGTCGTCAAAATACAGCTAGGTACCACTGTGATGTGAGTAGCCTTGGTACAAAGCTGTATACTACATATATGGCTTTGCATCGATTTGGGTGAAAAAATGACCAGATAAAATCTGGCACAAAATTAGAGTCATTATAAACTACACTCTTCCTTAAGTATTAAGCAAAATTATTTAGTGGTGTTGGAAATTTTTTTAGGATTTCAGAACAATTTTTTGCTGCCAAGCTGTTATCATTTCCCAAGAGATGTCGCACAATTTAGGAAATAACACGTGCAGGTGTTATGGCTAAGGTGTCCCTCTATGCACATAAATAAGGTATTTATAACAACGTGACTTTGATGTATTAGTCAGTGTGAGGCACAATTCGCCGAAAAGCTTCCGGAGTATGAAGCGCCTATAGGAGCTACACCGTCTCTCTCTTTAGCCAGTTAGAGACGGTGGTTGTCTAACAGCTTTGTTCCAAGGCTACGATGGTAGCTACTCTGCTTGTAGCCAGCTAGCTGTAGCTGTAGACTGTCGAGTGTCGTAGCCCATATTTAATTTAGTATACAGTTTTGTACCAAGGCTACTCTGCTGTTGTGGCGGCGGAAATAAAAAACCAAGCAACATGTCACATGTTGTAATATTTACGATATGCACATAGAAGAACTACGCTGTACTTTCTACCACACACAACAAAGTGAAATGGAAATCCATAGGCCTATCTCTCCCTGCTTCTTTGCAGCCTTCATAAACACATGAGCTTCCGAGTTGACCGAGATGACCTATTTATAAATAGACCATTTCTACTCGGAAAACTCCGTAACAAGCCGTAAAATACGAAACACTGAACTGTGCGCACTTACCTGAAGAAGAGACAGGAGGATGGGGAAACAGAGTAGGCACAGAAGAATGGAGACCAGAAAGAGGCCATATGGTAGCTCCTGGATAACCTCGACTGCCAGAGTCCCGCCGGCTATCCATTGGTGCGTTCACTGCATGTTAGGAAAACATTTTCGATGAATTTTCTGAAATAAAAACAGTGACCACTCGTTCTGAAGTGTTCGACAATACCTGTGGATAACGCCACTCCAAAAACAATGTTCGTTTCCCTCACTATTTTGGGATGGGTAGGTCGCACATTTCATAATCGAAGCGACCTCATTTTTGTTGTCACAAAGGCCTTTAGTCAATGTCATATTTGGGGCTGCATCAAAAATAAATTCTTTTGCCATATACGAACAAAAATATTTTCATCTAGGAACATACTTTGGGGACTACCGGGGAAAGCAAACATAGGTTTTAACTAACGTTTAATGAATTTGCCTTACGAACTCCCAAATCACTACTTTTTCTCCAGTTTCACATGAAGTTTCGAATTCAGCTCTAACGCAATGACACAGGAGATTTGTGTTCGGCTTGACAAATCATCACCATGATCACCTGGTTTGAGTTCTCATTTTAAAAATATCTTCAGGATTTTGAAACCTCTCTTATAAATGCTGACAGTGACAACGCATGTTTCTTATTGGGAGTAAATACCAATATATTTTCCGTCTTTTTTACTGTGCTTCACACCACAATTTTCCATGAAAAGAGATGCGTGTTTTGTTTTGTAACAGTCTTCATCGTTCAAGGGTTATTTAATTAGTCGCTATATAGATATTCACAACTTCAGCACGTTTGGTCGGGATGCCTAGATTTATGCGTTTAACCGCAGTGTGAACTCTTGCAGAAGCCTCTAGCTATTTTCCTTGTTCGATAAAAGAACTCTGGCACGACTAGATAACGTCAGACTCGGCTTGTGAACACACGACTAGTAGTTCAAAGTGAATGGAATGGTTAACGTCGGCGTTTGGCGGAGTACAATCAAAGATACTGGGACAATTCAACAAGACGTGTGTTGTTGCGTCGCCCACAACCGTTAAAAAGTAAACAATCAAACGTCAAGGACCTACTATCAACATATGCCCTTTAGATGGCATTCAGCTAAAATAACATTTGAAAACGGATGTGAAATTTCAAAATTCCCTAAACCAGAAACATGCCCCTCATTGCGCAATAAACATCTTCACGATCAAATGGAATACATTGGCCTTTAACAATTATTGCCTTTAACAATTATTGTCGGAGAAGACAGCAGATTCGAACACTATCATATCGTGAAGATGCAATTTTTTCTTGAAAAACATAAAAGTCCTATTTTTCATAGCTCCACGCAAAAGTGGAACGTTTAGAAAACAATTGCCAATATAGTGTTGGAAGAAGTGCATAAACCGCACTATCAGAATGTTTCAGGAATCTGAAAAGTCATTTCTGAGGTATGGTATCCGAGGTTAGCCAAATTTGGACATTTGTCTAGGGTCCTACACAACTAATTTTGCCCTCGTGTCATATATATTTTATTGTCTCGTTGCCTAAGACATGATCAAGCAATAATGTGCAGATATCTACAAAACTTGAACATTTTATGTAAAAATGCAATTTCCAAAAGACATTTTGTTATTAATCTCCATGAACGAACACAACAATACATTTTTAAATCTTCTTACCGTATTCGCGCATAAAGGCTTAGCTGTAACAATCATATAGCGCCACAGTGCTACATTATATTAGCTGCTGCATTATATTATCTGCTGCATTATATTGGCTGCTGCATTATAGTATCTGCTGCATTATATTGGCTGCTGCATTATATTGGCTGCTGCATTATATTGGCTGCTGCATTATATTGGCTGCTGCATTATGTTGGCTGCTGCATTATATTGGCTGCTGCATTATATTGGCTGTTGCATTATGTTGGCTGCTGCATTATATTGGCTGCTGAATTATATTGGCTGCTGCATTATATTATCTGCTGCATTATATTGGCTGTTGCATTATGTTGGCTGCTGCATTATATTGGCTGCTGCATTATATTGGCTGCTGCATTATATTATCTGCTGCATTATATTGGCTGCTGCATTATATTAGCAGATTTTCCAACAATGAAGGTGGGCAGAACAGTTTTCAAGACAGCGTGTTGGCTAATAAGCTTTAGTTTATTGATGTCAATTAACTAGAATACTTGATTAAAACCCATAGGTATAATCCCTGGAAAATAAACTTCTGAGTAGTTCTGACACAGAAGATGGCCAGATAAATATTGATGTGGACCAAAGTCGTGTTTCAATCAATTGATAAATATATGGATATTCGAACGATTGAATGGTCCTCGCATTGAGTACGTCAAGGAAAAATTGCTTTGTTTCGCTTTCCTAGTTAAAATTCCACAGTTTTGAATTTTCAATTTCCATTGTTTTTAAATTATGGTATAGTCTTACAAACTCATGACTATCTGTTTACTAAACGCACTATCGGTAGCGTGGTTAATATAAGCGCAGGTGACAGGCCATCTTGCTGTTGTCAGTTTCCATGAATTGTTGACAGGAACAAACTGGACTTTTCATATGGGTGTTCTCAATCACAACCGGACAAAATTTACTCAATAGCCCTCCACTCAGCGACTGTTTCACTCAGCACAATGCGGCGCAGCAGGCCAGAGACTAATGCAAAGCACGTGTTCCAGACGTGAGTACGTATTCTTGTGGAGTGTTCCTTTCCATAAGCAGAAATAACATACTCCAAACAGGTTTTACAGAACCTCCACGAGGTCAGAAGTTACAGTATAAATTTCATCTACAAAACTGCCAGCATCGCTCAAATACTCTCCACGTGTTCCCTAGCAACTTACCTTAGCAACTTTTAAACGTGACGTAATTAACTGGTGTGTGACTTTAATTACAAAGCATACAGAATCAAAATTTCAAAACAAACAATAAAATTGTTATCGAATTTCAAAAAGGTTATGCAGGAACTTATCTACAAAACGCCTGTAAAGAATAGAGATAGATTTTTGACTTAATACCAATCGGGTTACATGACCATGTCTTTTTTGTAAAAGTTACCGAAAAAGAAAGGTACAGAGCACTTTAATCAGTTTCATTTTCTGCTAACGACAATGACTGCGATACAGATTAAAAATCAGTTTTATCAATGCATCCACTTATATTTTTTAAAAAGTCAAAATTTCCATCGTTATTTTCAAGGGCCTGCAAGAGTTAAGCTCTATCATTCTCATTCAAGGAATGGTAATACAAATGATGAACGTTACTATTAAACGGGCGTCCACAGGCACTGTTATGGAAAAGCGAAACACCGAAAAAACAATTCCTGTCAACGTTTGGGAGAACAGTACATAAGGCAAACAGTGGGAATCAAATCAGCCATTATTTGTGAGATACAACGTTCCGAATTTAGACAAATTTAGACATTCTTCTAGCGTTTTACAAGTTTTAAATCAAACCAATGGAAAAATCTCCTTTCGGGCAGTATGGCATAAAAATACACTACAACCTTTCCACAAATTTTGATCTATTAGGCATGTTGAAAATATGGCGCAAAATGTTATTATTACTACTATTATTATCACTATCAGTGTACAACAATAATGATAATGATAATGATAATTGTAATAATAAAAATGAGGATGACGATTATGATTATCATTATTATTATTGTTATCATTATCATTATTCGTATTATTATCATTATCATTATAGCTTTACCCAATTGTATGATTGGCGAAGAGATACAAACGCACACGTTTATATATTATCAGTAATCAGCTTATTATCAGTAATCAATTTTATATAATATCGTTAACTAATCCGAGTCAACAGAAATGTCACGACTTCATTTTAAGTAACAGCGTTGAATCAACTTAATCGATAAGATTGTGCGATGATGCACAATTTTCAGGGTTGACTTTAATTCCAAAGATCTGTTTGATAAAACTAAGGATAAGGCGTTATAGTAGTATTCTATGTATTTCTGTTCTGTATATATGCATACCGAACCTGTCTAAATTCTGTATATTGTATTTTGTAAATGTACTTGAATTATAGTTTTTTATTTTTAAACGATGTAATATATCTTTAAAAAACAGAGGACGAAATTTTTTATTTTGGAAAGACGACAGGTGTGTTAACAAGAGAATTTTCTGACTGATCATTTAAATCCAATTAATTGCTGTAACAATGACCAAGTGACAAAATAAATCGTGAGATACAAAAACCTTCTAATTTAGGACATCTAAAATCAAAATATACCGTTTCGTGCAGTGTCTGGTAATCAAGTTAGAATGAAATACAACACGATGTGGCGCGTTTATTACCAGTTAACCTTTTCTAGCTCCTAGTAGATGTCGTATCTCACACCGACAAACAATGTTTCAATCGCAATGCATTTTAACCTATTTAAAACCAATACAACTTATCGACGCAACAATCGACTTCAAAAATCATGGCGAAAACTAATCATTGGTTGAATTGTGTCAGAGAGATTAGCAGTGTGAAATTTTGATAAAATTCCATGGTGAAATGCTATGTGTTTAATTAGCGCTTTTGTTGGAGCAGACGAAAAATGAAACACGTTTCAGTGAAATGTGGAAACTTGCAAGTGACCGTATTCGATTTTAGTTGAGAATTTGTAACGACTGCATGAAAATACATTATTCATTAATTTTTGTTGGAGACTAGGTTCATTGTTGGTTAAAGGAATTTCAAACTATTGAGTTAATGACAACTCCGTTAAATCTTATTATATTGCTCAGTTGCCATCTAGTTTCAGTAAAACGACTGTACAAGGATGTGTACATGAGACAGGACACCATAGTCAGTTCATTTTGGTAAAATGGCTCGATTGAATCTTAGGAAGTGTAACTACATGATCATTTACAAAAAACCGAAGACACGGTTTGGTGAAATATACATGCTACGTTTATTTTGCAGCGTGGAATGGTGTATACATCATGAATATTAGCAACGCAGACCATAGCTTTATCCAGTTTGGCACATTTCCCAGGTTCTGCCGGTTTTTAAGTACCCGGAACTGTTCGTGGCTGATTGAAACGACAGGCTTTATCGAGTTGACTTGCGTAATAATTTCCAACCAGCTCTGATCAGCAGGCTTTACAAGACTTCACAGCAATTTTAATTCGCCGATAAATCAAAACGTCCCTCAAATAAAAACAAGTCTAAAACTCGACACGTAAATCAGCTCACACTATTAAGGAAATGACATTTATAAAAGCTAAGCTTCTTTACAAGTTTATAAAACCCGTTGCTGTGAATATTCAACATTTATTCTAACCGCATTACTTGGCGAAAGTATCTCACTTGTTAGTTTCTCATTGTAAAGAAAGATAAAGTCCAATACAAGTAAGAATTAATAGTCTTCTTACAGTCGTTGATTCACTTAGAATGAACAGATAATCTCTAGTGTTCCTGTCGCGGAACATTAGTTTAATCAGTATGTTGACACACAGTAAGTTCTCTTAGACCATAGAAAATTAGAGAAAATAGTTTCAAAGACTGGAAGAATGCAAAGAAACAAAAAGCTGCGAAGAAATATTTTTAAAAATGTCTGCTCTTGTTCGACAACAAATGTGCTACAACATCGTCTTGCGTTCGGGAGGGAGTGAGTACAGCTGAACAGGTTTCAATAATAGAGATTCTCACTTCCCATAAATTGGGCGCTGTTCAGGTAATATGAATATTGCCTTGGCGCTTGGGGGCATTCATTTTTACAACAGAAGTTTGTGGGATAACTGCAATGGATTGTGGAATATCTGCCAGTCAAGAGAATAAAGTCAACCAATGAAACAAAAGAACTTTTACACCTACCTATATTTGCAGCCAACAGATGGCGAGGAACTAGTGCCACAATCTTCTAACCGCAAAGAGGTCCAAGAATGGATTTTCATGGCTGCCACTTGTTAACGTGTTCTGATGACTCGTTTGTATTTAATAACGCGTTAATTCGCGTCGTGGATGTGAGTAACATGTCGCTTGTTAAACCTTCACTGAAGTTATAATTGTTTCGGTTCTGAATTTTTGACTTGATGAGACTGAGATTCTGACATTCTTAGGACTGTTATTCACTGTTTACGGTCAAATCTCACTAGTGCAGGACAAATTACAGCGGACAGGAGAAATTTTATTTTCTCATTTATCATAACTGGTATACATTACCAGAACGACCCTTCGCAATATCCAACTTCCGTGCCATAGAACAAAATGAAAATAGTAAAATTTTGGCAATTATTTTTATCCTAAACTGGTGAGATTTTACCTTATATATGTACATGGCAAGTCAAAGTGGCCCAAATCAGTTACTAAATCTAAAATTAAGTAATCCCACCAAATTAACGACAGTACACCACGAAATTGACGAGTCTACAATTAATTATAAGTACATCCCTTAGTGGATGTTTTACAGGGCATCGGATTTTTATGATTGGTCTAAATGGGATTTACCATCTCGCTAGATGACTAAGGTTAGTGTCACTCAGTCACAAGGTTAGTGAGACCATTTCTCATTGCCAGATTCAAGTGAACGCGTGAACGACAGGGTCAAGTGGCAGCATTTATAACCACGTGTACAAGTCTAAACAATGATCAACCTGGTCGCTAAGTCTGTGATATCTTGGCTCTGGAACCGGAAGTATCTTCAATTTACGCAATCATATAACCGCCTTATACGAGTAACCCCCTAACATTTTACGCCCCCCTCCCCCCCCCACACACACTCACACTCACAAAAATGGAGTCGTGAAGCATAACAAGCTAACAGTTTTTCGCTGTTATCTCGTCATACTGTGGTCGGAGGCGACATTTTAGGCTTAAAGCGGCATTAAATACATGCTTTCTGTTAAAAACAAAGTTGTTAGGCAACTTACGATTAAAAAATTGTTCTTATCGTGTTCCTTACTTACTTAAAAAATGAACTCTGGTCTGGGGAAGAATGACAATTGGATATTTCTTCAGACCGAGGTCATACAGTTTGATGTTTCTTCAGACCGAGGTCATACAGTTTGATATTTCTTCAGGCCGAGGTCATACAATTACAGGTCACACCTTGACTTGATACGAGTCTCTTCTCAAGTAATAATTCTTTTAAATTTGACCGATTTGGCTGGAGGAACAATTTCAGATCAATTTTATAAGGGTAAATGGCCTAAACCACAATTTGTGTTTTAACGGAAAGCACTTGTTAACCGCTTCATTTTTTATTTTATCTCACTTTGAAGCTAGCCGTTTTTGAGCTGGTCATAATTTTACATGGCGCAAACGCGGAAATTGTGAACAATATTGCCAGCCTACCGTGTGTCCATAGAAATGAGGTAAAGCATCAAAAGGGCGGTCATTTTTTTAATTAATGCTATGCAAAATTTGATACCATAAGATGGAATCCGATGATGAATTTTCAATAAGTAATGATTGATCAGTAGCAATTAGTATGACGCTAGTATTTTATCTTCTTCGTCAACCCAGATTCCAAAAATGGTTGCTACAACAATAACAAACCAGCATGGATATTTAGGCTCAAGCGTGAAACATAATCTATGATGGGCATTTAATTTATTCCGTATTGTTATTCTCCAAACACACGTATGATTGTCTAACAGCAGTACACGAGAACGAATAATTAAACAATATGCACACAACGCACATCATAAATTCACTCTAAAGCCGCGTTGTGTTATCATTCGTGTTTTCAGATCAGAAATGTGAAAATAGCAGAAAGCATTATTTTGCAAGAAAAACACTCGTTAACTCAGATATCGAAATCAACGCTTGACCTACAAAATTAATTTACGTTCCTTGCGACAGATGTTTGCGCAAGCAGCGTGAGGGTTTCGATATATTAGATTTAGCTTTAGCACCAAATTCTTACTATAATTGTTTGTGGCGAGAACTATATCATTTGTGTCAGATGAGTGGCTATATTTCAAAATAATGGCATGTACAAATCACGCGTTTCTCATTATTATTTTTCAAGATAAACAATATATCAACGTGAAATAGAATCATTTCCAGAATTTTTAGACAGTTTGAACGATTTTTGCTAATGTGTTTGATATATAATTAAATCCACGTTCTAATTGATTCTGAACGAAGATGCAGATGATGGGTAAAAAGTAACCGGTTTCATTATGAACTACTTCCGGATGAACATTTGATTGCTGGTCAAAGGATACAGCATACTTAGCCTCTTTCTTGCATTGGACTAGACCTACGTGGCTTGGACGCGTTCGATACAATATATTTACCAGTAGGCATCGGGCCACCGGCAGTCCTTTTGTAGCCTCATTCGTCGTCACCCACAAGACGCACAACATATAAGTGTGGTCTACAGAAGCATAAATTCAGCTGGAGCGAAAATCTATCTGTGTACAAACTTATGCATTAATTGTTATCAAGATGGGGCAGCGCTGATTTGCTGGTTGTGATGCACTCGGAATTAATGGTAACCAATGGTGTATGTTTTTTACTCGGCCAAATAAGACTTGCTTTTATTTATAACTCGGCCAATCAAGATGATCTAAAAGTCAGGCACCGGTTTAGCAAAAAGTTTGAACCGAGAGGGTGGAAATGGAAAATGAACATTCGGTAAATTTTTGAATGAATCCGGGTGTTACGGCAGTCGAGAGGCCACTTTACATGCAAAACGATCAAAAGATGTCGGTCAGCAATATCAAATTAACGGACACTGACAAGTTGACGCTCACGCCTTGTAATCACGTTTTTATGCAAATGTCTGGTGTTAAAAAATAGCTTGTGGATAAGCATTTAGTTGCAATCGCCTTATCAGAAATTGGGATGCCGAGGTCTGTGATCTCAAAGTCCTAAATTGGGTTTAGGATCTAACGTCCCATAATGAAAGCCGTTTGTAGCGTTGTTTGCTTTTTGGAAAAGTGCACTCGACAGCCTCTTCAACGACAATGAAATGCCCTATAGTAGAGTAGTTAACATAAAATAACGACACACGTGCTCACATTGAACTAAAAAGCTAGGTAGCTATCCAAGTCTTTTGGTTGAGCTCACGTCACCCGTAACTTGTCTTCAGAACAACGGAGAACCTGCAGGCAAACTGTAACGGTGGGCTATATCATGTTCGCTAGTATCCATGGAGGTAAAATAGGCTCTAATAGTGAACACATTGTCCCTTCTTTTTGCCAAGCTGCAATAAATTTTGTATTTTAATTTTATACAGTCATTCACATATTCCCCGTTGTGGCTATATAGGGTGGGTATTTTTGTTCTCATTTCGAGACCAATAGACGATTACGACATATCTAATAATACACGCATGTACAGGATTAGTTATTGATAATCTGTATTAAAAAACAGTTGCACGTTTGAGTAATCGAAACTGTTGAAACTCCAAGGGAAAAGTAAATTTCACCTCTTTATAAGTTTGTATACGCAATTCCCACTCTCCTAAATTATTATCCCTAAACCTTCAAACGGCCGTATAGAATTTGGAGTATTTGTGTAATTTAAACGAAATAAATTTCCCTGTCACCGCATTTTCAAGAGATTTTAACATTTTGCCAATCCAATATCGCCAGGTCGGCGAAAGCAAATTGTTGTAGGCTAATACGTTATCGTCAGCCCAGAAATTATGAGGCCGCATTACAGTCTGACTAATGAAGTCTTTCCAGATAGAATTTTCAAAAGTGAAAGATTTCTCTCACTATTTTCTTTTCCTTCATAATCTGTTCATATCGTCACTTCTTACCCTAGTGATGTCAATATTTATCACCATTATTCCGTTTTGAAATATAGTTTTGCTTTTATACGGGTTGTTGTCACAAACATTCACATCCGCGACTGGCGTGCAAATCAGTGTCTCCTTGACATTACCCATTCATTCATCAATACAAAAGGTTGATAGTGTGTCCGGTATCCAGAAGAATTGTGGTTAAAAACAAGTTGGCGTTTCCAAAGTTGGAAGTAAGAACACGACATCGATTTTTAACCAGCACGCACTCACTCGTGTGATCCGATTTTGAAACTACTGTAGCCAGAAAGGAGAACAGTTACGGCTAATTCTTATATCTTTGGCAGACACTTGCCACTGGCTTGTCCACTCATTCCAAAATCCGTTACAGTTACGTAATTATACAGCTAATATAATAACACTTAAGTCAATATTACCGTAACATGCAACAGCGAATGAGCGAAACAAAGTTATAATAAAAATGACCAGAAAAAGTAAAAGAAACACATTTTATGGTTTCGCCACCAAAATTAACAATCTAAAATGCAGCAAGTTCTTACATCTTGGCATTTCCTAAGGCATAACCAGGTGTTCTTCGGTTTAACCATATTTAGCATATTTTAAACATGTTTTAAAATGTTTTAAACGTGAGCGTGTATATTCATTAAAGGGGGTTATATTTCTCCCGAGTCAGAAGTAAAAACAACACAAAATGTGAAAGTAAGTTTTGTCGACAAGAAATTGTATTTTGGTTCGTACGTTACGGGATTTTGGTGAGCACGTGTTAGAATTATGAATATACTATTTCCGCCCTTTGCAGTTTCGAAATAAGGATTTATAGCGCGACTACCTCAGATTATTATCACGAAGTATAAAAATTATGGCGCGAATATAACTTATAATACTTTCAAGAAAGATTGGTGCAATTTTTTAAAGACAGTAAATTCATGGTTTCTGAATATTTTGTTGTTAGCATATTTCCGGCTAGATTCTAACTTAAATCGATGTTGCACAGTGAACAGTGACGTGAAAGACAGCTTAGGAAGTATTGAGAACAAACTGCGTTTATTCTATCAGCGTCGAGTAATTATGCTAATTTTCAATTTGTTAGAAAATTGCACAAGCTTGTAAATTGATGACGCTATGAGTTTGCAGATGATATTGTAAATGTCCAAAGTACTGCTTAACGCATTCACTGACTATGAAATAAAAAACTTGTTTACCAATGTAATACACAGGGTAAGTTAATGCAAGATCTAAAATTAAAACGCGTTTTCTGGTGCATGTCTCCCCTCCCCAAAATCAATTTTGCCACGTATTTTAGTATATATATTTATGTCTTGAAGACCGGGTGCATTTATTCTTCGAGGTCAACTTAAACGTCTGTTGCGTAGGATAGCGCGGCGTCTTATATCGCCTTTTTACGTGTTGCATTCACACAAAAGTTTTAGAATTTGAGGCGTTGCCAATGTTTTGCACGACAGCAAGCGCACAAAAGAAAAGCTTGTTGAAGAACGAAAACTACAAGCTGCTTGTTCTTTAGACGCGAACACGTCGATAGTAGTTTTATGGATTGAGATAAATTGACTCTCAAGCGTTTGATGACAAATACAACTTCAGCCTCACATTTAACATCACATTGTACATCCATGTTATTCCCACAAGACATTTTGCAATGTGATTTGAAATTACGCATTCGAGCGTAACTGTTGTGGGCTCATATTGCTGCAAGAAAATCTAAATCCGCAGAGGCCCAGGCATATTATCTCAGTTTTCAATCATCGTGCAAATAGAATTAGAACCTCATGCTATATTTAAATATATCATGTGACCTACTTAGTGATCGTTGAGACGAATGCATAGAAGCTGTATAGAGTTCATACTAAGAATACATAGTTTGACGATTTAATATCCTTGGCCCATACATACGCCAAGGTTTTAGCAACACATGTCGTGGCCCAAGAGGGCGACCCGAGAGCTTTACCTCGGTGTGACGCGGTTAGTGAGAAGTTGTCGTCAACAGCGTATATTATCTGAAATGTTCTTGCATCAGCGTTTACTAATACACGTTTAGAGATTTCTATGAATTCGGGGGGACATAATCAACTAATGAGGCTGGATAGCTCACGAGTTAGTTTAGACCAGTTGTTAGTTAAGGACGGTCAAAGTACAAGTCTGTTGTATATTATCGCTTACGGAATATTCAACTGGCATATCTCCTTGTTGCAACCGCACTAAGGCAAATGTGCACAAAAACACATACGCCATACTTCAAGATTTTTTTCAGATTGCAGTTGACTCGTTTACCGGCATTCTCTAAATATACGACTGGTTACACACGATCCGTTAATTAAACTTAATGTAAACGTTTAACAGAAGAACGGAATCAGTACGGTCAGGAGCCAATCCAGAACACAGCGTACACGATATAATTGGGCAGTTTTAACAGTCAATACGACTTTACTATAAGCCACCCATATAAACCACGCCATTACACCGATTATTACTAACAGTTGACTGTCTTCGTTCTCTCGTGTGACCACTTATTACACAAAACCTGGGAATAATCGTTATCGTTCCAGACAAAACCTAAAGCTGTTTGTACCCATAATGTTTATTCCATGCCATTTCACGTTCATCATAATTTAGAACAGGACTTGTGTGGAGAGGACTTACGTCGTGAAATAGTAGTTACGGGCCATGCTGTTTGTACGCGCTGTTAGACCTCGCCCGCATACTATAACAATAAACCTATTGCCAACTAAGCCCACAGCACGTATATGCATGGAACAATTAAATAACATTACCTTTCCACTTGAACAAATCATAAAATGACAAATAGCTGCTTTTATTCAATGGCGATTGTCATATGAAATTGAAGTAGCTTTGAGGGTGTTTTTATACCATTCTATTTTCTAAAGGAAAAAAGTAAGAATATACGTTTCATTATTTACAATAGACAGGTTGGTCTCAGTAATAAACAGACATTGGCTGCAGTAGATACACCTGAAATGTTGGCGAACACTAGATGCCACAAATGTCACTGTAACATCTGTGTGTGAATATGAATTTAAAGGACATCGATGGAATAAACATAGCCGTGTCTTTGTAGCTTCAGACTTTATTCTCGATCAGGTTGCATATCATGAATCAACAGCATTTGAACAATACAGACAAAAAACAAACATTAATCTTTTTTGATCCTGTCGTATGACAAAATGATTTTTCATCCTCTATTTGAAAACGGCTACCATAATGTAGCTCAAATTTCAATTTAACTCCAGTAGAGAAAAAGGAAATGTAAAAACAATGATTTGTACTCAGTAAGAAAATTAACTTTGTCATTTCACGAGTTACCGTGAAAATTTGGGAAGAATCGTAAAAAGAAGTAAATACAAACGCACTTGAAATATTGTTCGTTTTTTGATATGTTGACTTGAATACCGGCGACACCCTAAATTAATAAAATGACGTCAACATTTGACAAAACATTTACCAGTCAATTGGGTGACATTAAGTTTGGCCTTGTGATTATCTCATTTATGAGACGGTAAAGCATCACACAAGCTTGATACTCTTCGTTCAAACATGAAAAAGTGTAAAATTTAAAATGGTATTTAAATTTATTGCGCAACACCAGTCCATATCTTTCCAAAATTAGTTACAATGATGAGCGATGTTGTGCAAAATATTTCAAAATTTTGCGCAGTGTAACCCGGATGAAAATATACCACTTGTCCTTATTTCATGGTAAAATTCAAGGCTAAAAGCGTCTCGAACTAATTAGTTAAACAGACTTAAGATTTAATACATTTCGCCGAATTAACCTAATGCAAAAAATTAATGTATGCCTCCACGTTTGTCGACGTTTGTCTGACGACGGTATCATATTTGTTTGAGTGTCGTGCCCATAATTTGCGGTGAATATCAAACTCGTTAAAATCAGCTGACCAAACGTTCAAAGCAGCTGATAACAATGCTTAATCCACGTCAAATTCTTTTAGAAATTTGATGACGAAATTGATTTCCTCTCGCGAATAAATTACAATGGTGGTTCAACAGCAAAGAGAATTTGTCCCTAGTATACAAATTGTTAAAATTTTTAACAAGTTGAACTTTAAAGATATTTTACTGAAAATAACAAAAAGTACCATACCTGGCGAAATGAATTTGTTGAATACGTGAAATGGCATGGAATAAACATTATGGGTACAAACAGCTTTAGGTTTTGTTTGGAACGATAACGATTATTCCCAGGTTTTGTAGTTTAACGAGTTTACCTATATTGTCTATACCCATATTGTCTTTTCAATTTACAACTATCTTGATGTCCTTACCGAAAACGTCGTGACTCACAAATCAATAGGTACAGTAGCAGTAGGGCTGCAACAAACCAGCGCTTTTACTGTTAACAAAACTGGTCATACTGAACATGTTCATTATTCTAGATAAGGAGTGGTTTGTTTGTGGGATGGAAGACAGTTCGTAAAATGAGCCCGCTGTAACAAGTCATATCTAGTCTAGTCTCACTCTCAAAGCAACAACAAGTATTGCCTGATCTTCTCAAACCCAGAAATCCAAGAACAATTTGAGAATCAGATCAATCATTTATGATAAGAAATATTTAATGAAAGTTATTTTTTAAGAAGCGCGGATTTATTGCAACTAAAAGGTACACTCTGTCCACAGTTAGCTAACAATTATTCCGTGATTGTCCATGCCATTGCTGAGATATTCAGACTTCATACAAGTTGATGGTTTCTTGAGAGACCTTGTCCCAGTGTAAGTTGATGCCTGTCTATCGGCGCCTATTCACTGGTGGTTCAATTAAATGCGCACATACAATATGACTAGAGGCAAGAGGATACAATATCCCCTTTGAATGGGTTGGCTTGCTCGTTTCCTTTACGTAACGTGGTTTAGACTGCTAACAAGTATTCTAGCACACGGTGAACGATTTTACTTCTTCCCCCAGGTTCAGTGAGAAACATTTAAACCCACACGTTTTTAACACATATTGTATTTCAAAAGACGAGCTACAATCGACAACGAAAAAAATTGTATAGTTATAGTTTTCGTACTGTCCCAGGAAATATTCCAATCGCAACTTTTCTAGTAACGGAAATTAGCCAACCAATAAACCTGGCTCTCAAAGTTGTGTACTTGAACTTACGCAGATGAGAAATCCGTAGTGAAAGCGGCAGGAGGCGACAAAATCGCGACTCGTTCACGCCAATGTAGCGTGAAAAATAACCTCCAAATATCGATCACAGCAACCTATAAACACAGCAACGAGAATTGGTGTTCTTACGTGTCCTCTTTCTTAGGTCCGTTTATTCAACTTATTGTTAGTATATTACGCTGAGATATGCATAATGATTGACAAAAATGCAATTAACAAAGAATTTTGTAGGATTAGGGCCATCAAAATACGACTTGTTTACTTCATGGCAAAGAACTAAATGGATACTTTATTGAACTCATTCGTGAAGTCTTAAATGTAAATGTAAATTTTATGTGCAGTTCAGATTCAATCCGGATAGCCTATATTTTGAAATAAGTTCCACATTACAAGGTCATGTACGTTACATAGAGTCGATGGGACGAGGAACAAGCTTCAACTGCTGCAACGGTCATCGTTTTAAAATTCGTAACTCAACAATGTACGAGAAAATGAGAAAGTAAGAATTTCTAGGTTAAAGTGTAACAATTAAGAATCATGTAAAAATTGTTGTCATTGTTTATTAGCGCCTTGTTAATCTGTGAAAATTCACCAAATCAAACATCAGTGCGAGGAGAGGTCATCACCGATTTCCAAAATGGCCGCCTAACATGATTCTCGTCAAGCGACAGACCCGAGTCTTTCTTGAAACTCAACGGGCATAACATCGTGGGTTTTGTAACTAAAAATGAACAGTTATTTTCTAACTATCTCGCTCTTGTGGAACTTAACTTGAGGAATAATAGAGACAGTTTATGCGTAGAACAGTGTTGTACTGTGTGGACGGGATGTGCGCGGCGTTGTGCCGTTTTGTTTGAACAACTCATCTGAACTCGTTACGGGCCATTCATCAGACTCAAAGTAACTATCACCCGATGCCTTGGTTGACAATTATAATCCACGAAGGCAAGTCCTTATTTAATTCGCCTTCAAATGATTATCTATAAACAACAAAGTACATTTAAACGTGTTCATGAAGTAGGCCTAAGTCAAGAACAAAACATCGCGACCCAAACTAATAAACAACCATTCACAATTGAGATGAAGTGGTATCTCAACACGGTGCTTCGACAAAACGCCAACAAGTTTTTTTTTTATACTATAAAACATTGTTCCTGCAGTTTAATTAAGGCGTTGTAAGCACGGAATTCGGTACAAAACATATCCAACTTTATAACACTCTGTAAGCCGATAGTGACGACATTGCTCACAAGTTATGTACTATCTCACTAATGTGACTTATAATTATGTCGTAAAACAACATTCACAAAGCGGCCATCAGAAAGTCGGGCACAATTTTGGCGAATTTCTCGAACTGTTAGAATCAAGATACGTTTCACAAGGTATTCAGTTCGCAACACACGTTTCATTCGCATACTCGTATAGTAACATGTAATTTCCACTCACTGCGTTCATTCCCAATGAAATCGATAAAAACATACCTGCTTCGTACAGACGATTATGGTGAACAAAATCTTGATTTTGTCACAAGGACTACTCCTTTTCCAGTCGCTAAAATATCCAGTTAGACGTTTATAATCCGCTGTGTTAAGGGTTGACTACTTATCTGCGCTTGAACAGTGTATTTATTGCAAACAGGACGCAGACATTATTTGTGGCATATTGTCAATGAATAAACACGCTTCCTATTGGTCCATTTCAGATTCCCTGTGGACATAACAGTGAAGTCTATAAATATAGAGTAGTTTCGCGATCCCCACAATGGTTTCCGCGGATACTTGTGGTGTTGAAACTAGCCAGAATGGAAAAGCAATACTGTTTCTTGACACCCGAAGTTACGTTTTCGCTCTAAAACAAATTTTGCCAAAGGTCTATCCGATATCATGTTTTTAGTGGTAACAGGGGTATTGTCCCGAATAGTTTAAACATGAAGGACGGCAACATCGGCGTAGTAAAAAAGTATAAACCTAAAGGGAATTTACAAATACACTATAGTTCACCGCATATTATTACAATTATGCAAGTTATTACAACATCCCATGGGCGATGTCAGCTGACGCGCATTAAATTATTTTCATGTAGCAGGCAGATCAATGTTTCACAATAGGATTTCACTCGTTATAATAATTATTTAGAAAACAAACAACTGACAGAAATAAACTTTGATGTTGAAAAACATGCCGACAGGAAGTGTCTCTACTTATGGCCCCGACAACATCCACCACCGCGCAAACATTTTGTGCTTCAAGTATCCCAAATTCACAACATAGTAAAAGTAGCCCAAATTCACAACATAGAAAGTCAGGTCATTCCAAAACAAATTCTTCTTGTGTAACCATCTTGGCTGCCAGTGCATTTCGCTCTGTCAATCTGGCTAACAACGAACATCTTTATTGTCACAAATCGGTCTCATAACATTGCGCATCGTAACAGGGCTCGAGTACAACAAAACACCGAAATGATCAGGGATTCAACAAAACGCTTCAGAGTTTATTGGGATTGGCCAAAGCTAAAATTGCGGATTCGAAAATGGAGCATCAGCGCATATGTCAGGGACATGAGTTGCCGGCTCATTACGCTACAATTCAAGATCGGATGAGCGTGGCATTGTTTAAATCCCAAAGCGCTTCGGTTAAGAATTCAACACAGAGAGCTAGACAGCGGCGAAATACGGCTTTAGCCCACCTGACGTCACATAAACTAATTTCGATTTAGATTATTTACTGTCATGGAATCGATTTAAATTATTTAGTCAAAATAAATGGGCTTCCCGTGCTTGGAAAAAATAATAACGCGAACGCGTTTTTGGCCGAGATCAAGCTCTACAAGTTGGCTTGCCACGGCGGGTTACGTTATATGTCGAACTTGGTTTGAATCAATTACGAATTGACAGTTATTATCGAGCCCAGGACCCACTTCCTATACGACCAACACGTTGAGATCAGCTATACAGCTGTACAAGGTCCAAATCAAAAGTTAACGTCTTTGATGCAACGCAGATCTCAAGATGAGCTTTTGTCAAAAGTTAATTTCTTTGACAAAATGCTGTTTATAACAACTTTCACATATGCATTGTGTCATACACTTACCAAATACAAACTGCACATCAAACAGTCCGTAAAACACGCCAAATTCTAGTGCATGGTTTTGAAAATAACCGAGCAGTCAAATTAAAAAGAAAACGAAATCTCAATAAACACACAACTTTTGAGGAAAAAAAGCAAGAATTTATTCTAACAAAATGTGCACGTGCAATTTTAGTTACAAATCAGGTTCACGACACATTTTCCCCGACAACGACGTACCCGGAGCCAGATTATCCATCAAGCTGCAACTTAGGCACTCCCGTCAAATCGGGCAGCCACAGGGCTGTGCCATATAGCATATCACGTTGAACGCCGAGGAGCGGGAAATTTGGCGACCGAAGTGTCAAAATTTCTGGACAGCTGGACGCGAACAGGACAAGCTAGAGATTTGAGAAGGCATGGTGGCTGAAAAGGGGCAGCGCAAGTTACCAGGGCCCCAGACATTGTACAGCTGAAAGGCGCCGAATCCTTTTTTCGGCACTGACGACATAAGAAGAGGAAATCGAACAGATGATGAATAAAACGGAACTCATTGTTACATTTATGATCTTATTATGGCATGGGTATTTATATATTGTCTTAATTTAACCTACATAATTATTGAAATAGGAGACTAAAAGCATAGCAAGGCAACCCTTTTAAACAAATGCAAGTGAAACCGAAATGTTGCCAAGGTATATTTGCATGGAAAATTGCCAAGTTTCTAATTTCCTGGAATTTGGGTTCTCTTTCCAAAAGGGAATTTACCGAATGAAATCAAGATGCCATTTTGATCTTTTCATTAGTGACTTGAACCCTGAAGATACATCACTACGAAAATTACTTATCATGTTTTACACCAGTCCATGTGTGGTACAAGTGGCAGGTCCAAGTGTCAATAACTGAAGCAAATTTTTGTTTATCACTGATCACAGGCCTTATGTCAGGTTATCATTGAAATGAAAACATAACAAAAACCACATGATCTCGAACTTTCCAAGAACCACTTCATTTGCAAGAGTTCAATAACAATACCTTAAAAATTGCCAGTTTTTGACACACAGTGTATGTTGCAACTGCAGTTGTAAATTACCTGCTGAGCTTATCATGAACACAAAATTTACAGAAGTATTATTAAAAAACAACAATGAATAGTAATGTGACATCAAAATTCAAATGACACACGTCCTATTCTGTGAACATTTCTCCACAGGAATGTATTTGACCTTTCCTGATAAATTCAAGTCAGTCATTAGTTTCAGGGACTTGTGCGGATATTCCATGTACCTAAATCTACACAGGCGGATCCAAGAGAGGGGCTTAGAGGCTCACAATCCCCATTTTAGCCAAAGTAGCAAACAATAACCACAGGAAAAATATACAGTTCTTATTTGCTAATTCATGTAAACCACTAGATTCCATTAATGTTTTTTACTCATTGTTTGTGATACAGAAATTTATCATTTTTTTAGGTGGCTGGCAGATTAAAGATGTAATGAGTCCTTCCAGACAGGTCATAGCGACACGACACGTTAAAACAGGTTGTAGAGAACTTGATCCACCTTTCATCAATATGATGATATGAGAATCTACCATTTTTTTCCAGTCACTACCCAATCACTATTAGATAAATGCCTGACTCAAGAATAGTCAGACCATAAATACTAGAATGTGAATCTCTGGGTGTGAGTTAGTGAGTCAGGGACGATGACTCAACATGTCTAAGTTGCAAAACCACTTTATTACCAGAGTTGGTGTGAAATACAAGTAAAACAAATACAGAGGCGAACATGAATCATATGAGACATCAATAACAAATGGAGAGAATAGTGTCACATTACTTCTACAGTGTCCACCTTTTAGTGTTGGTCAGATGGACGACAACTTTCTTCTAATATGAATAGCTTACATAACAATGGGTTTCCCCCAATTATGAATGCCTGTTTACAGAAAATACACTCAAGAGAAATCTGCTACCTGTAACAAACTTCAAGTCAGTTTTCAAGGGTTTATCAACTTCAGTTAACTAATTTGCACATTAGAAGACAATGACCAATAAAACCTGGAGAACAGTCGAGGTATTAAAATAATTAGTGATAATATGACCAAAGTTCTTGGACAACTATCTCTTCTTGAAGCCATACTTTTTCCTTTCATAGAAGAGATCGGTCTTGGCACTTCCAAGGTTAACAATTTTTGGACATCCATCTCTCTGAAAGATCAACATAAGAGTAGGTGTAGGGTATCTGGAAGTTTTTTTAAATACTACAATGAAATTTTCTCAATTAATGCCAAATTAATACAATTTGATTTGGAATAGCAAAAAGAGTGAAGTTTTCACACTTAATGCTTAATATTAAGAAGTTCCACCCTATCCTAATAATAACAATAACAATAACAATAATAATATGTAATAATAATAATAATAAACTCTGTTCAGTAAAGCCTACCTTGAATGGTAACACATATAAATTTAGTTCCTACACTATGTTAAAAGCATCACTCTAACCACACTGAAGTCATGAACTGCCAAATGTATTGAACGCTTAGGCTTATTACTTGCCCTTTGTCTACGCCACCGCAAGTATCCTCAGTTAAAAAACAGCTCCAAATATTCACACACATTAGTGTTCTATTCAATATACTCTCATACCAGTGTCAGGTACATACTTGTGTGGTGGGTGCCCTATTCAATATACTCTCATACCAGTGTCAGGTACATACTTGTGTGGTGGGTGCCCTATTCAATATACTCTCATACCAGTGTCAGGTACATACTTGTGTGGTGGGTGCCCTATTCAATATACTCTCATACCAGTGTCAGGTACATACTTGTGTGGTGGGTGCCCTATTCAATATACTCTCATACCAGTGTCAGGTACATACTTGTGTGGTGGGTGCCCTATTCAATATACTCTCATACCAGTGTCAGGTACATACTTGTGTGGTGGGTGCCCTATTCAATATACTCTCATACCAGTGTCAGGTACATACTTGTGTGGTGGGTGCCCTATTCAATATACTCTCATACCAGTGTCAGGTACATACTTGTGTGGTGGGTGCCCTATTCAATATACTCTCATACCAGTGTCAGGTACATACTTGTGTGGTGGGTGCCCTATTCAATATACTCTCATACCAGTGTCAGGTACATACTTGTGTGGTGGGTGCCCTATTCAATATACTCTCATACCAGTGTCAGGTACATACTTGTGTGCTGGGTGCCCTATTCAATATACTCTCATACCAGTGTCAGGTACATACTTGTGTGCTGGGTGCGTACAAATGTTCCACACTACTTCCGTTCATTCTTAGTGGCGCTAAAGCATCACTAGCACTATATGTAAAGTTCCATCAACAAAAACCCATCCAAGGAAGATTTTGGTAATTGTAAGTCTTCATAGATACTTTTTCAAACATCAAATATTCTGATACATGCTATAACTTTTTATATATTTTCCATTGCCGAGTCATTTATGCGCCACACATACGAGCTGTTCAAGTAGACTTTTATTGATTTCAATTACGTGACAAATCCTTAAATTGACCATATCCAGGCCTTTTCAACGCAGCGTTGAGCATCCATTTCCAGGGTCCTCCCCCAACTGAATGGAAAAGTGCTTGTGCCTGTTGATAGGACGTTTTTCCGAGAGAAAATTAACCCCCCTGTAGCCACCAATTCTACTCCCTTGTGAAGTAGACTTTATATCTTTACATAAGTGGTAGGAGCTCTGGAAATGAACTGAGACCTCCCATAACTGACTTTATGTAGTCACCCCTGCACTTGGAATTAACTAATCCATATCCTCCATGTTGAGACTGTAACACATGGCTGACAAGTGTTAACTTCTGCATTTAATAAATCATTGTGATGCTGAGTTTTTGTGGAGTTGAAACGGATTCTAACCTTGCAGGACATTTTTGATCATTTGAGGGCAATTTTTGACCTGGAGAGAGGAATTTTGTGACTTTTAAATGTTTCCAGAAGAGAATGAGGCCAGTATTCAGCCTCAAAATCAAGGTATCAAGTCTCCTGTTCTCTCTTCAGTGTTTGTTTGTTCACATGAAAATTTAAATTCTTATTTTATGGTCCGTGGCCGAGGAAACCATGTCTCCAAAATCGGTTTTATTTTTCTTAGCACAACAGAAAAATTGCAACTCCTAAAATATAATGTGTGCCAAAAATAAACAAACTTTTACAACAAAAACATATTACAAACGTATTTTAGAACACCCATCAGATTTTCAAACATGCAAACAAAATAAGCTCATCTTTTCAATAAAGATTGGTAGCACCAAACTAATGCATCACCATTTTCAAGGTCTGTATCACATACCTACCGTAACACAATATTTTGAAAACTGGAGGCATCAACAACAATGTTAGAATCTATTAAAAATGAAAAATATGCGATTATTTTTCACTAAAATTGATAAGATTGTATCATACACAAAAATCCTTAGTGAAGCACGAACTACTTACATCTTTCTCAGTCAGTGTACACTCTTTGCAGTAGTATGCGTCAGACACACCGGGTCCGCCGCAGATGACACAACGACCTTGATAGGATCCATAGTTACACTCATCACATATCCTCACCAAGGTGCAAGGGCGTACGTACGAGTCACAGATCACACACTTCCCATCACACTTCTCACACAGGCGACCAATGGCTGAAGCAAGGAGATAAACATGTTGTCAAAAGTGTGATAGTAACAACCAGTACAAGTACGACTTACACATAATTCATTCAAGAAAATATTCCATTTGAAAAGGGCAGACAGTAATGTAGTGCCAATCAGACTATAAATAAAGAGTCTACATGCCTCAACAACACTACGTAACTAAAATTCCTTACTCAAGCACAAGCTGCAAGTAAGGTGAAACTGAAAACAAATTTCAGCTCATTGTTGTTTCAAGTCGCAGGCAGAGTTAATCAGGTTAAGTCAAAATCCCAAACTTCAAACTAAAATAAACTAAGTTAGCAGTGACCAGTCTTACTGGTGAAGCAATCAGTGTATTCTACCTTATTCATAGTTCAATCACGCACAATTCAAAAAGCTAACTGCCTTATTTAATAACCAAAACAAAAGGCTTCAGCCAAAAAACAGGAATCAAAACAATGGTTTCCGAAGATGTTGTTTATATGGGACTTTAAAGATGGTGTAAATCTGCGTTACACCACTTTCTGCCATCAACCTGGTCGTGACTTGTTTCAACCCAGAAATGACTACTGGCCTGACACACCATGATGAGTGAACTTGTTCAGTCTGCTCTCAGGCAACAGCAAAGTGAAACTAATGATTTTTTAACCACAGAAATCACTTCTACTTGGAGTAAGGAACAAGTTAAGACCAATTCTGAAACCGTTAAGTGGCCTAATTCAAACACTTTTTATGGACAAAGCAGCTTTAAACCAAACAGCATAATCTTTCAAAGGTTTACTTGACTATCATGTAAAGTATCCCAAACCAGGAAGTAGGCACTAATAAGGGGTTGTAATCTATTCCAGAATACGAACTTAATGACATCACCTGAGGCACCGGATACTAAAAAAGAAACCACAGAACAAACTCCATAATTCAAGATAACCATTTACCGTAAACGTTCGGGTTAACGCCCTGGGCGGTTAAATTGACAAACCCAAAAAATCGGGGGTGGACGGTTATCCAGACACGGGCGTTTAAACGTGAAATTTCAAGAAAATCAGGGTGGGCGGTTAACTGAACATGGTACTTTTATTTGTAATCTCAAGGTAAGTCTCAATGCTTGAAGGACCTTTTCCAAAAATGTAGTATTCACTGATTGTGTAGATTGTATTTTTATTTTTCATTGCAATCATAGGCAATTATTAATTTTGCACTGTTTGTTAGTCAATATGTGTAGCGTTTTAGCCAACTTTAACTGACTTAAAATTACTGCCAAATATTCTTAAATCATTTTCAGACCTTAAGAGTTCAGTGCTTTTGGAAAATTTGATTTGCCGAAATTTTGCACTTATTTTACGGTCTATGGCCAAGGGAAGAGTGTCATTTTTTATTCATGGGGGTAAAACCTAGATTTTGGAAGTGAAAAGTTGAAAAATTTGGGTCAAAGATGTTGTTTGAAATAGGGAGGATAAATAGTAACATGAGATATACTTTCCTTGACTGTTCGAAGAATATTTAGCTCACAAACAAGTCGCCTGCAATTAATTTTTTTTAGAAATTCATGTCATGTTCAAAGCCAGAAATGACATTTTTTCACATAAAAACATCACTCTGATCAAAGCGAAGTTTTAAGGCAAGTATCAGATTTTTCAGTCTTCACAGATAAAGAAAATATGGGGTTAACAAGGAGCATTATTTGTTGAAATATGAAAAAAATTATGAAGGTTGACAACTACCTTAAATTATTAAAAACAGCACCAAACTTAATGTCATTTTTTCAATAAGAGTTGGTGATAAAAAGTAAAAAACAATGCAAAAACATAAAAAAAACAGAAATTGATTAGCTGAGTGTTGTGAAAGCAACCTAATTTGTTAGATAGCCTCAAATGGCCACTTACTATATCAAGGTAACGTCCAAATAATTAATACTAATTTTCAGAAGGATAAGAGTACAAACTAAATTATTGACTACCAAGAGCATATCAACTTCATTTACATAGTCATGTGACCATTTAAGCAATTTTAAGTCAATTGCAATTTATTGTTTCATCCACTCTTTTCAAGTATAATCAATAAGCATTTCCACAGCATTGTAATAACACATATGCAAATAAGAAATAAGATCTGCCCATAATTGCAAAGAATTCATAGAACTCGGCTTATAATCGAGACAATTTAATTACCAACAGCCAGGGGAGATTTTGCACACATGTAATTTAACAAAACAATGCCTGATGCCAATTAATGGAAACAAAAGACGGTCAATTGACCAACAGCAGTCCATGAAGTACACATCCACATGGTCAATGCCTCAAGCCAGGATTGTACACCAGACAATGACTCAGAGTGATATTAGCACTGGCTCCCAGTCTTGTACAACTGTTCATCATCATTAATTTTTCACCAACACTACAAAAAGGAATGACTAAGCAATGACGTAATTTCTAGGATAATGTAAAGCATTTGTAATGTTGGTCTTCATCAAAGCACAGTAACTCAGAAATCAAATGCAATACTTAACACTAAAACAAAATGGCATAGCAGTTGCACAGGTCCATTTTTAACAAAAACATTTGATAGATGTTTGCCACTTACCATTATGAAATTGGTCTTAAATTGTTCCTTTGGGTAAATTACAAGTAATTTCAGGGCTTTGAAAAAAAACCACAATTTTGATTCAGACCAAGTTCTAAAAATTTTACTACAGGACATGACCTGAAGTTTACGCGAGTCTAGAGATCATTTCTAACCCTGGGAAAGGAACAAGACAAGACCAATGTTTTAACGGTAAAAATTGATGGAAAGAATGGATTTAATGCAGCTTTAAATCTTCATGAAAGGACCTTCAAATGTTTTCATTTTCAAATTAACTATTGATTTAATCACAGTTTTCCTAATATCTCATCACTGTAAACAGACTCACACTTTGCATATGTGTCATTTTGACTGTCATTTTAAGACTATCAAATGCACCAAATTCTAAGTTTCCATTAATCAAAAATAAGACTAACAGTTTTAAACATGCCTGCCCAGTCATTTTTAGATTATTGCAAATGTAACACTAAATGTATTCAAAGGTGTCATTACTAATAATGAGAAAATATTAGATTCACCTGAATTTTACATATAGCCATTTGTTCCTAAACAGCCTTTAGTACAGTAATATTTCTCCAATTCAAGACACAACATGGCAGATAACTAAAGTTTAGTTTTCTTCATAAAAGATACGGTAAGTAACACAAAATATAGGTTTTACCAGTCTTAACTTGTATACACCATATCTAACATCGGACAATTATTTGAGAAACTATGGCCATTACAATGATGTTACAAACTATAGAAACGTTAAAAAAGGTAACTTTGGCAATTATTTTTGTCCGAAATTAGTGAAATTTTACCATTTACAGATATAAAGAAGGAAGACCTTTGGCCTGATTGACAAGTGTGCATCAGCTATTTGATTCAATGAACTATTGACAATGCTAAGCTGGACTAGACAAGTGACATTTGTTTGACCATAAACGTACAAATTCAAATACCATCATGCATCTACTCATGTGGTAATAAAAAAAATAAAAATAATTGCAGGTGGTCTGGTACACGTTGTACGTGCGCAGATCGCGTATGTGTGCCCATTACACTGATCACCTGGAAATATTTTTGTGCTTTATTAATATATAGTTAAAACGGAGCTGAGGAGCTAGAAACCTGACTCAAGGGTCTAGCAGTGTGGCCAGTGTGACTTAAACCCACGACCTCAAGAAAAGAAGGCGGGCACCATCACACTAGGCCACACTGCCTCCTCTCATGTGGTATTGTTGGATACAGGAATTTCCAGGTATGAGAAAGATTGGACAGCATTCAATGGTAAGAAAACAACAAAGTTACATCTGGCGCCTTGGATAAAATCTGAGGTCACCAAATAAAGCTAAGCAAGTCAAAAATTCTTAATTCTGTAAATGTGTGTTAGGGTATCTCACTTTAAGACAGTGCTTTATATTTGATCTTAATAAATGGATGAGGAGCTGAAATTGGCCCTTTTGGACGGAATTTTGCCAAGTTATAATTCTTTTTCTTGAAAATTATTGTTAAATGCTCACATGGCAATTGAAGTTCTATTATTGCAGTAAATATGTTTTGACTGCATGCCACACAAACAAAAATCAAGATCTCAAGAAAAAGTTAAAAAATACCCTTGAAATCAGCAATGGTCAGTAAAATTTCACGTTGGTGGCGATGACAACTTCCCATACTGCATGCATTGTTCAACATCTTCAAGTTGATGGGAAATCAATTCATAGACTGATCAATCACAATTATATCATATTTCAAATGAAAGACAAAACCACAGTTTTAATTTTGCTGAGAAGGTGCCTACCATGTTCTTATGAAAAAGGTAGATAACAAGTAAATACAAGGAATTTTAAATATCTCATTTCTTTAACAATTTTTGAGTCTGGGGAATGTTTGTTGAAAAACAGTGATGAGGGGGGCAGGACAGCAATGTGCTTAGCTCAAACAATTCTTAGCATGGTCACTTCCTGCTGTCAAATACGCTTTTCCAAGCCCTTAGATTACTTCTAGTTGGCTTGAGGAACAACTGCATTTTACAATATAGGGGCATACCTAAGTGTCAAAAGCTCGGTAGGTAACAGACACAGAATCTCAGGACCCCCAGCCTTAAGTTAAGTCCACCCTTATTCAAGACTCAGAAGTCCTGTTTCGCATTGGTACAGCCAACCAACTTGCTGCAAAACATTGATCAAAATTCTTGCGTTTATTGTGCAGGTGTCACAAGCTATTCTGTGGTGGGAATTCCTACACTAGAAAGAAAATGTGCTCATGCCGACAGAGTCCCTGCCATGCAAACGATAGACCAATTGGGACTTACACATCAAAGACTGACCAAACTTCTAAAACCTTTATAGGTCTCTGGATCCACACCGTGGCTAAGGGCATGCACGGTGTATATGCGAATACTTTCAATCATTTGTGTGACTTGCTTGGGCAAAGTCGTATGAGCTCTACAGTAAAATGCTGATGCTGTAACGAGATGTCTTTAGAACGCATTGAGTTATTGTCTAATAAACAGCAAGGTAAAAATAATGTTTGTCATCATTGCCAGCCCCAAGGACATGTATTGTGCTGACATTATTTTAAACATTTCTTTTAGAAAAAGCATTTTCAGCATGCAAAGTATTCGAAAAGAGTACAGTATATCAGTAGTTATAAGATCAAAGCATTGTTGGATAGTCATAGCATTAGCATTGCTCATGATGCAGCAAGTTTAACTTTTATTGTAAAAACACCACTAACACATAGAGCCACATAACTTGCTTTCCCTTTTACCCTCCATGCTCACAACTTGCTTACAATGTAAAAAACTACCCAATTTTGCTGACATATTTCTTTCTTTTTTACTTAAAATAAACTTTTCTATTTTGTAATATATTGTAGTTCATTCTTAAAAAATTAATTTAGACAGCTGCTGTGAAAGTAGATATGCTTTTTCGCTAAAAGTAATGTTAAGTTGACACAGTAAGGTGATTTATAATACATGCCACTAATAAAAAGGTCATTTGAACAGTTTTACATGACACCATCATGCCTCTTGGGAACTTTGAAACCGAGTGAATATGGGGTTCACAATTGCGACAAAACACCGAGGCAAGGTGCTAACTATGTTCTGGTTAAATGCCATTAATGACACGACTGTGATGAGACCTCTCTTACTAGGATGCCATGTTGTTGATTCAACTCAAAATTTAGTTTCCACGCCTTTACCATTCTGAAAACTACTGAAACAAAACTCTTACTTAACTTCATACAGAAGAACAAAAGACTGTCAAACCGCTTAGAAAATTCGCTCACCACCTAGGCGACCACCCAGTAAACTTATACTCGCTCAGCTCCTTTTTAGTTGCATTGGTGACTGGGCGAGTGACGAAGAATATTTCAGTCATGGTCAGTGGTCTAATTAAAAATTTTAATTTTTTGCTAAAGGGGGATTACAGCAGCTTAACTAAGCCACTCCTAAGGAGTTTTCCCCCCTTTGTAATACAGTTATTGTATATGTCAGCCTGTCAATAAGAATGAGTTCCAAAACAAAACAATGATGATAATTGACCATTCTTCTAGGTTTCCTCCACTGAAGACCCAGATTAAACAGTTGAACCGCAGAAGGCAATCTCCTTCTTTCTTTCCGTACCACAAACAATTCCTTCAATCTCATGCAAGAAAAGAACTTTCAATAGCTATTTGATCTTTGCTTTTAAAATGTGGCCTAGTAGTGTACACTAGTAATAGTATTGTATTTAACTCAACTGCCTGCATAAAGGAACAAAGTTAATTTACAACTACGTCTAAATTTTGTTTTCATCACTGCCTGATACTTTCGACAGTTCTGGGAAGATTTACCTATAAGCTGCCATGTGGCAACTATGATGTACTTAACGCAAAGTCAATGGTAATGTAATAAAAGAGCTGTATCATGACTTCCAGTTGTGCCATGCTATAAAGCCTTTCCAAACTGCATGCCAGTTGACAATTGCTAATTTAGGCCATCGCTTTAGACATATGACTAGCACGTTGACGTCACATCCCTTGGCGCTAGGCACCATGTAGCCCCTCGGCTGGCCATGCAGGGGCTACAATACTCCACATCAATTTCTGTACGAATTTCATCTTGTTCAATTTAAATGGGTGGTAGAAAAATCCGCTAACCGAATGAGAGGTTTTCATCACATCAAAAATACATTTAATGCTTAAAATTATCACTTAAAAACATGGTTATTTTCTTCAGCGATCTGTTCTGGTTCTAAACATATCTTCGATGAAGCATGTCTTCGGAAATTAAGACGACTTTGGTGAAGAGTTCCAACTCCACATTTTGGTCTTCACTGCATGCGATAACCACAAGGTATTTCAACTGGTGTCATGTGAGTTAGGTAAGGACAAGCATGATACTGAACGAAATGTGCAACCTGGCGCATGACACAAAATATCAGGTGGAATCAGTGTTCTCCACATCTGAAAATCTAAACAGGTCGCACGCGTAAAAACTGCAACGTGCCGGAACCGCGCGGTGGTCAACGTTCTCCATAAGCTAGTGTGCACCTAATTTTTACCCACGCATTTTAATAGTAATACACAGTAGACATAGGCGGATTTGGGGGGGGGCAGGCCAACCTTGGCTGCCGCAAAAAAATAAAACGGCAAGAGCGTAGGGAAATGTTGAGTTTATTAATTAACCCCAGTAATTAAAATTATATGGATGAAACAAGATTTAAATGTGTGCAGTTTAATTGTGTGCAGTTTTAGTATTGGGGGGGGGGGCTCAGATCCAATTTCAAGTGTCAAATTCGTATCGGTGCTATGGCTAAGTATAGGCTCTCCCGGGGTATCCCAGGCGACCGGCAGTGGTGCTGCGCCCTACGACTCCGTTTCCGTCGTCTGCTCCACTGTGCAATGAAGAAAATTTACTTCATTTCTTAAAGAGAATGGAACCTGAGTGACGATGAAAAACCAGAAGCTGCTGGTAAGATGTGAATTTTAATCGAAACCTTAGTGAATCACTCAGAAACTCATAATTTCTCTTTGTCAAACCTTAACTTAAGACGATTTTCAAAGCAATCCCGCATTATTGCCAACACGAAAAATGGATTTGGTCTTTTGGGCATTTGAAGGCTATTTTAAATACAACAAATTTGTTAAGAACCGATTGCACAAAATATAAAACGTGTAATAAGCATAACAAAAAGAAGTTGGTTTCGCGCGCAAATGCTATGGACCATGAACAAGTAGGTCTTTTAGTAAACGTATAGTAGTTAAATCGGGGTGGTGAAGTGGTAAAACGCGCGCTCCATCCGCCAGGTAGTGGGTTCGAGTCTGTGGTTCTTGCAGTTTTTCCTGTTTGACACGTTCTCCGTGTTTTTTTGCCTTTTTTTCTTGGATAATACTTCAGGAATCAAAGAAAATGCTTGTTTTTTAGAGGAAAAAACAGAAAAGTTACCTGCTATACGCATCTACAATCGTGGTTTGCGCAAATGCTTACAGCCGGGCAAAATGTTGGCCCCCCCCTTGTGACATTCTAGATCCACCACTGGTAGTGCAACCAAATAACTGTTTATTCAACTTTTTATTCATTTGTATTGCTGATGTCTAACGTTGTTGACAAAAATTCGGTTTGTACCGTTCGTGACACGGATATTTGCGATTTGTTGACCGAGCCCGGCAATATCACCACCATCCGGTCCTGGATTATCTGTCGTATCTGCATCTGAGTCAACGTCAGTATCTGAAACATCTCTCGGTTTTTAAAATAATCCTTAGGCTTAGCAGTCCTTCGCCTTCCCGCGGCAGACGACATTTCTTAGTATGTAGAATGCGCATGTCAATTGGTAACGGAAGCCAGGATAGAATTCACTAATGTAAGGACCATGCGAGGTAAACAAGACTTTGTGAGATTACGTGAGATATTACCGTGTGACTTCAATGGGAGCACGTGACTTTGGCTACAATTTCTCAGCGCGACACATATATTTTGAACTTTACTCAGTGACGTCATCCGCTGTCCCAATTCTCGGAATACTACCCCCGAAATCGCAAACGTCACGCACGGGCACCGAAGTTGAGTTTGCACACGCTTGGCAGATTTTTTAAAGGGAGTATGCGCCCTAGGTGTAATATTCATGCTACCTACGAAACTCCTTATATGGCAACGAGATGAACTCGGTCAATCTCAATGGTCTGTTGCACCAAAAGTAACCAATAATATTCATCTACGTGAGAAATACACAAACAACAACCAATGAGAACCATGAAAAGCAGTTTCATGCAAATGTTTGTTGAGACTGGTAGTGGTAAAATCTGTGTCGTGTGGCCCAAACAATATTGAAAAATGTGCTACGAAAACCAAAATTCTGGCCTCCCAGAAGACAGCTGTAGTCTAAACTGCTGCGCAGCGATGTCTTTGCTGACAACATATACTTCGCTGGCAACATATACTTCACTGGCAACATATACTTCGCTGGCAACATATACTTCCCAGAACCAACCACCAAGTTTTAATTATTTTCAATGGGTAATATGATTAGTTGTCCGCCAAACACAAAAAGGTGACTTCAAATGTGAATAGGCCTAGGGTAGGACTAATGATCAGCGACTTTAGTGTGGGACTGCACCTCCAGTGAGCAGGTAGTAGATTAGGCATATAGGTACCACTGGGCCTTTGTTTAAATTCAATTGACTGTAACTAGTTGTTGGAGGTGAATTAAATAGATAATTGAGGTATTATTTACTCGCTGCGTTACACCATAAAGAGACTAGCTGCCCAGTCTGCAGCTTGAGTGAGACCGGTGATTAGGCTGTCCACTTGGCTTTTATTCATTTTCAATGGGCTATGGCCAGTTGCTGTCAAGCGTGATTTGAACCAATGAGGACCTTATTAATGAGGACAACACCTTTTTTACAAAGTAGTCCCTATATGTTTAAACTGGTGGCGGGATTTTTAAACAGGACGCGGGACATTTAAACAGGACGCGCGTTCAGCCAAACAGGACGCTGCGACACGTTAAAAGTGGTTGTGGAGAACCCTGGGTGGAATAGTACGATTTGTGTCCTTAAACGTATAAGTTATTGGTCGTTAACAGGCGTGATTTCATGTAACTTCCTCAAAATGGCAACTGGTGAGGGAAGGTTGAGTGAGCCGCGACAGATTTTCATGGATATGTTCAAATTACGTTGACTAATTGTCTCCACAGTCATAGTATGTGTTAATTATAACTCCATGTATATATATATATGCATGTTTCATTCAATATTATTCACTGTATTTTGAGATAAGTAACTTTTTATGAGGATGTACTATTGTCCCTGTATGCCAGCGGCATTACAGGGTGATGTAATTGCCTAACTTGGTGCGAGCCCATTGGGCAACTGGTCATTTTTACACTGCAACTGAAGAAAGGACCATTTGAAAAAGGTTGATTATGGGAGTTTTTGTTAGAGCTGAGAAGAGTTAAAGAGACCAACGGCCTTATAAGTGACCATCTATGAGTAAAAGGCATTTATAGCATGGCTTTGTCTTTGATGATTTAGCCTCTGGCCTATTAGATGACTACCATCTTTACTGGGTCCAGTTGAAATGATGGTACTGTCTAACCACATACACTCTGTTGACAGCTGTTTGATGTGATATTATTACAGCATATAACGTGATGGAAAAGGTTTTTCAAGACTACCCCACATAGCCCATTGAAACTGAATAAAGGCTAAGTAAGTGGTCAGTTGTGGACAGCCTAATCACTGGTCTCACTCAAGCGGCAGACCGGACAGCTAGTCTATTTATGGTGTAACGCGGCGTGTAAATAATCTCTCAGTTATCTTTTCAATTCATCTAGTCATAGTCAACTGAACTTAAACAAAGGCACAGTGCTACCTATACGCCTAACCCACTACCTGCTCACTGGAGGTGCAGTCCGGCACGAAAGTCGCTGATCGTTAGCCCTAAGTTAGACTTATTCGCTTTTTTTGTGTTCGGCGGACAACTGATAATATTACCCAACGAAATTAATTAAGGCTCAGTGATTAGTTCTGCGAAGAAAATGTTGTCAGCAAAGACACCGTTGCGCACCACTTTATACAATGGCCGTCTTCTGGGAGGCCAGAATTTTGATTTTCGTAGCACATTTTTCTATATTCCGTGGCCCCCAGGACACAGACTTTGCCGATACCAGTCTCAACAAACATTTGCATGAAACTGCTTTTTATGGCTTTCATTGGTTGTTGTTTGTGTATTTCTCACTTAGATGAATATTATTGGTTACTTTTGGTGCCACCGGCCCATTGAGATGGATTGAGTTCATCTCGTTGCCTTATAAGGAGTTTCGTTGGCAGCATGAACATTATATTTGTGGTGCATACTCCCTCTAAAAATCTGACAAGCCGTTTGCAAACTAAACTTTGGTGGTGGCTGTGCGTGACGTTTGTGGTTTCGGGGGAGTATTCCGAGATTTGGGACAGCGGGTGACGTCACTGAGTAAAGTTCAAAATATATGTGTCTCGCGCTGAGAAATTGTAGCTCTCATTGAAATCAAGTGGTAATATCTCGCGTAATCTCGCAGTCTTGTTTACCTAGCGTAGTCCTTACGTAAGTGAATTCTATCCTCGCTTGCATTACCGATTGACATGCGCATTCTACATACTTAGTAATGTCATCTGCTGCGGGAAGGCGAAGAATTGCTAAGATTAAGGATTATTTTAAAAACCGAGAGATGTTTCAGATATTGACGTTGACTCAGATGCAGATACGACAGGTAATCCAGGGCCGGATGGTGGTGATATTGCCGGGATCGGTCAACGAATCGCAAATATCCATGTCACGAACAGTGAATCGAATTTTTGCCGACAACGTCAGACATCGGCAGTACAAATGAATACAATTCGCCCTAACTTGAGAATAGATGGTTTCATCTGGAAGAATGAGTTTGTGACAAAACTGAAAATTATGGGAATTCCATAATTGCAAGCGTTTGATAATCCAGTTAATATCTTAGAAATATTGGTTGTCATCAACGGGTCTCCCACCCCCGTCCAAGCAGATGGAAAACGCACGTAAATTGTTTTGTTTACTCTACCTAATTTGCATTCATAAGGGAGGACTCGCATAATGTGCAGTTTTTACAGGAGTTCCGGTAGTGCAGAAGTTTAATGTTGTACCAGCTTCAGAACATCGAATTCAAACTATAAGAATGCTGTGCAAGACATTACACTTACAGACTGAGGGAAAACGTATACATAAAAATGTGACTGACTTTACAAAAACACTTCACTTGGACTGCCAAGACTTTTGTGTTAGACTTTTTGTACTTAGTTGACATTGACATCACAATTATTGAGTAGCCTAAAACATTTCCCCATACTGCATCAAACACGTCTGTAGACTTTCAAAGCCATTGACTAAACAAATGGGTTATGACATATGTGATATGTTTGTAAAGAAGTCCAACTTTTAAAAATAATAAGTTGAATAAACACAGTTATTTTTTGCACTACTGTGCATTGCTATTAATAATAATATACATGGGTAATAATAAGGTGCACATAAAAGTGCACATTAGCTTATAAAATGGAGAACGTTGACCGCTGCGCGGTTCCGGCACGTTGCAGTTTTTACACGTGTGACCTGTTTAGATTTTCAGATGTAGAGAACACTGAGAAGTCTTGCGTTGTATACCAGCTGTCGTGCAAGGAGGACCCCACCCATCAATACATAGGGGAAACCAAACGCACCCTAGGGACAAGGATGAGGGAACACTCCAAAATGGACAGAGCCACAGGTGTAGGGGAACACCCTCTCAACACTGTACACACCATCGACAAGTGCAATGCCTGAATCCTTGCCAGAGAAGAACACTGGTACTCAAGCAAGGTCAAGGAGGCTGTCTACATTAAAACCAGATGCCCCAATTTGAATAGAAATCAAGGGTTATAGCTCTCAGCCGTGTACGACCTCATTCAAAAACCAGGCCAACCTGATGCGGGAAATCCAGTTAGTGAACAAGGCCCTTACTCACCTTACTGGCCTTAGTTAGAGAGAGGGCGGAAACGTCTGACTCAACAGACTTTTGTGTTTTTTAGTAAGCAATTTAGCCATTTAACATAGTATATAACGTCGAGCGGCTGCTAAGAGATGGTGATGCTCCCTTAGGACCTTCATACGCTGGAATCTTTTCGGCAAATTATGCCTTACACTGATTAGACTATCCCATTGCTTTGAGTACTTTTTGCGTATAGACGGACACCGGCTTAGGACTAAGAGGTCTTCGATGTCTTTCCAACTCAAACAAATAGTCCCATAATCAACTTTTTTCAAGTAGTCCTTCATTAAGTTGCCCAAATTGGCAACTGGCCATTTTTACACTGTTTGCACCAGGAGATACGACGTCATACTAACACTGTCTTCTGATTAAAAGTGCATGTGCTCACTGACTTGCGAGATGCCGACAGGAGACAGGACAAAATCCGTTCATTTTTTCAGTCGTTACCTACTGTTTGTGTGCTCAAGTGGACAGCTTCACAAATTTCCTACAAAATTTTTTACCTTTTCTAGAACAACACACAAGTACCCACCTACGCCGTGTTGCTTTCTACAGAAAATTAAATCGGGATGATGCTTCGCCATAGCCGCTAAAACGGAAGTCGACTTTGTGTGATTCAGCAATAGTTATTTAGCGTACAGAAAATATATTAATTTCAGCTAGTTCGCTAAATTTTATACCACACAAATTGGACACGGCAAATTATCGTGAAAATAATCTACTATGAGATAAAATTTCATACTTCTTCATTTTGTTTGGAACATGCAACTTTATAAGTAACTTTATCATTATTAAGGCACCTACATGCTGCACTGCGTTGTGACTAAAATTTTTCCGGTCTTGAAAAATGTCAAGTTCAGAAGATAATAATGAGTGTGATGTTGAAGAAACACAAACAGATGAAGCGAAAACGTTTAAATCACTGGTATGGAATTTTTTATGGTTATTTTCGGGTCTTGTGTACTCTTTTTTATCCAGATACCCGCACTCTGCTGAGTGCTGGGTTTTAGCCTGCCTCCCGTTCAGTAACGCTAGGACCTCGCTAAAAAGCAAGACTTCGCGAGATTACGTGAGATATTGCCGTGCATTTTAAATGAGAACACGTGACTTTGACTAGGTTTTAACTATGTCCTAGTGTAGCTCCTAGCGTCTACTGAACGCACGCCTGGCCTGTGACTGTGTGGGCGGGTAATTGAAGTAAACGGGCGTGCGTTCAGTAACGCTAGGACCTAGCTGAAATCTATCCAAAGTCATGGGTAATCTCGTGAAGTCTTGCTTTTTAGCAAGGTTCTGGCGTTACTAAACAGTAGGCGGGTCCCTCTTGGAAATGGCTGCGGAGAACCAGTTTCACTGAGTTACGGACATTGTCGTTATTTAGTGAAAACTGGTTTTTGGCAGATAGTTCTATAACCCCCTCGAACCCCACACCCACGACCTCCTTGACCCACGACCTCCTTGACCCACGACCTCCTCAACCCACAACCCCCTCGACCCAAAACCAAGTTCAGCTCCGTTAGGTTATCTATTCATCTTCTGCTTTACTGGGTCTGTACAGTTGTACAAATTGGCACAATTAGCAGCAGACAGCCACATGTTTCAGACGCACCATGGACATGGCGTATATAATCGAACCAGGAACAACGCACCTTTTCTGAGAGAAACGGCAGACGGACCTCCGAAGCATTGAAAATGGGCCGATGCTCCTTTTGTTCCATAGTAGCACAGGAATGCTGACGATGGACAGGAATCACGAACCTTGACGCATCAGACTGCCACTACAGCTGGCCAGGAAAGTTGGCACGCAAGCTCCCACGCACTTTGTCTGCACGAGACCTGCTGTGCAGAGCCAGAGAGTACAATATTGTGTTCGTCTGGTGTAACAACTGAAAATTTGAATTTAGAAATTGCCTGTGCAACACTGAAATAAGTTGGGGGCTGTAGCCCCCAGCCTCCTACGGTGCGCTGCCCATGCAAGATTATTTTTGGAAAGTGGTAAAATACATTAAATGTCTTTAACGACAGTCCCATACCTGACACTGAATAATTACAATAAGGAGACAAAATTGGTGACAATGAATTATGAATCATGATCAAATGTCCAACGTTCAACTGAGCATTTCACTGATTTTATCTCAGACAACACTTCAGCAGTTGTTCGGAGCTTTTTCATACGTGAATGTGCCTTTCTTTTGCTTTTATTTTCGCAAAAATCTGTGAGGCCAATGATCGTCGACCTCTCTGTTCACCACATCTTCAAGGAGAGTCTCTCAGCGACGTAATAAGATTATGAAATATGTAAAAAGTGCAAAAATACCTCTATTGCCATAGGTCGTGGGTCGAGGGGGTTGTGGGTCGAGGGGGTATTATAACAATCGGTTTTTGGCAGTCATTTCAATAGGCACCCGTTTACTCCACTTTTACCTTTTGCTGCTTATGCAGTGACCACAGTCTCTAGCTGGCATATAGGGGCGATTGTACATCCCCATAAAAAGTTACTCTTTTCAAAGTACAGCAAATAAAATCGAATGAAACATGCATATATGCACATGAAGTTATAATTAACACATACCATGACTCTAGATACAAATTAGTCAACATAACTTGGAACATGTGCGAATCTGTTGCGGTTCGCTTGACTTTCTTCCACAGGGTGCCATTTTGAGGAAGCTACGTGAAATCATGCTTGTTGACAAACAAAAAGTCCAAGGGGCACAAGTTTTACGAATTTCACCTGATATCTTCTTATGCTATTTTGCAAATGTCGCGCCAGGTCACGTGCTTCACTCATGCAGTCTCGCGCTAGCCTTTGCCTAACTCATGTGACTGATTTGAAATACTTTGTGGTTATCGCGCACGGTGAAAAAGTTAACGGTGACCAAAAGAGTGGAGTTGGAATTCTTTGCCAAAATGCTCTTAGTTCTCGTAACTATGCTTCATCGAAAATGTGTAGAAGCAGAAAAGATCACTGAAGAAAGTATGCGCTTTTTAAGTGATAGTTTAAGTGTAGAATGTATTTTTACAAGGTGAACGTGAAAACTCTTAATCAGTGAGCGGATTTCGCCTACCACCCCTTTAAAATGCAATGGACGAAATTAGTACTAAAAACGACGGATAGTATTATAGCCCCTAACCAGCTAACAGAGGGGCTATGTGTTGCCTAGACTAGTAGAGACGGTGAAGTTCCTATAGGCGCTTCATACGTCGGAAGCTTTTTGTAAAATTATGCCTCACAATGATTAAAACCATTATCAAACTTTTTCTTTGAGCAGTCTCTTGCTCATTTCTCCAAATTGGCAATTTTTAACACTGCGCGTGCCAGGAGATATGACGCTCTACCACCTGATGCATGCTGTGTTAAAAGTGGCCAGTTGCCGATTTGGGTAACTGAACGAATGACTGCTTGAAGAAAAAGCTTGATTAGCGGGAGTATTTCTTCGATTTGGAAGGATAAAGAATCGACGGTTGCCTGTGGTGTCCCTCTGTGTGCAAAAGGTACTTATAACACCGTGAGTTTGATTTTTTAATCAGTTTGAGGCATAATTTGCAGAAAAGCTTCTGGCGTATGAAGCGCCTATAGGAGCTTTACCATCTTTAGTCCAGTTAAAAGATGGTGGTCACTGGCTTTATCCTGGCATTCCGTGTGGAATTTTATTTTTCTTTCTGATGAGGTGCCTATTACTTAAAATTTACTAAAAATCATTGGACAATCTTGTGTTGAGTTGTCTGTAGGCTTAAACTACACGTTTATTCAGTTCTGTAATGGCCGTTCAAGACCCCTCACCCCGGCTATGTGTTCCCAGACATTAGTCAGAAATGAACAAACACTTGTCATTTGATTCGTCTATCATTCATCTCTACCCAGGTAATGATAAATTTCAGGTCTGATGTCACATTCTCTTGATATCTAGACTCAAATACAAGATACTCTACAATCGACTGGCTCCAGCCATTTTCTGAAGCATGTGTACAAACTCACTGTTGGAATGTGATATCTGTTACCGTGGTGTGGATAAAGAGTGGTGAAACGGAGTACGGTACACATGTCACGGAGAACAGGTTGTTAGTGAAATGGACAAAAAAATGGCACCTAGCAGTCGATTTTAGTATCTTGTATGTGAGTCCAGATAGCAAAAGAATGCAGCATCGTACTTGGATTTTAATGATAGATGAGCTAATTTCTGATCAGTAGTTTTGGAGCTATTGAAGGACCCATCTATCTGACTATTAGCGATTCACCTACAACAGGGCTCGACGCTATTAAAATCGCCAGGTCGCATTTTGCGACCTAGCCAAAATCCCAGGTCGCATTTTCAAAATCCAGCTCGCATTCATAAATGCCAGGTCGCAAAATTTTCCCCGCCATTTTTACGCGCCAAAATAGATTTTTTAGATCATCGAGAAAATGTTTAGATTATGCTCTTACCTGCAGGGTTAAATACTCACAAATTTCGGATCTCAAAATTGACTTCATTCATGCAGGTACGGCCTTACTGTTCTTCACGACCGCCATTGAAAGTCTCTAGAGCGCAAGGCAAGTTGCCAGCGTGAAAGTTGAATCAGTGCTCTCTAACTGACTTGTGCATTCGAGTAGCTCAATTTGCAATGTGAAAAGGGAGAAAATGCCCGTTGAAAAAGTATCCGGGATTTTGTTAGATCTGGTCTGTCGTTAACGATTCAAACTAACTCGGGTAATCGCGAGTTTGCTCTTCAATACCTTCCAAGTACGGGAAAAATAGGTCAGTCGCAAAACGACACGCACGTCACTAGTGTTAACTTTCTTTTCGAGGTATAAAACAAAGCCGGGATTTGGTTTTTACATATTGTGAAAAGACGTTTTTGAAAACTGAAGTTGTGTAAAATGAAACTGACACACACCATATAATCTGCGTGTCAATTTTAAACCACACGCGGTCGTTTGTAGTGCGCAATGATGGGCGCTAGCTTGAACTGTGGGCGCTTAATTGGAAATTCTCAAAATTTAAGGGGGGACTTTTAATAGATCAGTGAGCGCTTATTATGAAACACTTTAAAGGTAGGGAGTAGGCTTGTGCGTGAGCATAGTCGTTAACCTCAGTGTTTGCGGTAATAAGATATTAAAACGCTGCAATGGTAAAAAACGTTATAATAATACGATTTTGCGAGGCAAACTCCATCTGGTAGGGGTGACTTTCTGGATATCGTTACCAACTACATTGTACCCTTTTTAGCCACCCGGAATGATTTTTTTAACTGCCCGCTTCAGCCGGAACAAGGTTGTTTCTATAGGAGTCTGAACATTTTACGGCGACGGTGGTTCGGGGAGCGAAAAGTTGCCGGGGGGTGTATAAAGAGAAGAATGAAAAGTTCGCTAACTTGAACCACAATTTCGCATCTAGTGCCAGTTTAGTTGCAATAGCTGGCTACGGGCATAGAATACAGGGTTTACAGAACATCGACCTCGGGAAACATCGGAACAGGATAACGTTAGTTCTGGGTTATATCGGTCCCGGGACATCGGGTATTTTATAACCGCTGGGAAACTGAGTTCATTTTTAAATAAACCAGAGCCAAGCCGGTATACTCTTTCATTTAGGACTGTCGCTGTTCTTTGAAGTGGTGCGCACGCGTGAGTTCACGCACTTGAATCGTTGGAGTAGGCCTACACTTTACGTTGGCAACAACGTATGAAAGACAAATTATATTTCGCGCACGTAGCCCCAGAAACAAGTAAAGGGTTTGAGAATTTCTTGGCAACTGACCGTCGTTTGGCGATTTATAAGGTTGTCATTTTCACTTTGGCTGTCTTAATACGATAAAAGGAGAAGCACATCTCAGTCTAAGTCACGATTGTCTGCCGGGACCGCTTGCGCGCTAACGGTGCCGCAGTGCGATATCAGGGATATTGTCGTGGATATTTGGTACATGTAATAAGGACATCTTATGTGAACCACAAAGTTTGGTAAGTTGATCGCTTAAGAATTAATAGAAACACCGTTGTTTTGTGAAGTTTTATCACGTGTAAGCAGTGGCCCGAAACTTTCTTCGGCGAATCCGGGAATTTACAAAAGTGGCCGAAAGTGTTAGCCGCGTTAAAAGATCGATTCTGCATATCCCATGTTCACGCGATTTGCTTACAAGTCATCGGGAGGCCTGTTCTCGGTTAGTGTTCTTTTGAACTTGTATTTGGCAACAACCAAATAACGTTCGGATTAACAAGAGCTGCTGTGTATTTGCCAGGTATCTGTTGAGAAGTGTAAAAACTCAGCTCGCATTTGTTGGAAATTCCAGGTCGCAGTTTGCAACTTTATACGAGCTGACAAAAATCTCAGCTCGCATTTCCAAATTTCAGGTCGCAAATGCGACCTGCAGCTCGTTATGTCGAGCCCTGTACAATGACCATTCGTTTTGAGTTTGACTGTTGATGTAAGAGTAGAGCATCCTAACCATTCGATCAAGAGGCAATTACCACATGACAGGTCATTTTGAATGTTTGAGAGGTTCTATGCGACGGTACATTACATTCGGGACTGGAAATTCACAACAATCCTATCATTTGTGCAAAGATGGACCTTGTTGCTTTGGTGAGGGGTTTGGGGGTAACTCCGTTTATGCCTTTTGATTTTTGAGTTGGGTTCTACTGTACATAATGGAAAAATCCACATGCCGACAACGGGTATCAAAGGCAGGTTGCAGGCATAACAGTTGAGCATTCGTCCAAGAGATTAGTGCCAGTTGGCAAGCCATTTAGAGATGTATCATTGGGCTTCCCAGGTGAAAGTCACCAAAGCAGCAATTACCTTGTAACTGAATAGCTTGGACTTGCATGCCGGCAATCCCATTATCGGCAAATAGTGGGATTGAGAGCATTGGAACAAGAGCATTGCTAACTGCAAATTACAGGACGTGAGTGAATGTTGCTGACTCCTGAGGGCAAATTTCAGAATGCTACGGTGTTGCCGAGATCAGTAGCCAGGAGGCGCACCTGTTCCAGTCTAATGAACCATCTCCAAACCACTTACGTTATAACGGTTCGTCATACCCAGAACTGGAAATTCAGTCACGATGATGTGAGCATACACAATTGGGGTTATATTCTACCATCCATCCCAGTAATGTTTATCAACCAATCATTGTGCTCTTTGCATTGGAAGTGCTCCACTGGTGTGTGGTCAGACTATAGAGCTGTACCGCCTGAACTCTTGCATCTCTGCTACGTAGTTAGCACACCCAACAGTTATGGTGTCTTAGTCTCTCATCATTGCGGGTGAATATAAGGGGACAGTTAATCTATCAACGCACCTCCACACATTGTTGAGCTGTTTGTAATTTAACATTTTATCATTCTATTTAGGGAGTGTGTGATGTACTGTGTGAAGCCTGTGAACAGCTGAAATGGAAAGAGCCATCTAAGATCCAGAAAGAGGCTATTCCAGTTTCTTTGCAAGGTGAGGTTACAGATCTTTATTGAAAATTACCCATAATTCAGCATTATCACTTAACTGTGCTCTTAAAGTCATGCTAACCATCTATCATCAGCTAAATATGACTTAAAACCATAGCCTTTGCCACACCCCAACTCACTGTATTTCACACTTTCAGTTATAAATGCACCCAATACTCCTGTGTGTTTACTGATCAGTTGTCCAGTAAAATGAGTACAGTGGAGCCCTCTTTAATTCCAAACCCCAGTTTCGAGGTAAATAATGATAAGAAGCAAGATATTCCATTATTAGCAGGCTTCAATTCGGCGGTGATCATAACCACTCTTATAAGTTAATCATGCTAAGTGGAGAGTGTCGGAATAAGACAGGAAATGACTGATTTTATCCCCGGCATCTAGATCTGATTAGGCAAATGAATTTAAGATGGATTAGGTTAGTTTTTAAACAGAAAAGCAAAGGTACACATGCTGATAAGGGGGCGAGAATCAATTTTGTTGATTTTTAATGACAATTTCCAGGAATGCGACAATAAATTATTACATTATGTGTTGTTATTTCACATGGATTGAATGGGAAATAATAATTGTTTGACACATCATGACAATAACTGGCACATTCAATTATCTGGTGACATTAAATGGGCTCCTCTGTTCTAAGTACTTTTCCTGTTGTGGAGGTTAAGGATTTCTCTCAAAATAGTGTCTTTTCACACCACTGAATGTGATTTATTACTGGTGGACTGTATTCCACTAACCTAGGGTCACGTGATGTGGCCACAAGTGGTGTGCTGACCAGACTTAGAAATGTTTGCAAAACATGCTTTTCATTCAAGAAACTTGCTCTATGGAATGTACCCTAGAATTAATTTAGTTTTTTGATTGGCTATTTAGTTACAGAGATTACTGTTTCATCCGAATAGATATATTTCGTCCTTCGAAGTGCAACAAAATGCAGTCATCATTATTTTCTATTCAGGCACTGATGTGATTGGCTTGGCTGAGACAGGCTCTGGGAAAACTGGTGCGTTTGCTATACCCATTTTACAGACCCTTCTAGACAACCCTCAGAGGCTGTATGCTCTTATACTGACTCCAACTAGAGAGCTGGCCTTTCAGATCTGCGAACAGTTTGAGGCGCTTGGAGCAAGCATTGGTGTCAAGTGTGGTATGTAGGTAGTGAAGTATGTGGCATGTATATCATGACAAGACAGAAAGGTTAAACGATAGGGATCTGATTCTGAGGAGCCAGATAGGGGACCCATGTGTTACAGGCAGAAAATCATAATGTATTGACTTTTGCAGATGCCATGTTCAATTAGAAAAATTGTTCAGCCAAAAAATGTTGCTTGGGTTACTTTCAACTAGGTATATTGTGTTCTAACAATTTCATTGCTAATGCAGCACATTATTGGTGTTTTGATCTCTGAGCTGGAGTTAGGTTCTATCATGCCATAGTTAACTGTTGTTATAAGTACCGTGAGACTATTGAGGTGTTATGTTAGTATTCGAGGATCTCTACTTCTGTATTCATTTGCTGTATTTTTTGTTTCCTAGTGAGTTGTATCAGCTTTTACAGGTTTGAAATGGTATTATCAGATTTTGCTCTTTATAAATTACTGAACAAAACGTGAGATGAGTTGGTAATCCCTGAATATGGATAATGAATTGCAAGAAGAGTGTGTGTAGACTAATCTGTAGTCTTGCTTACAGTTCTATTTGTTTTGCAGCTGTTGTCGTTGGAGGTATTGACATGATGACTCAAGCCCTGGCATTGGCCAAGAAACCGCATATCATTATTGGTATGATAACATGTCTCAACTTTGACCTCATCAGTATGCAGGGCACTACTGAAATAAAGTTTGAAGCTTTGAATGAAGAAGATGTTTGAGAAGCCTGTTGATTGTTCTTCAATATCAAAGCTCTCCACAAAGTAGAATTACATCATTATAAGTTCTAAGCGAAATGCTAAGTGTGTCCTGTCAACTTAAATAAAAAAAATAATTGCAGGCGGTCTAATACACATTGTACCAAATGTGCGCAGGCCGCGCATGTGGGACCCATTGCACTGATCACCTGTCAACTTTAGTCGTCCCATGAAATTTGTTATGAACTCATGCTTGTGCTTTGCTTAGTTATAAACTTATTATAATCATGTTGTACCTTGCTGACAACTTATATAAGAGTTGGCTGTTCACAGCGACTAACTCGGTTCAACTCATATTCCTACGGACTTTTTCTACATACGTGTTCTCATTTCCAGCTACACCAGGACGACTGGTTGATCACTTGGAGAATACCAAGGGGTTCAACCTTAAGGCCCTCAAATATTTAGTGATGGACGAGGCTGATAGGATATTGAACATGGACTTTGAGGCTGAGGTTTGTTTTCTTAGTTAATGTAACATTATTTTAAAAATCTAACTGCCAAATTCCGAAGAATCAAAATGTAATTTGCAGATGAACTCAGGGAGTTCAATAGGTAAATCACTTACTGAAAAGCATTGAGAGTCTGGTGAGTCGGACATTTCCGCCCTCTGTCTAAGGGCGTTGTTCACTGACTGGATTTCCTGCGTCTGGTTGACCTGGTTCTAGAATTAAGTCGTACACCACTGGGAGCTGTAACCCTTGCTCCCTATTCATATTGGGGCATCTGGCGTCTAGAACCAGGTCAACCAAACGCCGGAAATCCAATCGGTGGACTAGGCCCTCAGAGAGAGGGCGGAAACGTCTGACTCACCAGGCTCACAATGCTTTTTCAGTTAGTGATTTACCTATTGAATATCATATAGGAAAGCAACTCTAGGATTGTCTGTATTTATTGACATTTTTTTAGCGTGCAAAGCATTTTCTTTTAGTAAACCCCAGGCCTCCCAGTGCTTCAGAATTTCCCCCTTTTCTTGCTTTTTTTCTTAAATTCCAACTTTTTCCTACTTTTTTCTTAAATTTTAACTTTTTCCTATTTTTTTACGATTTTTTAATGAGTAAGTTTCTTGATTATGACAAAGTAATATCTAGTTATCAGAACTAAAATAAATTACAATAATCATGCGAACTGTTTCAGTTAGATTCTTCAGTCTTGGATTGCGCACTGGTATCTCTTTGACACCAGGAACTGCAGTATTCCAAAAAGACAGCTTAAAGTAAGGGTGTCAAAATTGGTCATGTGTTCATCCTGCAGTTACTGAAATGAAGGAAGCAGTTTTAGAATGGATGTTCTCCATTAAATGAATGCCCCATTGCACACATTTTATTGGACTACCATCACTTATTACAATATAAAATATAAGTATATAAATCTTAAACCAGCGTGGAAATATATATTCATATTCCTAAATTTCTAAGTCTGGTCAGCACGCCACCTGTGGCCACATCACATGACCTAATGAATATAAGTCTGATAACCGTGCAGAAGGCCCGGGTTTGGGTCCCGGTTAGGTTTAGTTTTAATATCAATGCACTGAAGTAACTTGGAGTAGATGTGTTAGAAATCAAAATTACCAAAATTACTGTGTGTACTCTTATCATTTTTCCCATTTTTGCTCATCATTATTCTGGCACAGTTGCTTAAAGAGTGATGGAAAAAAAGGACTCGACTCCTACCCCATACTTCACTAAAGCTAAAATCAAACAAAAACTTAATCATTGTTAATCTTGCACATCTTGTAGATTTCAATCGTATTTTATTGCCATTTATATCCGTGAAAAAACAATTTGTTTCATCAGGCTTCAATAATGTAAGTCAGTAATTCATTATTCTTGGTAATCTTTTTTACAGCAGAGAATGTCTTCCCAATTCACTACTTATGACGACGGGAACTGATGGCTTAGTTATATTTAAATTTCTGTACAGCCTTGTGAATTTACTCTCTCAACATTATTAAACCTCCATATTTCACAACCTTAGTGCAGTATTTGTAGGATTTTGCAATTCAACAACTTATGATTAGACCATTGGGATGGGCAATGAATTGAAATGTTTCTTATAACATATCTCAAATGACTACTTACTTTTCCTGCTTGAATTGTTAATGCGTTTTGGGATAAACCTCAAGTTCCCTTAGACATAAAAGTATTTATACATATCCACTACGTTTACTGGAACTCCACTGTGAAACCCCGTTTCATTATATTTAACAATGCCACCTATAAAAAAACAAATTATCTACCAAGTTTCTACCTTTGGTGATACTTTTTCCATTGGTTGATAATAGCAGTGAATGAAAAAGGACCAAATCATCAGCAAGTAAATTAAATGACTGCCATACCTAAATACATTGCTTTTATTCCTCAGTCACTCAGATCTTGCTGCAAATAATTAATAAAAGGAATAAAAAGAAATGCTGATCTGTGTCTTAATCCGTTAAGACTGTTAAATATGTTCACATGTTACCGTATGTTATCACACATGTTTTCATGGTTCACATGTTGTGTGCTTTTCAAAATGTTGGTAATTGTGGATGGTCTGTTCTTGGAGCGTAGCTATATGTTGACGTGTATCCACTACACTCAGTCTCTTGTGCAATTTGCTGCCATATATATTGGAATGTTGTTATATTTAGGTTGTATCCACTAGACCCTGTCTTTTGCGCAGTATGTTGTCATATATGTTGAAAATTTGAGCATGGGATCTTACCAGCTTTGACTAACAAAGAAGTCTTGGTTGAGTGCACCCCAAATTTCTGCTGATAACCTCTGTGTTCTATGTTACAGCTTATTTGAGAACTTATGCTAATGATGAACATGCACACATTTTGTGTTGTTTTGTTCAAGACTGTAACTTTAGGATGTTAACTTGCAGAATGGTCCTTAAAAGCGTGAAGTTTATGACTGAATAGACTTTAAAAGTTTAGGACTGCTTGTAAAAACAATTGCTTAACTGTGGTCAATGATTGTGTTTATTTCTTTAAGGTTGACAAGATATTGAAAGTTATTCCCAGAGAGAGACGAACGTATTTATACTCTGCTACCATGACAAAAAAGGTAAACAACATAGGATTGCTTAATTTATTTAATTAACACATATTTACTATCAGGTAATTTCAGTGTTAGTTGTAAAAGTAACCCATTACAAATTCTTGATTCTGTAATGTGCATATCGACAAGTCAGTCAGCATTGTTCTTTTAACCTCGCCTCATGAATTTCTTAGATATCTAAGGTTTGTAATCTTCGAAATGCTCTCTTTTTAAAAATGTTTTTTCACTACTTGCCTTTTGATTGGCAGACTAAACGAAAATGGTATTTAATGGTACAGAGGAGTATGCGAAGTCATGCAACAAGTGGAGGAAACTTGGAACTGTGATACTATCCACGTTGGTGGTGCAAATGTCTTATTTCATTGTTTCAAATAACCAACATATATACATAGATTGAAATGGTAGCGAACATGGTTGTGATTAATTCTAAATGGACTTATCGGTCATTTTCAGGTCCAAAAACTACAGAGAGCTTCATTACAAAATCCCGTGAAGGTGGAAGTGTCAAATAAGTATCAGACTGTGGACAAACTGCAACAGTTTTATGTATTTATTCCCTCAAAATTCAAGGTATTATAATTATGCCAGTTCACATCAATCCATGATTTATAAGTTAATACGTTAACATTCATTTTTTTAAATTTATCTAGTGTTTGTTTACAGGTATCTTGTTGAAAACTTTTTATCAAATAACTATAAAGCTAGTTTAAAGTTTATCAGTCAAGCAACTATTGGTTTATAGGCAATATGTCCAATAGGTGCCCACTGTTACAATCAATAAACCTTGTTTTGTCAACTAAGTTGCAGTATTTCATTGTTCTTACATTAACATTAGGACAATTGTTTCTTTAAGGATGTTTATCTGGTCTACATTCTGAATGAACTGGCTGGTAATTCATTCATGGTGTTCTGTAGTACCTGTGCTAACACACAGAGGGTAGCACTGATGCTGCGCAACCTAGGCCTCACAGCAATACCACTTCATGGACAGCTGAGTCAGGTAACACTGCTCTTGAGATCTTGTTACGAATTGTCTATTTGCACTTATGTTGGCATAAATGGTTGGTATCTTGCTGTTACTTATTGGGATGTTTACTTTCTGTTTTGTAATTACGGATCATCCAAATTTTGTTTTAATATCTTGAATCTTCAAAGATGCTGTTCCTTGTGGTATGCAGAAGGTTTAATTTGATGAAGTAGAATAGGTTTGCTGTTGAATTTTAGCAATATTTCTCTTCTATCATGCTATCTGATACAATGATGATGCTGATGCTTTACATGTATTTGAATACACTCAGACAACAAGTCTGTTGATAACAATGTAGCGACTGACCACATAACCTGTTGCATTTGCACCCTGTTGTTAAGAAGGGAGTGTGCATCAAAGCTTATGGTGAAGTTTCCTTAACTTGAAACAAAAAATTGTCCAAAATTTTAACTTTTTCTGTTTTCAAATGCACTCTGTATTGTCAAAAATGTTCAAAATTTTATGAAAATTTATGGTGTGTTTGTTGATGACTGCCGCTCTAAGTTTTCAAATAAAATTGTTTTCTTGTTTACTTGTGTTGAAAATTATGATAAAATAAAATTTTACTGTTTCGATATATTGAGAACAAACTTTACCACATGCACGCATGCACACACACACACACGAGATCAGCATAGCAAAATTTAAATTAGAATGGTTTGCATGTATAATCAGTAGCGTGGCACTGCTTGCATGCCTGGTGGTTACCACACAGTCCTTATTCGTGGAAGTGTGATGGTTTATGTTAAACAGGCATACAGTAATTCCTCTGGTTTTTGCATGAACTGCTCTTGACAGTGAGTAGTTCATAGCCCGGCCTATGGAACATCTCATGACTTGTGAAAAAAGGTGCACTCTTTGTAAACAATATCATATCGCTGGGGATAAGTGTGGAACTTTGCTGCTTATTTGAAGAGTTAATAAAATGTGAAATTTTACTTTTGCTCGAGTTAGTTAAAAATGAATGGTGTATTAGTAGCAATAGTTTTATCATCACTTTCAGAACAAGCGCCTTGGTGCCCTCAACAAATTCAAAGGAAAAAGTCGGTCCATCCTTATAGCAACAGATGTCGCTAGTAGAGGTCTTGACATACCACATGTTGATGTAGTCATCAACTTTGACATACCAACACACTCCAAGGACTACATCCATAGGGTGGGAAGAACGGCTAGGGCAGGTCGCTCAGGGAAATCTATTACATTTGTATCACAGTATGTGCAAGTTTTGATGTGTTTTCACCTAATGTGCTCAGTATTATCAACTGCCTTAAAATGTTTGTTTACCCTAGCCCAACCCTCACTGCTGCCTCATGAGTTGGTCGCAAAAATATTTTTAATTTTTCTATTTTCAGTGTCATATTTAGAACTGAAAAAGGTGATTCATTTGTCAGATACTTCTTTTTGAGTCAGACTTATTACTTGGCGAAATAAATTTCGCCAAGTATGTTGCTCTTCCTCTAAGTTTGTTTTTTTTTTTTGTTTGCACGATACAGGTCGCAATTTTCATCCGATCATCACGAAATTTACACACAACACGTACTTCCGGAAGTACTGGAAGCCTATTGTTTTTCGTCAAAATCGGATCCAAGATGGCGGCTGTGACGGCCATTTTGTTTTCGTTTAAAGGTTCAAATGCTTCTGGAGGCTACATTTTTTTACGTAAAAGGCTAAGAATCGGCACAGTAAATGGACCGGAAGATTTCTACAACTATACCAGAAATTGTTTACTTCCGGTTATAGATGGCGGAAATATCGGTGATCGCGCATGCACACCTCGATTTTGGCCTAAAACGTTTTCTCCTGTAGAGGGCGCATTATCAGACCAATTCCTTCGAATTTTTACAGGAATTAGTTTCTTCTGACATGCTATTATACAAAGCCAAAAAACCGGAAGTTGATTTCAAGATGGCGGATCTGGCACATGTTGACCCATTTTCAGTCGTGCTGGAGTGCAATTTTAAACGGGAAGAGAAAAAGACGTGATTTTTTGCATGTGGATTCTTTGAAGTATAATCTTTCAAATGGCTTCTAACAATTTTTTTCTCAGACTTACCGTTTTCGAGTTATTTGAGTTTAAATTTCTAAAAAAAACGAAAAATTTCATTTTTTTCGAAAAATTTACGGAATTAGGCGATACCATCAGTTTAGATAGAATTTTCAACGGGCTTTCAGAAGATGTTTTCCATTTTTCGCTAGGACGTCTACTTCTCGAGTTATTAAAGATTTTCTGATAACGCTGTTCCTTTGTTGAGCGCTCTTGCTGCATTGATGTTGGTTTACCTTCTATTGAACTAGACTGTAGCCTATTTCTTATTGATTTATGACATCTAAGTTCGTCATATGAATGTTGTGATGTTGTTCATCATCGCAACCACCATCATCATATTCGTCATCATCTTCGTCATCATCTCCGTCGTTGTCTTTACCGTTAATTTCGCCAAGTGTCGCTCAAGACAGTAGCCTTTTTCTTACTGATTTCGGACTTCTACGTTCGTCATGTGTATGTTATTATTACTTCTTTTGTTCATTCTCGCCACCATCATCGTCATATTCGTCATCTTCGTCATCATCTTTATCGTCATCTTTTTGGTTAATTTCGCTAAGGTTCGCTCCTCGGAGCGCTTTCTTTTTAACATTCGGTCGTTAGAAACTTTAAAAATGTCACTCTGGGGTTCTTGAGATGTCTTAACACCTTGGCATATCATTACTAACCGCATTTATCATTATGTGTGGAAGATTCTAGTCCAAAGCAATGACAAACCATCCATGATTTACTGCTGCGCATAGCAGGGATTGTGGTTGATATTTTTGTCATTTGTGGTCAAAGTTATGACACAATCTGACTGTGAGAACTTGTGACGAGTCCAAATCAGTATGCCTTATGACTCTGTGTTGGGAGCTTAATTATGTAAAAAGAACTGGCTGAAATTTCTGAATTGCTGTACTCAGAAGTGGCTTGATAAGCAGGCATTGTTTGGTAACGTGTTGCACAATATCGCATTCTTTCAACATTTCCAGAGTTTGGTTCTGTCACATCTGTTTCATTTCAGATATGATGTTGAGTTGTTTCAAAGGATTGAACACCTGATAGGTAAAAAGCTACCTCTATACAAAACTGAAGAACAAGAGGTTATGTTGTTAACAGAGCGTGTCAGTGAAGCTCAGAGATATGCTAAAATGGTATGTAGTCTATGGGTATTTTCCAGCTTGCGTCTCCCATGCAAATGTGAGTTTTTTCTTGTGAACATTTGTGAGTTAATAATAAATCAACTTGGTTTACTACTTAATATTTAAGGTCTGTCCACTCTTAGTCGTCTCTCTATAACACAGCTGTCCAGCTAAGTGTGGACATCCACTTGCAGTAGCAGACTTGTTGCTCGAATTACTGTTAATGTCAAGTCACAGCAACTAGTTGTAGCCAAGTGTGGATACCTCCATGACGGGAACTTGGTTGATGGAAGGAAATTGGGTCTGTTTAATTAGATTTCAATGAGTTAATCCTCACAGTTTGGACCAACTGTCCACGGATTATTATCACGAGAAAGATTAGCCTTGGCTCACTGTACTTTTAAGTACTGTGAGCCATTTAAAAAATGTTTCATATTTTATCCTAAGTAAGAGCACATGTATAACACTGGAGTTTCTATTAGCGGATAGGACATATGATATAGATTTTACAGCGTTTTATCAACCTATGTCAAAGTATACCTAAACATTGTTTTCTTAGAGTTACTTCAGATTGACAAAAATCATCTATTGGGTAATGGACTTTGTTATTTGGAGTCAAATGATAGATTTCTCTGTGTTTGATATGCATCAAACTTTATTGTAGCTTCAATTTCTTAGAAGGTTTATTTATGTGCAGTGCTTGACACTTAGCTTGACGCCAAGTTGCGAAATGCAACTTAGTGAAAATTCCAGGTCACCAAACAAAATATGAAAGCGCCAAAACTGACACAAAATTGTTGACTAAAAAAAGGTCGTGCCAGTCTCAGAAAATTCCTCTTACCAATGAAGAATGCAGATGATGACATACACTGGAGGCACGTGTTTCATGCTCAGATCTTGCTAGACTTCCGTCTGTGCTTCCTTTTGTAATTTAAGTGCGTTTGATGTGTGCTGACTGACTGATGAGAGTGACAAATGCACGGATTTCACGAAATGAGGGGAAAATTATGAAGCAAAGGTATTGATTCTTGGAAAACTGTTATCAATTTGAAGTTTGGAAGTAGCCACAAACTTTGAAACAAATTTCGGGGGAATTATTGACCGACTTTGATCCTCTCTATGGCGATTTGGGATTTTTCCCAGGTGGCCAAACACAATCTGGAGGTTGCCAAACTGAGCACCGATGTGTGATAGTAAAAAAATCACTTTATCTGGTGGATTTTCACACTGCATTGACAAGTAAATCAGGAAGCAATGAATCCTTGACATGTCCAGTCGTCTCATATACGGAAACACGATAACAGAACTACTCACCTTTTTTAGTTCCTGCAGGTCTTAGTGTTGGGAGGTGGGCTTATAGCAGAGTAACATGTTTACAATGGGAGACTTACAAGTAGAAATGTGGTGACTGATCATGTGCGACCGGATACTAGAGACCTCTAGAGGACGAAGAGGCAATTTCACTTGTTTTACACTTAAAACTAATCACCTACACTGTAAAAGGGTTCGTTGATAAGTCAAACATGTTCCCTGTGCCACCAGCTGTGAAGATGTACCTCATGGTACAGGCCCGTGGCAATAATTGTTACAGGTCCCAAGTGATCAGCCCCTCCCCCATTGCCTCTTGAGTGTCTGTCATTACCAGAGCCGTTATTTCTGTGGATTTATTTTGCTCAAACTATCTCGACAGGAAATGAATGACTCCAGTGCACACAAGTCAAAGAAAAGGCCTGCAGGTGTCGCTGATGGTGATGATGATACAGAGGAGTCCAGTGGAGTGCGGAAAAAGATGAAAAAAAGATTTAAGAAAAAATGAATCTTGACTATACTTGTATGTTTGGTGTCCATGGAAATTTAAATTGTTTTATTTTGATACCCTGTAGTTTGATAATCAACTAGCGTATGCCAGTTAAAATGCAAGTATAAAAGAAACTACAGAAGTCAACTCAAATTTTTGTATCGTCCTGTACATGGAAATGAAAATATAAGTTGGCTGCAACAACATATCTTTATTATCACCCTAACATTTTTTAGTGCAATCAATTAAAATACAGGCACACGATGAGTTTTTAAATTTTAAACTTCATTTCAAAATGGACTAAATTCTCAATTCTTCATTTTAAATGGGCATTTGCCAAGCTTGAAAGCATCGTTTGCAGTTATTACCACCTACTGCACATACAAGACTTATGTTTACAGGTATCTTCATGACCCTTAAATCCTGAATTGCAAATTACCGCTTTTTGTTTTTGAAGGAACAGGGCATATGATAAAATTCTGAATTAGCTTGGATCCAGTTAAGCACCTGCACTTTTAACTTGCCAAATGCCACTTTTTCAAATCGCAATTTTAAATCTAGTTACAGTCTTGATCAAAATTTAAAACAAATTTATAAAAATAAAACATTTACCAAACTTCATATATCAAAACGCACATTTAAACAATAACCAGCATGCACCAGTTTTCACAAGAAGGATACTAAACATTCAATATGACACGATTAGAAAAAACACACTTTTTGAAAACAGCTATGCCAATTATAACCGTATTTTATGCCCTGATGGCCATGCTTTCATTCCTTTTTACTTGAAGACGAGAAGTGCAGCCAAAGTGTATATACTAAGTGTAGAGCACAGCCTGTACTTTTTATACACACTTTTTGATGGACCCATCATGGAAGCATCATAAATGAACAAATGGACCACAATGAACTTGATTATAGTGGCCAGATGTTCTGTAGAACAATCAAGCAACAGTCTTAAAAAGGGTAGTCAACAGTTTGAATACAAATGACTAACTAGGAACTATCACAGCCTAAATGGATTTGACTGGTAGGCAAACACAGGGTCCTCGCCACTACAGTATAAATAACAGCATATCTTGTACCAACTGTAAAACGTACAAAACTATAGAATGTTCCAAAAATGTCAACAAAAATACTCTGGAATAAAAATACCAAAATGACTGGGTGCCGAAATCAATGCTTGCAAGAATCATTGAAATTGCTCATGAAGGCCATCAAGGCATTGTAAAAACTAAAAACCGTCTACGAACGAAAGTTTGGTGGCCTAAGATGGACTCTGAAGTGGAACGAATATGTAGGTCATGTCATGGATGTCAAATCGTGGCAGGGGAGTTTGCACCACCTTAGCCAATGCAGTGAACGGAATCACCGACTGGGCCTTGGCAAGACTTGGCCATTGACTTATTGGGCCCATTGCCCAGTGGCAATTATTCGAGGCTTATCTTAGTGAACGTGGAATTGAACATCAAGTCTCCCCTCCATTATGGCCTCAAACCAATGGAGAGGTAGAACGACAAAATCGTACTTTGCTGAAATCTATCAAGATTGCTGCGCTCGAAGGCAAAGATTGGAGAAATGAACTACAGGGTTTCTTGTTAGCGTATCGATCAACATCGCATTCGAACACGGGTGCTTCCCCGAAATTTCTTATGTTTGGGCAGGAAATTCAGACAAGATTGCCTGAACTACGACCAGATGCCCATGTGACTCTCGAGAATGTTCGTGATCGAGACTGGTGTAAGAAACTTGAAGGGAAATCGTACAGTGATGAAAAGAGATTTGCAACGAAAAACGATTTAACTCTTGGGACAAGTGTGTTACTCAGGAACACTAAATCGTCTAGGAAATTAGATCCCAAATTTGAAGCAGAACCTTACGTTCTTAAGAAGGAAGGACATACAATGACTGTAGAAGGTCTACAGGGAACCTTCACCAGAGACAGTTCATTTGTAAAACCATTCGTTGAACGCGAGACTGCACCAGAGTCATCTTCATCTACTGAGCCATCAGGCAAACTGCAACGGAGTATGGAACGACCAAAACGAACTATTAAAGACCCATCACGATTTGATGACTTTCTTTTAAACAAGTAGTTAATCATAGTGACATTGGACATTTTAGAAAGTTTAATAACTGTTGTGTTTAAGTGGTTCTAGAGATTTTACACAACCATGAACGTTTAACTTAGTCCTAAGTTTGAAAGATTTTCCAGTTGCTCTCATGTTTAAGGGGGGAGGGAATGTAGTGTATTGACTTTAGTCGTACTCATGTTTTATGTAGAATAGAAACCTAAGTCCTAAGCATGTTTTATGCGGAACAGGATGTAAAGAGCACTTTCGGTTTAGCCACCATGTTGGCAAGTTTGTAGCTTTGTTCAGTGTAGAATAAATCCTTGATTATCTTAACCATCTGGGTTGTTGATGTCTAACCAAAGATCCAACAGTTCCCATGGAGAATGTTTAAGTTCTTCATGTGACCAAGAGGAAGACTGAGAAAAATACGTGAACATCAGGTGTCACCAACAGAGGTCACTGAAAGTCCAGGAGAGATCACTAAGGTTGAGCATTCCTTGAACGTTAGGAGATGGTTGAGAGACTGTTGCATTCATGAAAAACTTAGGGAAGAGTATGTAGACACCACAGAAATTACTGGAAGATCATTGAATTTTTGGCTATAGCTGGGTGCTCACAAACACCTATCTATAGGAGGCCCGGTCATTTCTGATTCCTGAATGACACCTACCCTAGTTTGAAAGTGTTGAGATAATCTGAACAATAACAATGTGAAACATCTGAAACATGACAAAACTTCAAAAGCACACATAAAACAACATGAGCTAAAACAGGAACTAATGTTTAAACATGGATTACAAAGCTATTTGCTGTAAATAAATATAAATTACAAATACATATTCAGTTAATATAATCTGTTTTGTTTTACAAATAACACTTGCAAAATAGAACATGATAAGTAATGCATTACGCACCCATGCATTGAATTCAGTTATGCAAACCACTTGACACCAGGGACAGAAACCATGTCAACCAAACAAATATAGTCTCCAACACCTTGTACAGGTACAAACTTCATGCTGCCTTCCACATCCAATATTGTTAATAAATAAAAAATTCAGGTTGAATTGTATCTGTCCAGTTACCATTCGATCATCTACCTATTGAGTTCTGTCCTTAGACGAGAAGAGGTTTATATTCCAAAACAGATGTGCTGCAACTGACCAGACCTGTTGATGTTAGGATGAATTTAACTTCGAAAACTGCCACTCAAATGTTCAAAAAACAATTCATTGAAATATAGTCATTAAGCTGAGTAGTTTTTGTGCAATTTCACAGCAAGGCCACTATAACAACAGAATAATTAAAAATGGCTACAAGGAAAGCTGCACACTAAAAAAACAATAAACCCGAATTTCGATATTTGTGTGGACAACAAGGTTTCTGTTTTTAGACAAATTACATTATCCTATAAATGTATTGAAATTAAAAGTTCTCAACACTTTAAAATTTACAGCACAATCTGGCACCACACAAAATAAGTTGCACTGAACAACAAACATCACACAACAAGACAGAAGCCAGCTTCATGACACTTGCGTAAGGTGCAGACATAGAAAATCAATACATACATGGAGGAATGATGAAATAACGGGATTGCACTTGTTACGAGCAACACACCATGGTCAATAGGGGCTGAATCAGTCATAACATTATCTAGGTATTATGAAAAAGAATAGTTTGCTCTCGAGCACATCTTAACACAACCATCTGTGTAAAACAAAGTTTTCTCGTTTCTATCATAAAAATAATAATAAGCAACAAATATAATGCGTGAGACTGTGTGTATTTATGTTGTAAACAAACAAAATTGTTTTGTCTTCAACTAATTATAACAATAACAATTACTGCTAGCCAACAGATTATAAAAATAATTAAAATCACAGAACAGACATTACATTTTTGATATTTTGCATTGTAGTGAAACTAGTCTTTGGGATTTCACACAACTGAATAAAAACCACATTTGTTGCAAACACTGTAAGTCTGGTCAGCATGCCAACTGTATTGAGATTGACACATTCATATATACTAAGATCAAGGGTAAGATGCCCACGACTAAAGCTGATTGGATTTCTGTGTTTGACTGGTGGTCCTGCTGGCTCAGTGGCTAGAGCATCCACAAGGTTGGCCGAAGACCCTGAGTTTTGAGTCCTGGTCGGTGACAGAAATCTTTTCAGACTTATATTCATTAGGTCACATGATGTGGCCAACAGATGGTGTGCAGACCAGACTTAAAATATTTGCAACATATTTTGCATGCCGTATTGAGATTGATATATTCAAAAAAAACACGTAAAATACAAGGCCTATGATACACATTACTTACTCCTGAAATGGAAAACCTGTGTGCAGTTTCATATTCTATCACTCCTGTTCAGACAACGACAAGTGATTCCATCTTGAACCCTCAACAGACAGAATATGATCACGTGAGTTTTACATTAGTTCCCTGAATTACGTACGGATGTTCACCACACAAGATATCTTCATGTTGAGGCTTGTCAGTAAAACCTGAAGAAAAATTAATGTACTTTTACAGCTGTTAAGAACTTCAAATGAAGAGCAATAAATATTTTACTTAAATTTTAGTAACAATTGTGATAAATAATTGAAGACCAGGGTGCAATTTGGGGGATACAAAATGGATTCTGAACAAGCATGTTTCCCAGTCTGGCAGTGTGCCCCTGTATATGAAATATACAATTGAGAGAAATCACACAGAAAAAAATCAACCTTTTGCCCTCTTGAAGGTGTGATGATGTAGTCTCTTCTAGTTAAGCATGCTATTGAACCCACCCCTTGTCCAAAATCAAGCCCTTACCAAATGTTCACCAACTTGTTCCTTACGCAGGCTTGAAAGGATTTCTCGGCTTAAGAACAATTGACTGTTTTGCCATTTGTTCAGACCAGGCTCAGCACCTGAAGTGATCAGCTGAGTCCAACTGAGTAATCAAGAACTATAAGTTCTTACTATGCCGAGAAATCCCTTTTAATCTGAGTAAGGAACAAGCTGGCACCAAACCTTCAACGATAAATGATCTAAACCAAAAGTTTTTGGACAGTACACAGGGGAATATTGCAGCTTTAAATACAAAACTCAGCAGCTCAGCATGCCCAGAATAGTACATCGACATTTGACTTTCCTCAATTTCCAATTGCTGGTTTATGACCCTTGATGATTGACCCAATTACCTTGCACACCCAGCAGAATCAATGAAGCGGAATACTGGCTTTGTACACCATTCTAATTTTATGCTATACAAGTCACATTTCTCGTCTGGTTTTCAAAATTCAAAAACCTTACCACCCGTGCTTTTCAAAAACTCTTAAAAAATGATGTTTACAAACTTTCAAAATGAGAATTAAAATAATTACTAGTCGCCCCGCAGTGTTTACAAAAATGTTAATGATGAACAATTTTATGCTAGATTACCCAAGTTAATCTCCATAGAAGGAGAACACAAGCTAAAGCTCTATGTTTCCACTGCAGATAGCCAGGGATTTTTTAAGGCTAGCAAACTAGTTGAGTTGCCAAACTCAAATGGTAAGGCTGTCACGGTAGGATCTTTACACAGAAACCGAAAAATAACTAATAGCAGCTCCAAATTTGCCTTTGTCCATCAAAACGTTCATTTAGTCTGACCACTTATTGCTATTAATTGGTGTGATCTTATTTATCATTCAAAAGAGGGAAGATTTCTGGAGAAGGGAAGAACTGCCAGTTCAGTTGCGTTTAAGAACATGCTCTGCATATAACACAGCCTGCTGTTGCACTACGTACAACATGCAGCATAAGACTGAATTAATATTGTACAAATTTAAACAAGAAATTTGACACAAATGAGTGAGAGACTACACAATAAAAATTTAATGTAAATGGCAATAATCACCTAGATGTTTCCACAGGAATCCTAAACAGGCATTGGCGCTAATCTGGAGGCACTCGGCTGGAGGTAGTTTATATCGCACTTCACAGATTCTGCCCACAATCTTGTTTACCATGAACTGGAAGTCAGTTATGCTTTGGTGACAGGTACCCCTGCAACATAAAAAAGAGTTTGTAAGCTACAGTTGCCATGCGCTGCAATTGTTTTTAACTTGACATTTTTGCTATCATCTAGCCATTGCAAGCAGACAACTAAAATTGTCATTGCATTAGTCTACTTATCAACTCATTAACTAAAGGGTGAAGCATAGATAAAATAGCAACTGAAAACTTTTACATATTTTACAACAATTGTCGTACGGGAGCACGTGAAACAAAAATTACATTACAGTGTAACAAATTCTTTCACATTTTTGTGTAATACTATAAAACTATAGCTCACTAGGGTGACTCAAAAAAATGAATCAACAAAAATTTAATCAAACTTCTAAATTCACAAGCTGTAAACATCTGCTTAAATGTGATGAGGATCGATTTGGAGAATTCTTTTTTAAGTGCCATGTGGTAAGCCTGGCCCCACTCTATCCACATTCCAGTCTCACTAGGGGGCTAGTCATCAATAGAGTGACTGTTATCACTGTTTGGTTTCAGATCACATCTAAAGAGAAGGCTTGAAAGCATCTAGGCTGTACTTTTCTATTTCTTGGGACATGAAAACTGCTGGAAACCATAAAATCTGAATAGAGGAGTAAAAATTAGACTATGTAGGTTCTTGAATTTTCTAAATTGATTAAGTAATAGGGATATTGTAAACAAGAGCAACGCAAAGCGTTGGAATGCACCCACAATTGCACCGTATACGGTATCCTTCTAGGGTTGTTTATTGGTACCATAAAGTGGCCAGTAGAGGGCATATATGTAGTATGTTGTACTTTGCAAAATGGAAAGGCATGGTCATTGTCTCCTCAATAGGCTAGGGGCAAAATGTGAGTGATCTTCATAATACAAGCACATCCTATACATCAGTTGCTTAAGTTAAAACACCACAGAAACATAGAATTAAAAACAAATTTACCAACATACGAGATTTGCACAGCATTAGAATGCCAGGAACAAATTTCTACTTGGAACTTTTCCTTCATAGTCACGAAGTAACACAAAGTATACACCTGAAGACCTATGAAAATACAGAGGTCAATGTAAAATACTAAAATTCCCACTAGAGGCATACCGGTAGTCAAAGTCATCCTAAAGTCGTCATCGTCCGTTGTCAACATCACATAAATACACTTGCTAAAACGGGAGGATAGCGTCATCGCACTAATAGGTGCCTACATACCAAATTTCATGAAAATCCGTTAAGGACTTGTGAAGATACAGAGGTAAACGTAAAAAAATAAAATTGCCACTAGGGGGCACACTGGTAGGCAAATCCGTCCAAAAGTCGTCACTGTCTGTTGTTAACATCATATAAATACACTTATTAAATTTTGTATAGATACTGCGAACGGTTTAGGAGATACAGCCATAGGCGCAAAAAAAAAACTGCCACTAGGAGGTGCCACAGTACTCCAAATCGTTTGAATCATTGTCAGCTGTCCTCTTTATAGTAAGCACATACATGCCAATTTTCACAATCATCCTTTGAGCGGTTTGGTTGATAGAGGGGTGGACGCAAAAATAGACTCGAAAACAATAAAAATGGCCACTAGGTGGCGCAAACTATGTCGAAGCCATCTGAAAACGGGAGGATAGCGTCATCTCACTAATAGGTGCCTACATACCAAATTTCATGAAAATCCGTTCAGGACTTTTGAAGATACAAAGGTAAGCGTAAAAAACTAAAATTGCCACTAGGAGGCACACCGGTAGTTGGATCCGTCCAAAAGTCGTCATCTTCCGTTGTTAACATCATATAAATATATTTACACAATTTCGTAAAGATCCTGCGAACGGTTTAGGAGATACAGCCATAGGCGCAAAAAAAACAAAACTGCCACTAGGAGGTGCCACAGTAGTCGAAATCGTCGGAAAATCATCGTCAACCGTCCTCTACATAGCAAGCATATACATGCTAATTTTCACTTGGAAAGAACAATAAAATTCAATGCAAACTGACTTGTATGGTCATAATTTTGACGGGAAATCATTTTTGTCTGACATTAGTGAAATTGTACTGAGCAAACTACATGATCTCCATTAAAGCAAGTAGCAGCATATGTTAATAAAAACAAAACAACAATGGATTTAAACCAGCTTGACATGAAACACCATCATCAGAAGAAAAAACACAGTGGCCACCTCGCTAGGCCCAACAACAAGTAATGAAACACAGACACAGTCAGTTACAGAGGAGTAACAATAGACTAGACTAACAATGACAACCTGTGGTGTGCCAGTTGCCTATTGAGACTGGGCTTGCACCAACTGATGTGAAAAGCCTCACGAATTTTAAGCTCCTTTGTTGTACAGCAACCCTGATGATATTTATCCCGTAGACAAAACTAACTACAAGTACTTTAAAATACCCTATGTTGGTTTTTACACCAAGATTGCTCAGCGAAAACTCAACAAATTGGTGAATTATTACTGTGTTAACTTAAGAGTTGTATAACATTCAAGTATCTAAAACTGTGTAATTTATTTAACCCTAAGGACAAAAATCCTATGGGTCTATGGTCCAGGGTAGTGTACACATTTATCTGTGTTGGATGTGGCTCCAGTTATATAGGCAAAAATTTTCGCCATTTGAAAACCCGGACCAGGGAACACCTAAATTCTGACAGAGGTTCACATATTAATATTCATCTGCAGAGCTCCAATCATTGTTATGAGCAATGCTCTTTCAATGACTTTGCTATAATAGACCAAGCAGAAACAACAACGAGCTTAAAATTCATGAGCCTCTACACATCAGTTGGTACAAGCCCAATCTCAACAGGCAACTAGCACACCACAGGTTGTCATTATTGGTCTAGTTTATTGTTACTCCTCTGTAACTGCCTGTGTATGTGTTTCATTACTTGTTGTTGGGCCAAGTAAGGTGGCCACTGTGTTTTTTTCTTCTGATGATGGTGTTTCAATAAACGACATCGAAACATGTCAAGCCAGTTTAAATCCGTTGTTATTTTTATAAACTAACTACATGAATTGACAGACTCACATGATTGTGATCATGGGTTTCTCAAAGTGGTCAGTATTCAGCGACATTAGCGACTTGATGTTGGGTGCGTCCTGTAGTGTTTCATAATTGAGTACCAGGACTGGCTGTCTCACTCTACCATAGATCTCCTTATCCAGAGGGTACACCCACGCGTCTATACAAACTCCGACTCTGAAAGGAAACGTGACAACAGGGTCAAGGTCTGAATTGCTAGTTAATCAGATGTGAGTCACAATTCCAGGTGCAGCAGCTGCTATGAAGCTAAAACTTTTACAGAGCCCCCTTCAGTCAGAGAAATGGATAAAAATTGTGAGCCTAGGTACTGAGTTCATCTCTCCACTCCCATCTTAATTACCTAGAGGTAAAAATAAACGAAGGCCAGAATAAAACAGATTTCTGGTATAATTGGCACATAACAAGCAGACGTTTTGTGTGGTACTATGGCATGGTACAACAAGAAGTTGCTCAAAATCACTAACCAAAACGTAAGGCCGTTTTACGTCAAATGTACCATTAACTTTATCTACTTTATTCTATTTCTGTTATACTGGTAACCAATGAACCATACCAGCTTTAAGTGTAATGTAGCACCTCTCTTGATAGTTCAAAGGTCTGACTGACCACCAAGTATTCCAAAAATCCTTTGTTCGATTCTTTGGTCGGGACAGGTGATTTTTTCAAACTGGCAAATAAAGACTTTCTAATTTGGTAAAAAACTATAGCACTTCCAGAATTTCTCATCACCAGAAACTTTCACACTAGCGTGATTCCCCCGCGCTGTGGGTGAGTTTCCCTGATTTCGTTGGCCGGGAACTCGGGTTACAGCCATGTCGTCATCAGTTTGACAGCAACATCAATGGACTGAAATGATTTTTATGCTTTGTTAATAAATAGACTTGTTTACCAAGTTTAATCAAGAATTATTCCACGTCTGACCTGATATTGGAAATGTCTTGGTTTTAACAGTCCAAATGAATGGTACATAATGTAAGCAAATTACTCATCCGGTTATTTTTGTTATTTCCGTAATGCTGATTTTACCCTTTTATTTTTCTCCATTCAGCATTTTAGTTCTATACAACAGATTACTGGGTTGACTCAGACTGGTTCAGACAAATTTTTGCTTTAATATTTATTATATGTGGATGTATATGCGTGGATATGTGCAACGTTATTACATGAGTCATCACAGAAGCATTCAACAGCAGTGCATTAAAATGATACAATTAAAAAGACAGGAATCTCGTTACATTGCAAAATTAAGAAAACCACAAAAACATCTGTGTTCCATCTCCCTCCCAAGATCCAGACAGGTTTATTTTCAATTTACCTGGTAATTACATTCCAGGCTACATTTTAATTATTCTACCTTAAGGTATATAAAGATGTCTGGTGGGTTACCTCAAACCAGGAGTTACCAAGCTCTGTCCAAACATTTAAAAAAAAATTAAGGTTACAGCATGCACTAAATTAAGAAATCATCAATCGACATTCCTTCTAAAGATTCATTTTCAGCTTGAGAGTATAAAATACCAAAAAATCTTTGAAGTCGTTATTTGTGAAAAAAAAACATGGAATGATGTATCTATCTGCAGTATACAAATCAACTTTCTGTACAAACCGGAACCGTGGATCTTCGACTAACGTTGCTATTGTTGTTGCACCTCCAAATGAATGGCCCATCATTGAGACTTGAGACAAATCAAAGAGATTCTGAAACCAAAAAGATAAAATTAAAACAAGCGTCTAGTATCATAAAAGCATGGTGTCTGAATTTCCCAGCAGCAAAAAAAGAGCTGGAGGGAGATTCACACACCTGCTTTTTACTAAATCTTGTTTTTGTATGCTTTTTAATTGAAATTAATGAAGAAAACTGCATTTTGATGTGTTAAGTGCTTAGTAAATACAAGTACATTTACACCATAACGAACCAAGTGACCTAACATAGCTTGGAAACAAGAGTCTATCCATCAGAGACTTTCAAAATCACGAGCAGACGACAGAGCACAGTAAGGTGATGAAAATGCACCATGTGTGCTGAAACTTCATTTTAATTCAAGTGATGTGATAAATAGATTGCCACAATTGTTTAAGGAAATGAATATTTTTTTATTTAGTGGAAAGGCAGCACGGTTGTTCTTATATTTGGTATTTATTTAGACTCGTCTCGATTTTACTGCTATCGGAGTTTTCCTAAACTACCCCAACTGACCTAATACATATTCTCTGACTTTCTGTTTTCCATCAAGAAAATAACATAACAGTTCATAACAACTAAAAGATAACATTATGTTATCACGAACAAATCCAATAAACACACACACAGCAAAAATGTTAAAAATAATACCAAAACCCTACATTTACAGTTAGTGAACACAATTATACCAACGGATATTCATGTAGTAGCCAACAATTTCCCATACCTTGAAGTGTTTAAAGTTGAAATGTAAGTTGAGTGAGTTGTGGATCTCTTCCCCCCTATTCAAGCCCTCAACAAGATCCAGTGTTTTCCGACATTCAGTGACGCGATGTTCAACCTGAAAAAGCGATGGTGGAATAATTTGTAGCATGACAGTTGTTCAAAAATTTCACTTCATTTGTAATGCCCTTGCTGCTACTTCAGTAGTCAATCCATTCAGGACCATAGTGTAAATCAGTCGTTAGACTTTCCTGCATCATTCTTGATTTATTTCAGGTGCTAGTATTTTATTTATTGAGAGATTTGTCAAATAAATCTATCAATCCACCTACACAGTTCCAAAATAAAACTATCGTCATGGCTTTGTCCATCTCCTCCTATGCCAAATGATCCTATTGGTTGGCAATCCAGGGTCACTAAAGACAACGAAGACATGAGGTCAAGTCAATTTTTTCTCTAAAATACTGAAGGGAATTCACAATAATAAGAGTTGAGTACAAAGGGTCGCTTGCAATACAATACAATACAATACAACCAAAGACACACCTGTCTATTTCTTTTCTCAAAGTGGTCTTCAGGGTCTGGATCAAAGCGTTCATATTTTTTCCACTCTTCAGTGAAGCTATAATTTCGGTGCATATGGCCATGGTCACACTTGATAATGTTGTTGTTGCTCAGTGCCTTCAAACGCATCGTCATCGATGCTGAACCATCCCTACAACACCATGTACCACAACACAGGTTTATATATCAATGACCAATTTATAGAACAAATCTAAGAAAGTATAATACCGTAATTGCAAAGTAATTTCAACATTTCTGAATCACAAATGCTACATTCATGCCTCATCACAGACACTCAACTACCCAGCTCTCATGATTGAGTATGCCCAATATCCTACTGACACAACACAGACTGATACCCTTCAAACATTCCAAAAAGGTTCATTCAGCACATTACCAGCTAACATGCGTGTTGAATATAATGACAAGACACTTGCACAAGACCAACCCAAACCATTGAAATGTGCCCACCACTGCAACCATGGTATTCTCAACGGGAACACATCAGCCAGTTTTCATGACAATCCTTCAAACAGTTCGGCAGATAGTGAGGCACACACAGCAAATCATAAAAATGGCCACTACGAGGCACAGAATCAGTCTAATCCATCTGAAAATTGGAAGGAGTTGACATCTCCTTAATAGAAACCTATTCGCCAAATTCCCTGAAAATCTGTCCAGTACTCTGAAAATACAGGATGTAAAAAAACTAAATTGCCATTAGGAGGCACTGCAGTAGTCGAGATCCGTTCGAAAGTGATCATCTGTTATCACACTCACAGAATTTTAAACACTTGCCAAATTTCACGAAGATTTTACAAGGGATTAAAGATATACAGCTCTGGATACAAAAAAATAATACTATCACTAAGGATGCCACAGCTGTCAGACCTGTCCAAAACTCAACATCACCCAGTAGGAAGGCATCAGCCAATTATCATAATGCTATTTTGAGTGGTTTGGCAGACAAAAAGGTGGATGCCAACCAACGGACTTGTAATAAAAAGTCACTAGGTGGTGCAGAATACATCAAATCCATTCAAAAATGAAAAGGCGTTCCCATCTCCTAAATAGAAAGCTATTTACCAAATTTTATGAAAATCTGTTAAGAGACTCTGAAGAAACAGAGGCAAATGTAAAGTACTAAAATTGTTACTAGGGGACACAGCAGTAGTCAGATCCATCCAGAATTTGCATCTCCACAGGAACAAATGTGCCAACGTTTGTGAATGGAGCTTTGGTGATACAGCAGAGGACACCTACATGACATACAAAGATGTTGGCAATACGTGACCACATATATATATATATATATATATATAAGTGCAGTCACATAAAAATGTGACTCAATTGGATTCGATCCATTCTCATTGAGTAGAAGGTAAAAATTCAAACAGGTAAATTGTGAGGGGTCCCCTCATAATATGGGAGAGTGGGAATATGTTGCCAACTTAGGTGGACACATTTTGCTTTTTCCAATATCATTTTAGGTGGGATCTAACACTGAGGAGTGAGGATGATATTGACATTGATATAGCATAGGGAAGGGCTTTTCATTAATTGGTATTGTAATAGAAGATAAGGAAGACTGTGACAAGTTCATATTGTCAAACAATGAAAACTATTAATGTCCGTTTCTAGAAAGTTGTTAGTTATAAATATACTTTTCATAGAGCATAAATTTAGATGTGTAGACGTAATTTTGCCCTGTTGTGGGATGAGTTTGCCCCCCCCCGCTCAGGGTGAGTTTGCTTCCATTGTAAAGGTAAAATTTGGAAAAAAATTATGTAACTAAGATTGTCTATTGCACTAATTTTTAATCATAATTTGGAAAGTGAATTTTGATTAAGCATAACATTACCAAAAATATGAAGCTGTTAAAACATTTTTGCCCAAGATTGAACCCTGACCATATCTAGGACTTGTGGAATAAAACATGTGACTACTGGTGAAACCAAACAGACCAATGGTCACTCTTTGCCATGTTTTACATATAACATAACATATAGAACATGAACCCAATAAAATGAAAACACAGCGAAATGAATTAAAAAATTACTAGGGTAGGTAAAAACAAAATTGCAACAGATAATTGCAGGCTTATGTAGTACTCAAGATATGGAGGTGCATGAATTCGCTCAGGGGTGACCTCAGCCCAGTCTCCCCTACCCGTAATCCCAGTTGTTGAGGTATCACATTGGTCAAAATTTTGAACTTGGGGTAAACATCCAAAGCCATTATCAAGAACAGAAGCCNCCCTTCCTCACCTTCCACAGGTGAATAACCTCTGGTAATCTAAAAATGAACACAAAGAAACACTGTAATGCACATCACATGAGCTGGGCCATTATCATCTTAATTACAACTCAATCAGATTGCCATTTACACTGCAGACACACTATCATGACCTCGGGCTTTCTGTGTATGAAAGGTTATGATGATCCAATACACATCATCCAGGGCATCATACAGTATATCTCAAGCATGTCTAATAGCATAATTGACAGTCAGTCTGTGCAATTGTAATATTAATCAAATCATCCAATAAACTGACAGTTTTAAGTCCCTGCAAAGAATGCATTCAACAAGAGTTCCCTTTTGAAAAGGAGGAAAAATATGGTAACATGATTTATAACCCCACTTTTCAAAAGTTTGAATATGAAAAAAGAAGCTAAATAGATGTCTAAAGTGACAGTCACAGAATAATATAAAAATTATTGTTATCGACACTCAGTCAAACACAACAAGGCAATGGATTTTGAACGAAGACTGAACATTATGTAAGACTGCATATTTAGTCAGATATCTACAAAATTATAGATTTTAACTCAGTAAAAGTGCATGTATTTCCTTATATCAGAAAGCCAGTAGAATTTACTTTTTGACTTTTTACTAAATGGTCGTTAATTGGGTCACGTGAAAATGTCTTTTTAGCAAAATGTAGTAAAAACAAAAGATACATAGATATGGTATTAAGAACATGATCAAATTTTGTTTGTTATAAATGTTCAAGATGAGAGCTCAAAAACACTGTTACCTTCTAAAATATTTCGTTTTATACAACTTTAAAGTTTTTCATGTAAAAATGGAACATTTTAAAACTAATTCCTCAAAGAGTTTTGAAGAAAAGTGCATAAAGCATGGTACCTGAAAGTTTCATATGAATCAGAGTTGGCCATTTCTGAGATACGATGTTCCAAAGTTAGTCTCGAAAAATGGCCAAATTTGGCACACTTCGGAATATCATTTCTGTGAAATGTTTAGTCGGATTCATAATAAACATTCAGACAACATGCTAATCGTAGTTGCACTCCACTAGCTGCGATCACTACAAAACCCTGGGTACCCATATGATGGGGCATGACAAAGTATCTTGTTCCCCACCATTAAAACTGTCTGTCACACCATCTTACCTGTGCTCCACTGCGACCACTACAAAACCTTGACTAGCCAGTTCACAACACAGTGTCGTGTATGATGTTCTGTTTCCTCCAATGCCATGCGAGAATATGACAACTGGTAATTTCTTGTCCTTGAGAGGGGCAGCTTGCCACAATGCTGGGGCATACACATCACCTAGCAACAGAAAGTTGCTACATCAAAAATTGAATATGACATGTGGAGGGCAGACATAAGCAACGATTGTAATTAACAACAAGATCTATTTAGATGCCAAATTTTAGACAGATTAGTCAAAAGATGCAGAGGCTACAGTGCCAAAAATAAAAAATAACTGAAAGGTCATTGGAAAATCTCTAATAATGCGAGAAAGGTAGGCTGTAGCAATAAACGGATGACATACTTCCTTTCGCCCTTGAGGAGATCTATCTACACATTAAATTTCAGAAGTATCCGTCAAAAGACCGGCAAGGCAAAAATTCTGAAAAAGGCTGTCACAGCGCCACTTTGGATTGACTTTGCCCGTAAATAATAGACCATGAGATAAATATCATGTGTGAATTTCATGTCAATCGGACGAAAATTATGACCTGCGGCATGCACAACTTAAACGGGGAAAAAGCTGCTTTTAGAGACAAAGCAACACACTTGAAGAAATCAAATTTCATCTAGTAAAAAAGTGACTATAAAAGGGACAAATTGTAATAAAAAATTGTAAACCTGTTTGACATATACATGCAAATGCAAAGTACAAAAGAGCAATGCAGAGCATTGAAATGTGCTCATGACTGCACCGTAAACGGTGTGCTTCTAGGGGGGCATGAGATGACACATAATACACTGAACCTATCCAAAAAGGGGTGTCATAGTGTCTCAAAATTATTTGCCAAATGTCATGAAAATCTGTCAAAGAACCCCAAAGATACAAAGGGAAAGGTAAAAAACAAAGTGAACAGCTTGTTATTTAAAATGACTTATTCTTATTAAAATGACATAGGCAAAAAATTGAATTTCGGACCTCAAAAGCGAGGCCCCCTATATTACTATAGGGGCCCCGCTCTCCGGCCTCCTTTCGGCGGGGCCCCTATATTAATATAGGCTGCCCCGCTCTCCGGCCTCCTTTCAGCGGGGCCCCCTATATTAATATAGAGGGCCTCGCTTTTGAGGTCCAAAATTCAATTTTTTGCCTATGTCATTTTAATAAGAATAAGTCATTTTAAATAATAAGCTGTTAGTGTTCTTTAGGAACCACAGCTAGTTGAATCCATCTATCTGTTATCAAGTTAATAAGAACAATTGCGAAATTTCAAGGTTTAGGAGATACAGCAGTAAATGTGAAAAATGTCACTAAGGGGCACCACAGTAGTTGGACCCGTTTGAAAATCTGTGTCAGTCATGCTCTAGTCAGTAGAAACACATCTGCCAATTTTCATAATGATCCTCAATGCGGTTTGGCAGATACAGGAGCAGACGACAAAAAACAGACTAAAAATTAATTAAAAGGCCACTAGTTGGTGCAGAATACATCAAATCCATCACAAAAAGGAAAGGTGCTGTCATCTCCATAACAGAAATTTGTTTGCCAAATTTCATGAAAAAGCATCAAGGAACTCTCTAATTACAAAGGCAAATGCAAAAAATACAATTGCCACTAGGGAGTACAGCATGTAAAGGCTAAAGAAAATACAGCTGTGAATGCAAAAACAATAAATGTGCTACTAGGGGGTGCAAGAGACCTAGGGGAGACCCCTTGGGGATCAAGAAGAGAAGAAATTGCCATCAGTCTCTATTCCCTACATCAAGGGGCTCTCAGAACATCTACGTCGAGTGTACAAGTCTTACGATATCAACATAATGAAGCCTGTTAAAATCCTGAGAAACCAGCCAGTCCACCCCAAGAACCCCACCCCCCTTGATCGCCAATGTTGTGTCATATATCAATACTCATGCACTGAAGATCCATCTCATACCTACATCAGCAAGACTAAGCGATCCCTAGGCACCAGAATCACAGAACACAACAAACTGGACAAGCCCACTAGCGTGGGAATCTCCAGCCATACTGTATGTGGCAAACATGCCAAGATCCTGGCTAAAGAGAAGAACTGGTTCTCAAGAAAGATTAAAGAATCCATACATATCAAGACCAACAAGCCCACCATAAATCGTGATTAAGGATTGCAGCTTCCGCCTATCAACGACGTCATACTACTTCCGGAAAACAGAACAGCGGGAAACCAGGACGTCCCCTACTATTTGTTGATAAAGGACTGTGGAGTACACTCCGAAATGTTCGAATTCTTAAATCTTCAGTCTCTGAGTAAATTGATCTTATAAGACACGGTGCAAGAGTAGTTGAACATGTCTGAAAATCAACGTCAGCCTTGGTCTTCTAATCAGGAACACAACTCCTAATTTTAATAATGATCCTACAAGTGGTTTGGAGGATGGAGAATGTGATGTCCAAAACATACTAAAAAGGTTTTAAAATGACAACTAGAGGGGCACAGCGGTAGTCGGATCCATCCAAATGTCGTCGTTGTCCGTTGTCAAATTCATATAAATACACTTGCCAAATTTAATAAAGTTCCTGCTAAGGGTTTGGGAGATATATCAATAGACGCAAAAAATGCCACTAGGAGGTGCCACAGTAGTCCAAGTTGTCCAAAAACATCATCAACCGTCCTCTTCATAGTAGCAACAAAAATTTTCAAAATCATCCTTGGAGTAGTTAGGTTGAAAGAGGGACGGATGCAAGAAACAGACTAGAAAACAGTAAAAATAGCCACTAGATGGTGCAAAGTATGTCAAATACATCCGAAAACGGGAACATGTCAGTCATCCTTTCTTTAATAGAAAGCTAGTGACCAAATTTCAAAAAAATCCATCGACGAACTTCAGAGAAACATAGGAAAATTGAAAAGAAAATGAAATTGCCACTAGGAGGCATAGCGGTTGTCGGATCCGTCCGAAAGTCGTCGTCGTCAACTTCATATAAATACACTTGCCAAGATCCTGCAGAAGGTATAGGAGAGCCATGAGCACAAAAAAAACCTGCCACTAGAAGGCGCCATATTACTGTAGTCGAGGTCATTGGAAACTCATCGTTCGATATCCTATTTACAGTAGAAACATACCGTATATACCAATTTTCACAATCATCTTTAGAGTGCATTGGTTGATAGAGGGACGGACGCCAAAAAAGACTCAAAAACAGTAACAAGAGCAACGTGAAGCACTGAAATGCGCCCATGAATGCATTGCAAATGGTGTGCTTTTAGGGTTGTTTATTTGTATCATAAAAATGGAAACTAGACGGCGCAAAAACATACAATCCATCCAAAAACAGGAACATGCCATATTTCATAAAAATCTGTCGAGGAACTTCAGAGAAACAAAGGAAAACAGAATAAAATGAAATTGCCACTAGTGGGCACAGTGTCCATTAGATCTGCCTGAAAGTAGTCAGCGTCTGTTGTTATTTTCATATAAATACACTTACTAAATTAGATCCTGCAGTGGGTTTTAAGAGATACAACTATGGGCGCAAAACAAAACTACCGTAGTGGGGTAGTCTTGTAATCAGTCGCCATCATCAAAGGTCGTCTTCACACTGAAAACATATAAGCCACTTTTCAAATGATTTGGTTTGATACAGGGATGGACACCAAAAACAAAATTTGATAACAGGAAAGTGGCCAAAAACAGGCAGATAATACCATCACACCAATAGATGCCTATATATAAAATTTCATGAAAATCTGTTGAGAACCTTTGAAGATACGGAGTTAAACGTAAAAAACTAAAATTGACACTAGGAGGCACAGCAGTACTCAGATGTGTCTGAAAGTCGTCGTCATCCTTAGTCAACATCACATAAATGCACTTGCTAAATTAAGTAAAGATTCTGCGAACGGTTTAGGAGATACAGCCATAGGCGCAAAAAAAAAAAAAAACTGCCACTAAGAGGCGCCACAGTAATCGAAATCGTCGAAAAATCATCGTCAACTGTCCTCTTCATAGTAAGCACATGCATGCCAATTTTCACAATCATCCTTTGAGCGGTTTGGTTGATAGAGGGGTGGACGCAAAAAACAGACTCGAAAACAGTAAAAATGGCCACTACGTGGCGCAAACTACGTCGAATCCATCCGAAAACGGGAGGATAGTGTCATCTCACTAATAGGTGCCTACATAACAAATTTCATGAAAATCTGTTCAGGACTTTTGAAGACACAAAGGTAAGTGTAAAAAATAAAATTGCCACTAGGGGGCACACCGGTAGTCGGATCCATCCGAAAGTGCGCTCAAGCCGTCCCATTCATGAATGGAACACATATGCCAAATTTCATGAACGTATGTCTAAGGGTTTTGGAGATAGAGCAGCGGACGCCGGACGGACGCCACCCGGACGGACAGACGGAGATGACGGCATAATGCGTCCACATATAAATATGTGGGTGCATAAAAATGGCAACTAGGTGGCACAAAATACTTCAAATCCATCTGAAAACCAGATGATACCGCCATCCCATCAGTAGATGCCTATCTGCTCGATTTTATGAAAATCTGTTAGGGACCTTTGATGATACCGAGGTAAACATAAAAAACTAAAATTGTCACTAGGGAGCACACCGATAGTCGGAACTGTCCAAAAGTTTGCTCATGCCGTCCCATCCTTGAAAGGAACACACGCAAAATTTCATGAACAAACATCAAAGGGTTTTAGAGATAGAGCAGAGAACGCCCGACCTACGCTAGACAGAGATGACTGCATAATGCCGCAATGTAAAAATATCAAAACAAGAACTTAATTAATTTTGTGGAAGTCATTTACACTATAGAAATTCCACGACATGCACAATTAGAAAATATGCTCACATAACTCATTGTGATTATGAAATTGAGAGATGCAAAACAAGATTTGGATCTATATTTTATCAGCTAATTATGCTCACTATGAAATAAAGGTACCAAACAATTATCAAAGATCAGAAAATTACCTTAAATTTTAGGAACGAGAGGTAAAAAAGTACATGCTTTAGTCAAGTCCAATATTCAGTATTCACAACTTCCAACTGTATTTAAACACAACGAATACATATGGCAAAATATCACCTATTTACGACCCAATAAGGCAGACAAGTGAAATTATATTTTCTCATGTTTTCATATGTAGCACCAAAATAATGCTTCGTCATGCTCAAAATCATATACAAGACAGTATCAGACAATATGTTTTGAAAAAATTGTGATCATCAATAACAATGTTAGAAAATCCCTGAAAAATGAAAAAGTACAGTGTTGGCAGCCATTTTGTACGAAACTGGTAAGAATTTTAACATTGTGCAAAGAACCTTAGAACTGAAACTTCACTTTCATTGAACTAGCTTTAGAATAAAGACTTAACCCTATGTGAAAAATTATGCAATCACGAAAAGCAAAAGGGACTCTATTAAAACAACTTATTAGGTAATGTTAGGATTACATTAAAAGCAAGAGCATCGCGAGAGTGTCGATGTGTGTCCACTGTAGGCACCACAAATATAGAGTGATAATAGCTTTTAGTAACAGCAGTCTCCTCTGTTCAATAGTCAACATCAGTTGTGCTGTCCTCAAATGTCCTGAAAATCCATCAAAGCATGGTGGATATTGAGACAGACAAAACAGCAAATTTTCCACTAGGGGGTGCCACAGTACTCAGATCTATCTTAAAATCAAAATCAACACCAACCATGCTTTCCTGAGCGAGAACACATACAACAACTTTCATGAAGATCCACACATAAAAATTGGTAGACATCGAACTAGACCCAAAGAAACCCCAACCTACTACAAGAAGCGTCAAATTAGCAGTATTCTCCAAAACATCTTTTTACTTTTGGTTTTCGCTATAAGAAGTTTAGCTTACTTGTGATGAGATCCGAAAAAAGTGCAACAATATTAGTCATTTCTTAAACAAAGAGGGAACTTTTTGCCTTTTACACAAATTCCATTGACCAATTCCAAGGCTTTAATCTTTTTCAGTTTGGACATAGACTTTTGAACACATGAATTTTGTAATTCTCATCGAGTATTTATTTTCTGACTTGGAAGTCGAATCTGTCCAAAAATCAGTGGTAGTCCTACTCACTTCAATAGGATAACTAACGCCAAATTTAAAAAGATCCATGAAAGATCTTGGCAGATATCAAGGCAGACCTAAAATTGCCATTAGAGAATCAGAGTTACTATGGTTGGATTGGAACCAAAAAATTGATGTCAGTCAGCTCTCTTTTATAGCAACACATCAATCAACTTTAATGATTCCTCAAGTGATTTGGTAGACAAGGGACAAACAAAAAACGGACACAAAAACGAGAGCGCTCGGAGGAGCGACACTTGGGCGGAATTAATCGAAAAGACGACGATGGGGAGGACGACGACAATCATGACGATCAAGGCGGCAATTATGAATAACACGATAACATTCATGTGACTAGCGAAGAAATCAAATAGAGAGCATACAATCAACTACAATCAAGAACAATAGATGGCGCAACATGACAGACCAGCCATGCTTTGCTCCCACATTCCAAAATAGGTGGCGCTATATGACAGTCTGCAGAGCAAAGTTATGTTTAAAATAAATATTTGGCCTGGAATTCCAGTCTACAGTAGGACAGTGCTGGCTGGGTCAGTCGGGTCAACTAGGCATAACCAAAACAAAGTGAACTGAAAGCCAGCCAGCTGCGTGCTTGCATAGGTGACCAAAGGAACAACGGTATCAAAAAATCCCGAATAATTCAAAAAGTAGACGTTGTAGCGCAAAATGGAAAATATTTTCTGGAAGCCCGTTCAAAACTGTATCTAAAGTGATAGTTTGGCAAAAATCAAAAAAATTTTCGAAAAAATTGAAAATTTGCCGGCTTTTTTGAAATTCAAAGTCAAATAACTCGAAAACGGTAAGTCTGAGAAATATGCTCTCCCAGACTTTTTGAAAGGTCATACTTAAAGGAATCCACATGCAAAAAATTCACGTCATTTGCTCTTCCCATTAAAAACGCGATAGCAGAACGATTGAAACCTTGTGAACTTGCGCTTCAGCCGCCATCTTGAAAGTGACTTCCGGTTCAATAAACTTTTATAAAAGCCTAGTAAACTCAACAAACACGTGACCAGTTTGAAAGTGATTGGTTTGCAAATGCGCCCTCTACAGGAGAAAACGTTTTTGGCCATATTTCGGGGTGCGCATGCGCCACTTCCAATATTTCCGCCATCTTTGACCGGAAGTCAACGATTTTCTGCACACTTGTAGCACATGCGTTCTAGTATAATAGTACCGATTTTCAGCCATGTAAGTACGTCGAAAAATGCGGCCTCTACGAGCATTTGACTGTGAAATCGGATACAAAATGGCCGCCATGTCCGCCATTTTGTATCCGATCATGACCAAAAACAATAGGCTTCTAGGACTTTTTGATCTACACGCCGTGTGCAAATTTCGTGCGGATCAGACGAAAATTGCGACCTGTAGAGTGCGAAAAAAAACTTGATGGCAGAGCAACATACTTGGCGGAATTCTGGGAATTCCGCCAAGTAACAAGAAAAATGGAACTGCATGAGTGCCGTCATCTCAATCACAAAACCTTACTTGTCATATCTTATGAAGACAGCTATCAAGGCATATGTAAAGAAAACAAAATTACGACTGGGAGACATCACAGTAGACAGACTTGACCCAAAATCAATGTTAGCTGTGCTTGAATGCCCAATAGGAACACATGCAACAAATGTCAGGGAAGATCCATAAAACTGCCACAAGGGGCAACTGTAGCAGCTGGACCTGACTGAAAACAAATGTTAGCTCATTTCAACAGGAACACATCTACCAAATTTCATCCTGACCTTTCAAACAGTTTGGCCAATACCGAGGGGTGGTGCAGAATAAGTTGAAACCATACAAACAGGCAATGATGTCATCATCTCTTAAGCCTGTGTGCCAAAGTTCATGAAAATCTGCTGAGGAATTTGGTAGATACAGAGACAAACCTAAAAACTAAACTTTGTGCATGGGGCTTCAACTATAATGGGAACAACTTGGCTGCAAAATTTCCATCGAAGGGCGGAGGAGATATAGCAGTGGATGTCGGACAAACAGACGGCAATACAACCTCGTGCACAAAAAACGGCACAGTCTAACAGACTGAGTGTTCTTAGTAAAAGGTTTGACAGATTACTTACCTCCAAGCCATCTAAACATTCGTTCAAAGATTTTTGCATTTTTCCTCAGGAAGTAAACATAACCTTTTGCATACTGTTTCCGTGGCAACCATAATGGCATCTGCATATGCCGTTTCTGAAATAAAATATCATAAAAAGAACTACAGAATGGCTGCGTAACCGTTTCTAACCGTGCACTAAATTTGGGTTTGAACAACCTATCTTTGTTTGAAATTTTACTTTCAGAGAAGTGAAAATTTCAACATTAATTAAGTTCACATACTACAAACTCTACAATGGAACATTTACAACAGATTGTATTGGGATGAACAAGCTTTGTTATCAGATATCATTTGTGCATTATCATAGATGACATTAATGTTAATCCTAACCATTACGTACCTGTGAGGCTGAGACGGAGTGTTGAGAAGAGGAGGAGCTAGACTGTCAGCAATGATTTATTCTAATTCATCAGATTATATGTGATACCAAATAAAGAATCTTGTTCTATGATTGGGTAAGTGAACATTCAGAATTTGAACTCAAGCTGACCTTTGAATGAGATTTGCAAATCAAGTACCACAACTATAGACATCCAGAAGGATAACTGGAACAACTCAGTTACCAGCACTACCCAGAGGCCAAATTATTCCGCTTTTGATGTTCCTTAAACTACCGTTTATTAGTTTCAACAACAATTTGGCAATTAAAAAACTACCTTTCACCAGTCAGAGAAAACCTGTGACATACCTCTCTATATTGAATGGTTTCACACAATACCATCCACCTAACCACACCAAAACAATGAACTGTGTTTGACTGTTACTCTACTTGCAAAAGCAAAAAATGCCAATACCTAGTTCCTGATCTGTCTGAAGTTAGCAATTGAAGGACCCTAGACTAATATCCAAATTTGGCAATGTAACTTCAAGAAGTTCATCATATCTCAGAAATGGCTGATAGATTCATACGCAACGCAACTTTCAGAAATCATGATTGTCACATGGTTTCTTTTTTAGATGATCCACTTTTGCATGAGGGCTATAAAATATGGGACCTTAAATTATATCAAAAATAACCTAAAAAGTTACACAAAATGAAGTGATAACTTAGAAAAGTGTTAACAACATTTTTGAGATTATCTTGAACATTTATATCAAATGAAATTTGATAATGGTATTGATCGCATTGTTTTGTTATGATTATAGGCCTACATTTTTTGCTAAATTTTAGTAACAAGAACACAAGCATTGAAATGCCCCCACAACTGTACCTCAGACAGTATGCTCCTAGGGGTGTTTACAACTATCATGTAATATATAAAATAAAAAGGCTAACACAAAGAAAATCTAAATTGCCACTAGAGGATTGCCACAGAAGTCAGACCCACCCAAAATCAATGTCAGGTGCACTATCCTCAACTGCGGTGTGGTCAAAAAAACAAAATTGTCAAGTGCTCGGGGACACACCAGTAATCGAAATTGTCAGCAATTTCGCTCTTGCCCTCTCATCCATGATAGAATTAATAGTTTGCAGTATTTCACGAATATCGATCAAGGGGCAGTGGGCACTGGACAACAGCACAAAGAGATTACGGTATGATGCATATTGTGGGCGATAAAAAGACATGGTCACATGACCCGATCACGCCTTGAACGGCTGCTAAATTGAAGTTTTGTAGACATTTAGCTGAATGCACAGTCTTGCCAATCGTAAGGCCCTACACAATCTTAAACACACCCAATCCTTCCAAATTAGCAGACAGTGAAGGCATAAGCTGCATGAGTGGGAAGGACTTGCAGATACACAGCCATTCACAAGTCTTTCAAACATTTGATTGGAATTTGGGTTGGCAACAAAATGGAACCAGACAGCTTAACTGATGATATACCAGATAAAATGTTAAGCCTTTAAGACTACACCAGACTTTTCAGTTGCACAGTTGCAATACCCTTACACTTGCACACATTACCTTATATATGTAACTCTAATTACCGTGCACACAACCTGGCATAGTGCAATTACCATGTGAAAATAGGGGGGGATAATCATGTGTATCTTTCAAGTTCATTTTTACGAGGGATACAACTTTGCCAGGATTCTGATTTCCACCAAATTTTGATGGATTAATAGAGGGGGACTAATTCATGGTTTGATGATTCAATAAGAATTAGTATTGTTATCTGTATCACTGTATCATAAAACCTCTGGTGTTCAGTCATGCATGTTTTGTAAAACACTGAGTAGTGTCAGTGTCTGCCAATAAAGGTGTGGCAAAGCTTTCCCATACTCCCGAAAATCCTTTGGGGACACAGCAGCCGTTGGTGCAATTAAATTTAGTTTTTCCAGAAATATTTTTGAGATTTTAAAATACTTGGGAATGCTATAATCCATAAAGTTCACACTTACAGCAGTGCCAATCCCTTGTGAGTATTTTTCAATGAAATTTTTACTAGTCCTGAATATTTATGCATGAGGACACTCTCTGAATTAATACTTGGGGAAATGACCATGCTTGGTTACCGTAGATTCAAATAAAACACCCATGATTAAGTGTGTCATAAAACCACCAGTGTCAGTGTCTGTCCATAGCTGGGACATCACCAGAATTCTTGAATCGTTTGGGAACAATGTAGGGAAATGCTCACTGTTTAATCCAATGCTATTATCATGAAATATTTCAGGGACTTCAAAAAACATGAGAAGAGCACAAGAGTTTTTCATGTGCATGGCAGTCAGTAGAAATTACAATAATTGTAACTTTTATTGAAGGACTGAGGTATTACATACAGCTAAAATGAAGTAGCAGTGAATAAAATCCAAATTGCCAGCTCAGATCTAATACCCAATAGCCATACAAAGACTGAGAATAACCTCAAACCAATCAATACTAAATATAAGGCCCTCACACTAAGGTCCATTCATCAATAGCAGGGTGTCAATTGGTGTTACAAGATAATTCTCAAGCGTTTTTATCCCCCCCCCCACCCCCGGGAAAACAAATAGCTACAGCAAATATGGTGCTATAGGCCTACAAACGTCTCCAATTGAAGAACCCCAAGATTACACAAGCCTGTAAATGTAACTTCACACATTTCAGATACATTCCAAAAGGAAATATGAAAATCCTATGGAAGAAGACAAATACCTGTTAGTACTTAAAGTGGTACAGGTATATTTCATCCCATCAATATTAATCCTGAGGTATGCTCCCAGCAATGTTGAGCTGAGTGAGTTAAGATAATAATCCACCCACAGCTAGCTGTCCAAACATGCCTTTACTGTTGCTAAGCAACCCTGGGTGGGTCCACACTGAATGTGGTAATATAGGCATACCAATAAACAGTGAGACTGATAAATTACAGCATAAGTTTATGTTGCGTGTACAAATTCACTAATACTACCATGACAAGGTGACAAAGAAATGTGGGATATAAATTAGCATTTTAGACTGTAGATGAGGACACCTGACCAGATCAATATTTTTTGTAACAGACATTGAGGATAAATCACACAAGTTCCAGCTTAAATGGCCTGGAACTTTTAAATAGAGAAACTGAAAAACAGTCAGGAAAAGGCAGAGTTTCTTCAATTCTGGGATAGGCATTTAAAAGGAGCATGCGTGTTAACCTTAACGCATATTATAGTCCCTGTGCAAAATTTTCTACCAAAACTGAAGCAAGACCTCTCAGCAATATGCCAGATTTATATATTTTCATTGTGCTACAAACATGACCAACAGGTTGTACTGGGTCATGCTTTAACAACAACTGTGAGCAAGTTTGTTATTTACTGTCTACATAACTTATAACCTATTTGATGAAATCTGGCTTTCATTTCATTCATAACAGCCACCCTCAACGTTCCACCAACCCACCAAATGCCACACAGCTAACATACTCCCAGATGTGTGACCATAGACAATATCAAGTGAAACCCTAGACAATCCAGAACAATAATCTTATATGATGACCCTGTAGCAACTGAAACTATCAATTTTACTTCATTTTAATTTTCCACACCCTATTTCATCATGTGCTTCAGGGTGAGTCAGATTGTTTCTTGAACAACAATGAAACTGGTTTACACCTGAGTTTATCAGTTTCACTGAAACAGGTCAGTGCCAGGTACACTTTCAACACCCATAACCCTTTGATATGTAACATTACAATAGCTCCATTATGTTTGGGCATCACACAAAAGATCAATTCTTCTTACAGCCTATTGGACAAAACATAATGAACTAAACAAGAGAATGTGTTGCTAGCACATTATGCAAGCAGCTAACACACTCAAATGCCTTTCCCACTGGTGCCAAGCTTTGTTTTGATGTTAGCATCTAGTTTGGAGAAACTTTCTTAGATCGAAGTTAACAGGGGGAGTTAACAGTTTAGGAAGGAGTAAAGAGGTGGATTTGACAGCACAGCCACCAACACTCCACTAAAATTGGAATACTTAATTTCCATGCCACCAGAGTTATCAGAATGGGTCATTGCATTTCCCAACACTAGGTTGTGACTGGTTAATATTTGTCAATATTTTGTTATAAGGATTCTGCTTCAACTGATGTGCATATTTTCTGGATTCTTTACATAACCAAAAAAATCATTGAACGTGCACAGAACGAGTTCCTGCCATATTACCTTTGTTCAGATCAGCTGGTAATCACCCACGTTGTGATAACTCTACTGAATTAGTTGTTGTAGCTGGGATGGAAATGGAAATGATCAACTTCCTGGTAAAACACTCATAGTAGCAAAGTTAACCATATGGGATGGGTCTTTAAAATACCTCAAATATACCAGCACTGGGTACTTGAGTGGTAGGGTTATGAAAGTGATAATGCATGATCAGGTCACAGCTTAGAAATAAAAAATTAAACATTTTTTCCATTCAATAACTGACTCTAAAAATGATTGAAGTGAGCTAACTCTGCAATGGCTGATCGGATTCGTATGAAACTTTCATTTAATACACACTCCATGAACGGTTCTCCAGTGTTAAGAATTGTTTTTAAAATATTCCACATGAGGCAATCAAAAATAGCTTTGTAATGATTTTCATAAAAAAACATCAAAAATTGCACAAAACAAAAATGAAATGCTAATTTCAGTTAGAAAACTGTAACAGCATATTTGAAATTTTCTTTAGTTTTAAGCATTAATAACAGATGAAATTTTGCAATGTTATCGATACCTTTCTTTTTGCAAATTTTGCTGAAAAGATGTAGTCACTATGGCCAAATTAACGACAGATTGCTATTAAAGATAAAAATCAAAGTCTGTAGGTTTCTCACTTTCAGAAGATAGTTAATTTCTACAGTTTAATAGACATTGGGCTAAATGCATAAACCTGCCAATAACGTGTTGTTCTAAAACAGAGATTAAAAATACCATTTGCAATCAAAATCGTTTTCTTACTCTCAACGAAACGAACTTTTTGGACAAGAGATATGGCTGTAATTTGCATCTTCAGGACACAATGTTGCTAGTATATTTATATCCAATCTATTGTCCATGTAACTGTTTTCACACGAATTGTATTGTAGAAGTTCACTTAAAATTTTAATTTTATTAGCTCCACTCAGTCCACTGACCGTCGCCTGAATGCCTGCGGCACTCATATGGATGGATTGTTTACAACTAGTCAAGACCACAGTTAGGCTAACCTGTGTTTGACGGGCAGGATAAGTAAACTTGCCTTGTGTGTTGCCTAGAGTTGTAAACACTTAGCGATTTACGCTAACATTTCTATGAACATTCCGGACCACGTAGGTATTTAATTATGTCTTCGACACTCGACAGAAACCGCAGAGAGAGAGAGAGAGAGAGAGAGTGTGTGTGTACCTCTTACGTAACACTCGAGTGCAATTAACTTACGTGTATATCTAGAGACGGTATGGGATAGTAAATCCGCATGAACAATTCATGTTCGTGAGTTCCGTCATCGCACATTAGATCAACACACCCAACCGTGTGCGGACCGGTACCAACTGGCAAATGTTTGCGAGTTTCTTCTGTCTTTCTCCTCTTCATGTCAACTCAAAGGAAGTTCCGAGAAAGTTCGTCTGACCTGGACCCAATATTAGGCGTACCTCACGGCACCGACCTCACGACAGCACAATCTGTGGGATTAGTTTCCTAACATCAAGTGGCAACAAGGCATGAATTAAATGGTGCGCATGCGTGATAACCCCTCTCGCTTCTAAAATAGGCATAGTCACAACTTTTACGTGCTGAAGGAGGTCTTTTCAACATGTTTTGAATAGTTTTGGTGGTCGAGGCACAGGTGTGTATTGCGAAGTAGTACTGAATACTAAAGTGCCTAATCTGAGATGATTCAGAACAAACTAGGAGTCTGTCTCTTTGACAGGGGGTGACCTCGGCATGTTCGACCCCTGACCTCTGATAACATCTGTTGAGACGAAGGTAGGCTAAATATAAAAACTCGAATTGATTGAGAAAGATTAAGTTAATCTTTGGCGACGTGGCCTGTTTTATTAACAGCACACGTCAACAGGTAGTTCAGAAGCTATTGGCGCTATTGTTTCTGTCTCCATTTATATTCAGAAGAGGGTCATTTAGTAATCCCTTCGACAACATTTACCATAGATTAAAGACTTTGCCGAAGAACAGAATGGTCTTCCTTTTGACAATTATAGCACTTAGCACATTTGAGTGTCTGTACGCGAAAGTTGGTTTTATGAAAGACCAGAGCATGGATGCTATTTTCCCACCGAGGATCATTCGAAGTGAGACGGGTATACCTGATGGTCATCTTAGACCTCTTGGTAAGTGTGTCCATAACCAGCTAGTACTAATTCGACATCTGGCATACTTAGTGTCTCAGTCAGTGTCTTTATCTTTGTGCTGTTTTGTTAAAAATTGTCACAAAGGAGCAAACTAGAGAACTGCAGTTGACAGTGCAAGCTATCAAATTTAATTTCATATCATAAGACCTTCTAAGAGAACAATTACTCGGCCAGTGGTTGTGAGCACTGGGGATGAAAACATTTTTTACCAATTATGCATGCAACTGTCTCTTTGTTCAAGAACTGTTTTCCATTTTATCAGTCTTAATTACCATGTCAACACCGTTGTTTTTTTGTAAAGTTATAAACAGAGTGCAACAAACATGAAGTTTTTAATTGTCTGCAGGATGGCAGAAAAAACCAGAGTCGAAGGTGACAGAGGAAAGCAACGTTAACCTGAGCCCAACTGAGTTCTACATTCAGTATGTGTCCAGCAGTACACCTGTTGTATTCAGAGCAGCAGTGAAAGATGTGCCAGCCATGACATTATGGGATGAAGAGGACAAGTTCTTAAATAAAAAGTAGGTTCATCCATCATGTGCTGGGAGTCATCTCGGGTACTGATAAAGAAAGAAATTTGGTGCCTCCAACTGTTTCTAACATGCACTGCTAGGTCCACCTGTTGACTCAAAAGTAAACTTGAGCTGTTCACTTCGAGCCAAACCGAATTTAACCATTCCCACAGACCAATGCCCCCTGAAACACTTGAGCATCGGGGAAAGTCTTTTAACGGCAAAAATAAACTTGCCAGTTCTGAAGCCCAGAGTGAATTCTAAAATGAATATCTGAGAAAAAATTTGATAGTGGTATGGTAAGTGGTCCAAATCAAGAGTTTCATGTCAAAAATTGTACAGCTGTAACACTTGGTTTACCTCAAAACCCAACTGCTGCCTGCTGATTTGGTAATTGGTCCAGTTGTGTTGCACCAACAGTAGAATTAGAGGAGCCTAATATGACAACATCGTACAACAGTTTTAGATTGTAATCTTCACATTTTTTGTCGTATTTTCAAAAGTCAATTACCTAATTACGTTTACTTTTCTCGAACTATTCAAATACGCTATTTAAAAACTTTCAAAACGAAAAGTTATAGATACTGTTATTGTCCCCATTGTGTTTATGATGGGATTATCTAGAGAGCTGTAACAGCAGCCTGAGGCTATGTAATTAACTACAACAGCATGTTGTCATTGATTAGTAGGGCAGGTTTCCATTTGAGGCCCGCAGACTGGTCGAGTTGCCCAATGTCGACCAGTCAGTGATGGTGTCAACGTAGGATTCTTTTAATGTAATTTTCCAACAGGAGTCTAGTGGTGTATAGCAGAATAGATTCTTATGTCAAGTTGTCCTTCATTTGTTCACATACAACTATGATTCTGTGGCCAGTTGTCATGACACTACATTAATTGTTCAGTGCAGATCAGAACAGATGTTAAGAGACTTTATTAAAAACCATTGCCTGTAGCATTGATGGACTGATGTGATCACATTTATGAACTGACACTATTATGACATATTTTGGTTCTCTGTTGTACATGTATTGTAGTTGCATGAGACTCAAACAACAAGTTAAGGGGATGTTTGAACCTTTACTTCACGACGCATGTGTTCAAGATGGCATCCGTGGATCTGGAACATACAATATACTCAGTGACAGTCCACACACATAACTGGCTAAGTAGAACGCATTAAAAGCAAATTAAAAGCGAAATGGCAAATGACAGTAATCAGTTACCTTATTGAAAGATATCAACTGGGAAACAATTCTTTGGCTGCACTTCTAAATGTCAGCTTTTGTCTCTCAACTTCAGACCCTGATCTGTGTCTGGGTGAGGAATTTGGTCCCAGCAAATGGAGCTTGGTCATTGGCTATGTCAGTAGTATTTTTGGCTCATATCTAGTGGAGCGACAGCGTGGGTATGAAATTTCTATCACGAATTTGATGTTGGCTGGTTTGAGATTGGACTATCGGAACTGAAACTGTAATTTAGAGGCACCACCATGGAATTGTTTTTCTACAGTCCCTGTATTATGTCAAGATTCCTTTTTGTTTGTATGATATGTCCGGATTCCTTTTATTGAGTAGATCTATATAAGTGGTCCTCAAGCTGTTTGTCTGCATGGGCCTAAAACGGATCATAGTCGGAAATTATCGTACATTTGTTGTATGAATGACTGTAATACTGAGCTTTGCCACACAAACAGCTGACGTGTGACTAATGAATGATTTAAACCTGAGTTCTAGATGCATTCCTAAGGTGGCCAGAATCTTAAAAAGCAAAGGGTGAATCATGGAGTGTTTTGCTGAGCCGAGTGCTACCTCATAAACACGTTATTGTACACAGAAAACATGGAGGTCATCTTTCTCTACCTTTGTCTCTTGTATGGTATTGATTATCTGAACTTTATGCAACATGTGTCATACCTTGAAAGGAATTATAATGAATTGTTGCATTATTCCTTCACTAGTATTCTATATGTGGCCATGGTACTTGTCTCTAAGCTTTGTACAATCAGTAGCGAGATCATACCTTAACTTCATGCTTGTATCATATTTATGACATGAGAAATGCTTAGTGCTTATAAGATACAACTATATTGGGATGCTTCTGTTTGCACTGACAAAATCACGTTTTCAATAGCATTGAATATTTCTTGCTTTTGATAGAATCAAACAAAATTTACCTTAAAACATATATTTCTTATTAACTTATGAAATTAGGGTCTAGCAAACTTAAACATTTCACGTATCACTACAGTACCACCTTATCTGAGATGTGGTTGGTTTCTATCTGTGTTTGTGTTTGTCTTTACCTTGTATGATAATGTAGTCTATGAAGCTGATGTATGTACACATACCTACTGTCCTGATAAATACCAAGTGGTGAGATTCGTGACAAACGCTTAAGATCATGTAGGACCTCATTGATGAGTCTGTGTATTTATCCAAATACCCACAGAAATATAGATTTTAACTTAGTAAAAGTGTATATATTTTGTGAAAGTAGAAAGCAGTCTGCCTGTAGTTGGGTCATGTGACCCTTTTTTTGTAAAATTTAGGAAAAAGGCACATTGATAACAAAATAATAGCATCAATAACATTATTGAATTTTATTTTATGTAAATGTAAAGAGATCTCAATTTTCATTTCTTTTTATGTTTTTTTTCATGAAAATCATAAAAGTTCAGTATTTTTATAGTCACTCATTCAAATTGGAAAAATTTAAAAACAATTTATTTTGGAGAAGAATGGCTGAAAGTTTCACGTGAATCCCATCAGACTTGTCTGATGTATGATGTTCTGAAGTTAGCCAAAGTTGGACATTTTTGTAGAGTCATGCATAACCTTACGTATAGGGCATCAAATCATTATTTTCTGGAGTCATGCATAATCTTAAGTATAAGACATCTAATCATTATTTTCTAGAGTCATGCATAACCTTAAGTATAAGTTATCTAATCATTATTTTGCAGATTCACGCATAATTTTAAGTATAAGACATCTAATCATTATTTTCCAGAGTCATGCATAACCTTAAGTACCGGTATAAGGCATCTACTGTAATCATTATTTTCCAGAGTCATCCATAACCTTAAGTATAAGTCATATAATCATTATTTTCCAGAGTCATGCATAACTTTAAGTACAAGGCATCAATTCATTATTGTCTATAGTCATGAGGACCTTAAGTATAAGTCATATAATCATTATTTATTATTTTCTAGAGTCATTGTTACTACTATGTTATTTGCAAAAAATGATACTTTTTGTTGGCTTCAGATAGAAAGTTTTGAGCTAACTGACCTCAATGTTCTTTTTGAAAAAATGAAAACAAAGTAGTAGTGGAAATTAATTTTTCCACAGTTTATTTTTAAACTTTACACGATACCAAAATGTTATTCAGCATGTTGCAAATTGCCATTTGTTTATATTCAACTTGAATTTTTTGTTTGACTTTTGCACACAAAGTTTCTGACATGCAGTAATGCAACTCCCAAATGAATTGGTTGTTTGGGTCTATGGCCAACCTCGACTTCACCACTCTGAATCTTAACCAGGACAAATTTGTCTGTCTCAAAATTGTTTTAAATTCATGATTTATTTGTAGTTATGGGAAGCTGGATGTATCCGTTACAGTGAAGCGAGAAGTGCTGCGTGGTGGCCCCCCTGAGAAAATGAAGTTCAGTAAATTTCTGCGAGAATACAAGTATGAAAACTGGTATTTGTCTACAAGTGTGCCTCAAGAGATGATGAAAGACCTGCCGGTATGTAGGATGGTTTGTGTTGGTGTTGTCACCATTCAGTATTGAACCCAAGGGTACAAAAACATGTGCCTGGCATTTTACTCCCCAAAATATGCTCACAGAAAGTTTTATAGTCATTGGAGCTGTTCTATTTGAAATTGTTTATGGATTGACTTTTCTATTACCATATCTGCTATGCCCACCTAACTCTTTTGGGTTATTTACTCTCACTTATAAGCCCACCCACTCTATAAAAAGCTCTGATTTGCTGGCTAAAAATGAAAATCGAATTAGGCTTGTTACTCTAATAGAATTGTCCCTGATGATACTTCTTACTGTGTCAGAATTCTATTCCCATTACCAGCAAGAGTATCAAAACCATCAGCATCTCAAGAAAATGTTTCACAGTTTATAGTTTATTGGGGTTAAAATGCTTGCAGTCGTTTTGATGGCTGAATTGCATCAGATGTGTACACGAAACGTGGTAAAAAACACCCGATTTGAAGATCATGAGAACGCTCATTAGGTTGTTCCCAAGAGTAGTTGCAGAAGTCCGCAACCATGTAGGGAGCATTCATTCAAGTTTACCATTCATGCTTGGCATTTGAACCGAGTTACTGTCCCAAAAACAAGTATCTACAGCAGAAGTTACATCCACACTCTGATATAATCCTTGAAATGAGAGTAAAAAATGACAAACGTCTAGACTGCTGCCAAGTGGGCCAAATTCTTCTGTCCTTTATGTTTGGTATTTGGTCCAAGTTGCTGTCCACAGATATCGTCTACACCACCATAGACTGCTTTCACTTGTCTGGTCATCTCACTTAATGTTCTACCCAGAAGAATCGGTGATTCTGCAGACCAAGACTTCTGTCCCAATATGGTATGGTCCAGTGATTCCCGAGAACAAGTGTCCTCTGTGTGGTCCATAGCCATTTAAGCTCCATTCCTCTGTTCTTGATGCTTGGGATTTGATCCAAATTCATACATCGCGTGTCCTCAGCCACAACTGCTTCTGCTAGTCTGATCATCTCACTTTGATACCTATGCTTTGAGTGATTCCCCAAAACAGGGGTACGTAGCAAAAGTTGTTTTTTCTCGTCGCAATAAATGGGAAAGGTTTTCTATAACCATATCAAGAGTGAAGATGTCAATTGCTCAAGTTGTGGAAATGTCTACACCACTGATTTTCAGCACCATGGCTCTTTCAAGAGACGAGTCTACAGTTCAGCCTGGGCTCCTGCCCATCCCTTATGTTGCCAAGTGAAGGCACTGTATGAGTATTGTGGGAGAAGCTATGTGCTGACAGACAAGGCTGGTCAGCAGTGACAGCTAAAAGCAGAGCAGTAATCAAAGCTAGGTAAAGCTACTGCTTACCGCACAAAACAACAGCAAAATCTGTCAAACAAAACACTGCTTGTGCGCAATACCTGTGACTCGAAACCATCAACATCTTAAGGAAACATTTCAGTTTTATTGGAGTTGGGCAAACCAAAAATTGGTTTTGGAAATGGAATCCTACCACAGAATATTATGAGACCAATTTTATCAGAGTAAAAGTTCCAGGGTGATTTAGCCAACTAAACTTTAAACTAGCTTTAAATGAATAACTGTAGCCATTGGTAACTTGATATAGTAATTCCCAAGATGGGCTCCACTGCTGATGTTGTCCACAAGAGCAAAAAAGTGACACATCTCAGTGTATATCAATGATCTTGAGCAGTAGGGAGAGGCTGAGCCCCAATATTTCCCTTGAAGTCTATTATTTATCAGACTTATTGCACATTTTGCGTTATTTGCGGTAAAGTGATCAGCATTTGAAAAATGAAAAATGACAATTATTGGCAAATGAATTTTTTTTTTTCGAAATAACTGTACACTCTACAACCCCCCTTGACCCACAACCCCCTCGACCCGCAACCCCCTCGACCCACGACCCCCTCAACTCTAGGCCCACAACCGCCTTGACTCATTGCACACAGGCTCGACTCAATATGAACACATGATCAATGAGACGGGCCATGAGCTCGGTTGTGTTTTTCGTTTTTTGCAATTAAGAGTCGATTCGGCAAGTGTGAAAGCCAAAAGCAGAAAAAGCGCCTCGAGCAAATCAAATCAAAGACCTACCAATGTTACAGATGTTGTTCCCGGCAAAGTGTAATCATCTTGTTTGCTCTTCAGTGAATTGTAGGTTTGTAGGTTCAAGTTTTTTTCTGGGAGAGTGCGATGAATCGACAAATATGTAATTTCTTCAGTAAATATAGTTTGAAAAAACAAACTGTTAACTAAAAAGTACCTCAGTGTTACATGGAGTATATTGTAAATGAGTATACAACAGAAAACAAATGATAAAAATGCGAAATTATCTCCATTCGTGTTAAACGTACTCTCTCCCTAAGTTTCGTAAAAAAGGTCCATTGATAGCCACTCGTGGAACATCTTCCGTGACAACGATGGCACGCCCGCAATTTGCTATATCAAATCATGTTCTTACGCCACTTTCTGTTTTTAACCACCAGACTTGAGCCAGAGCAGATTCGCGTGTAGGTAAGTCTTATGGGAAAGTCATTCAGCGAGGTAACATTATTATGTAAAAAACACAAAGATACATCTATTGCTGCAGGTCGTGGGTCGAGGGGGTTGTGGGTTGTGGGGGTCGTGGGTTGAAGGTGTTAAGGGGGTTTTGGAAAAATCCGTAGAAATACCTTGTGTATAAAATATGACCTTAAAACTGACTTATTAAAAAATTCAAATGTGCACCTAATAATAAAATGCATTGTAAATATAACAGTATTATACGTATTCTTTTGTGTGGTTGGGCATGTGCATTAACTCCTTTGTATTCCTTCTGGACTTAGCACTTTTAATTAGTGACAGTCAAATACAATGTCACATTTAGACATTTCTGTCAGCTTATTCAGTTCAATTTCTTTGCAGGTTCCAAACTGCCTGTCATGTGGAACTCCAATAAGATTCTTTCAAGAAGCTGAATTATGGATGTCAAGTGGTGGAACAGCTTCATTATTGCATTACCACGCAGATCACAACTTTCACTGTGTTTTAGCAGGACGCAAAGACTTCATTTTCATCAAGAATTCATATAAAAAGCATTTTGACGTTGTTGAAAAAGTAAGTTTTCCAACTATTTTATTGTGTCTTGTTAAAATTTAAAATAGTTGTATTTGTAAATATTGCAATTGAATTTAGTTGTATCTTGTCATCTGTTGAAAGTTTCACAGTATCATGCAGTATTTCATATTGTATCTTTAAAACAGTGTTAAGATTAGTTAGGCCCTGTTGTTCTGCCAGCTTTGCATTCTGTCTATAATGTTCAAAACACATATTTATTTATTTATCCGTTTCAGAGTATCCATGATGGCTCAGGGTACTCAAAAATTGATATGGATATGATCAACGTATTTAAATATCCAGACATTTCTAAAGTACCTTGGTCATATGCATCACTGAGAGCCGGGGATTGTGCTTTAGTTCCAGCAGGTCTGTAGATTGATTTGTGTCAGTAGTGAAGTTGTCAGAGTCTTCAGTTTTTGTGTGTGCCAATAGATGTCACCAACATGTCTACCCATGAGCATGGTGTAGTAGATTTGATCATAATCTTTATGTTACACCACTAATTTCAGAATTCTTTGACATAAAATTTAAATCAAGACTTAGATGAAATGACTATGGTCATTAGAAGTATGTTGAGGTTGGTCAACTGAAGGTACCAAAATGTGCAAGTGACATGTTTTGTTGTCTGGTTCTAAGAAAGCACTTGTTTTTCACAGAATGACCATTAAACTGCCTGGTTGCCCTAATAGTTGAAAACAAAAATACTGGTTTTTGTAAAATGTATTGACTTTTTATTATTTTATTGCCAACATGTGGAACAATGTGGTTTTCACAATTATTTTCAGAAAAATAGATTAAACGAAAACGCACAGGTCTTCACTGATTTTACCAAAGGGCCCCTAATTATTAGCATTCTTTCAGTAGTGATATATGAATTTGAGATGTACGAATTTTAATATCTTTAATTGATATTAACCAATTTATTGAACCAGACATAAGTACTTCTGACATAATTTTTTCACTGAGTCTAAACTTGTTCCTGAGTCTGGTAGTACTAGGCAATTTATATTCCTTATATCCCTTTAATTACCAAACATTTATAGAACTGACCATGCATTCATTAAATAAATATAATGATACATAATTGCTAATTGATTTTGCATTGGGGTAACACTAATTTCTCATCTCACAAAATTCATTTGCCATGCATCTTTGTAAATCATCTGATAATTGAGTACAAAATGGCGTCTTGCACCCTCAGCTGTGTCCAGGGTTGCCTCCATATATGGGACACAGAAGTTAAATGCCTATAAATAAGGAAAAAAATTAGCTTGCTAAATGTTAAATTTTCGACCCAAAGCCTCTGGAAGACTTTTTCAGACAAATGGATGTTTTTTTCTACTTTTAGTTGTCTTAGTGTCAAGATCTAAGTTTCATCAGTAAAAGACCCAAGAGTGGCAAGTACTCGACCCATTTAATCAAAAGATTTTGATGTACGAATGGCATTGATTCACAAAATCATAAACAAATGTATCACCTTGATATGTATGTCTTCCTTGATTAAGCTTAGGTGAGGAGACTCTGTCATCAGCGTTGTTACAATGGAAATTGTCTCATAGTGAAGCTATTCAAATGAAAACATTTGCATAGGTTACATGCATCAGGTGAGATCATATGGTCGAAGTATCTCCTCGGTGATTCTTTGGGCTCCAACACCTGAGTTCAGCGATGAAGACTGCCATGCTAAAGGAGGGAAACTGAAGACATTGTCTGACGCAACGTTTACTTGGGTCTACTCAAAAGGATCAAGGGTAAGTAACTATTGAAAATGGTAATTTGTAGCAATAGCTTTAATTGACTGTATTATTTTATAATAATGTTAGTACTGCTAGTGTTATAGTAAAGATTACTGTAAGAGATTTTATTGATAAAAGTGATACCGTACATGTCTAAATTAATGTCCAGGCGAAACGAAAAAATCAAGGGGTGGCTAATAAGCCAAGCAAGCATGGGTATTTAAAAACAAAATTTTTGAAATTTGGGTTAGAATATATCCGCAACTACCGAAAGATATGGTTGTTGCTTCTATGTCAGTCCCTGTGCATGCTGTAATTTAATACTGACTATGACATTGTTTGTTAGTCACTTGCATGTATTTTAGGAGTTGAAATTCTAAGAAGCGCAGTTCACATACCTGGGGTGCTTTTAAGTTTATGTAGTAATTATCAACAAGTTTCTGTATTTTACAAAATGACTCAGTAAAATTCTACAAAAAAGAAAGATATATCGATGGCAAAACAATGGTGTTAATAACATGTTCATGTTTTATATAAATGTGCAAGATGAAATTTCGATAATGCTGTTAAAGTTTTCTAAATTATCATCTCGTATAGATTCGATTTCTCCTAATACAAATGTGGGAGATTTTTAAAACAACTCCTAACAGCGTTTTGGAGAATGTGTATAAAGCATTTGATAATTCTCCACTATTTCCACTCATAAATAATTGCATAAAAGGTCATTTTCCATTTTCAGTGGCTGATTAGCCTTTTGCAAAAATGGGAACTTTAGTAAATGTTGTTTTGTGACATCTGCACACTGCACACCATGCTTGCAATAGACTAACATGTCCTTGACCTTTACTTTTGTGAAGAAATTTAACAAAATAGAATTCAGCTTGTTGGCTGTATTGTGTGGTAAAGAAGTGAAGAGTAGGAACTGATAGTTTTGCGTGAATCCAATCTCACGTTTCTGAGATGTGATGTTCCGAAGTTGGCCAAATTTGGACATTTTTTAGGGTCCTACATAGAAAAATGTCCACATTTGGATTATTTGGAGCATCATCTCAGAAATGGCTAATCTGATCCATATGAGACTTCCATATACTATGTTTTATGGACTGTTCTCCAAATCCTATTAAGAATTGTCTTTAAAATGTACCTGGTTTGCATGAGGGGTTATCGAAAAATAGTACTTAATATATATAAAAAATAAAACGTTGCCTAAAATGAAATCAAAAAGATAATTTAGAAAACTGTGACAGCTTTTTTGAGATTTCATCTTGAACATATTAAAATATGTCATGAAACTGGCCATGTTATTGAAACTGTTGCTCTGATATGATTGTACCTTCTTTTTCATTAAATTTTATTAAGGGCAAGTAGTCACATGACCTGGCTCACCGCAGATTGGCATAAAGTCCAAAATCAAATTTACAATCTTTGTTCTTTCAGAAAACATATACTGTCACTGGGTTTAAATCTATAATTTTGTTGACTTGCCAATAAAGTCTTACATAAGTTTAAGAAATGATACAGACAGCAATTAAAAATACCAGCAGCATCAATTGGGGGGTGGTCATGTGAGTAAACATGAGTGTTTTAAGGGGAAATGGCAAACACTATCATTAGTGTGATCATGCAGCAGACGTCAGTTTCACCAGTGTCTGTGTTACTCAGTATTATCCCACAGCGTCAGCATGAAACCACAGATACTGTCTTGTAATAACCTAAAGAGTTATTCAAATGTGAATTGATTGACAATTTGGCCAGAAACCACGGTTTCATTGAAGCGCATTTCGAACCTTGACTTGCGTTATTCCAAGAAAGATGCTGGCATGTCTAATGATCCATTGCTTTGCCTAAGGATAATGTCAAGTGGAACAAAAGTTGGACATTCTCATTTTTGTGTCTTTAATAGAGTTAATTGCTTAATATTTCAGATAAATAGATTATTACATGTCCTGGGGCATTATAGATATACGAAATGACAGCCTCACTTTGTAGTAATCTGTATTCAACTCATTGCTTGTCCGATTTATGTAACATTTCTTAGTTGATGGGTTCAGTGACCAGCTATCGTGATCTGACACGAAGGTTTTATGTGTTGAGGTGTACAATGTAACAGAGTATTGTAAATGGTCTTTTGTCTTTTCAGCAATTATTCAATGCCAGGCTCAATTCGGAGAGCATGAGACACTATTTACTTGCCTTGCTTAGAAACGACGATCAGCTGTACTTTGAACGTTTCTCCCTGTTTTATGATGAAGTCACCTCTGAGGTATGCATATGAAAATTATTACTCTTGCCATGTGGCACTGCATCTCATTGCCCAACCATCATAATTGAATGCTTCTTATCAGCTGGAATATGAATGACTGGATACCACTTTTATGAGGGCTTCTTTTGTTTGGGGATAAAGGAACAGAGATGTATGAGTGACAGCTCTTCTTAAGCTTAAACAAAAATCATTTGCAACAAAGGCCATTTTTGGCACTGAGGTCTATAAAAATTGAATTTGTCATGAAAATACCAGTTATCTGGAACAATATAAAAAGGGAACTGATGCATTGCAACTGCTGCTCCTTTGTTCAATAATACCAGTCCTCCCTCTCTAGGCTTCCTGGTCCATAACCACTTATCTGACCAATCTTATTACTCCCAAAGAATCCAGTCAGTTTTAAATATTGAAGTGTGTAATGCAATCAAAATAAATTCACTTCTTGTGCAATTTGGTGACACTGCAAAATACAATTGATGTATATTATTGCTTAGGACACAATGCCTCGTTTTAGCATCAATTTTAACAATGTCAACATGAAACCTCCCATATTCCAAACATGTGGAACCATTTTTATTTCAATACAGCTTCTCGGTTTCAAGCATAATTTTGTCGAATTCGTGCAAGTAGTGGATGGCAATGCTACTTATCTCTTGTTTTTAAGTCACAAAAACATCAAATACACATTTAGTCATTATTTGTTCACTAAACGTATTGAATCATCTTGTGTAAAACGAAATAAAATAAACCCTCACTCAAGTATGAAACTTGTGTGACATTAGGAGTTGGTGTACCATAAGGTTCGGCCTTGGCTTGTCTAATAACAGTGGAGGTTATGATTACAGCGGTGTTAATCTGTATTGCAGAGTGACAACTATCTACCTGCGAGCACTGTTTTTGCCTACTTAAACTCTGCCGATGAATCCTTTATTACTCGAGAAGAAATCATGAAATTGAAAGCTGAAAACCTGGCAAGAGTTGCTCAAGAATTAAATAAAGCTCGCCCGGGCCATCGACACGATGAACTCTAGTTTGTATTCAGTTACTGTGCTAGGTGCAGCAACCTTTTCCTGTCTCTCTATGAAATCTTTTTTGTGTATCTTAGGACAAATGGGGACTGCTTGACTATAGAAAATGAAGTAGGGTGTTGGTAGGCTCTATCTATGATCCCATAGATTTTATTATCAAGATTATAATTTATAATTGTTCATGATGGTTAATATTATGGAATTGTTAAATTGTGATGTTGTGGAAACTATAAATCTCACTTATTAACTATGCATGCATATAGCGTACTTTTGTTTTGATAGTTTTTTACAAAATATTTACTACATTTGGGATCTACTTAAAGAGGAGGATTTCCAAGAATTACATTCCGTTTATAAGAACTTTTCTTCCAAGAATAATGCTTGTCGACAACGAATCTCTACCTGCTGTAACTGATTATAATGAATAATGAATTTATGCAATGCAGGGTCAGGTTTTATCAAAGAACATATGTCCAGCAGTAACTGAGGCCAGGAGCTTGGACTGTGGTGTCTTAGGCGTGCACAGTTTTGGGTTCACGAGGTGAATATAGACAGCTGTAATGTTTTTTCATATGAAAACAGCGTCACCACAGCAGTCTCATTACTTGTGACCTGCTTAGCTTCTACTTCTACTTGGTAAAACATGATTTTTGTATCATAGTTTTGGTAATGGTTGTTTATTTGATATTGATCTAGTCAAGGGTTGGTAGAATTACCACAATATCTATTGTTTTTGAGGTCTTTACTTTCATTCTTCACATGGTAATCAATGTGATGTTTTGCGTGAGGCCTCTACTACTATATTCGTTTTCCGTCCAGTGAGACTTTCCTTTCCTATCTGATATGGTGTAGACTAGTGAGTTTAACTGTTACTCTGAACTATCATCACCTGAATTCTGGTTAGTCTCTAACTTCTAACTCAGACTATATTAGCATTTTAGTCTGGTGTAGATCTCTAACATGTGGTTCCTGATTGGTCAACCAGGGATATTGTCTGAAAAAGAGAGATATTTGTAATGTAAAACTTGTGATCACTATGCCCACTGTTCAGCAACATGTTACTCAGCTGCACACTTTAGTTTTGATCACAGCTCATAAAAGTTATACCAAGCAGGGAGACATTCAGTTAAAGTCACTGAGAAGCAATTGAATAAATATTTGTCTGGAATAGATAAAGAATATGAGAGAAATATGAGACAAGTTGAAATGTTGAAACACACCATATGGTACCTTAGTGTTTTGGAGATCTGCAGCATACTCAAGTGATATAAGATTCTATGTTCTAAACTAAATTCTGGTTTTGTTGTTCAGTTGTTACATAATAAAATATACTTACCTCAAAGTTTTAAAGGTTTTGTTCATGAAATCACACCTTTACACATGAATTGTGTGCAATGTTATGGGTATAAGAAAAGAATAACAAAGACATTTTTAGCTGAAGAAGTAAATTGTAAAATTTTCTCAGTAAGTAACAGTTATGGGCATATTCTCAAATACTTATTGCTTTCAGAAATAGTTATGTTGAGCGTAAGACCGAATTTCTTAAGTCACTTTCATGAAACGGACTCCAGCACGGCGTTCTTAAACAGCAACAGTCTGCACTTCTGTCTTTCGATATTCTTCATTAGAAAACAGATTTGTGAACTAGAAATGGTCAGTAAACACCAGTTGCAACCAGGGAGAAACAGATTAAAAGGAATCCAACTAATCGCTGAAACCTAATTTCCCTCACAAATGCAATTACCACAATGAAGGTCGCATGCTGACATTTTTACTAGGCATCTTGGAGCAGGACTGGTTGAATATGATTTTACCGAATAAAACGAAAACAAATTCATAGGCGATACAAAATTTGGAATGGGTCAAAACATCTTGACGTCGTTAAGAGGGCACGTTTATGCGCATAGTATAGTTGCAAAAATAGAACATTTGCCTACTTGTTCTTGTTTTGAGTACAGGCTTGTACCCAGAGTCCTTTTCAAACATTTGTAAGTAAAACGACGCGTCTTGAAAAGCAAATACCACTCACAGGATCGATAAGATAAAACTGAATCGGAATATCGTTTGAGAAATACATTAGTTTAATTGACATACACTATTCAGTGGGGGGGGGTATTCTACGTTGTTCTAGGCTGCTCTGTGCCGCTTAAGATTTGCCTTATCCGCCCTATTGTAGAGCATTATGTATACAAACATCTGTTTCTAGTTATACATCCGTTTAATATGTATTTCTCTACATATCTATCGCAGAGTCGCACCTGTCCTGGCATCTAGCTATCTATCTCTCTATCAGTCTATAAACGTGTCCCCTAGTGGTTGTATTTCCCCTGAAAGTTTGGCCTTATGATAATTTTTTTCTTTGCCTATTTGGTAATGAGATTTTTTTGCCAATACGCATGTATTTCGCTCAGCGTCTAGTAACCCAAGGTAGCACTTGAAAGCTTTACCCTGAATTTTAGACTGTATACGCACGTATGCGGTTTTATATGAACCATTGACAGTAGTCTGAAGTTAAACGTTAATGCTAATTAGGACGTGTATTGATATACTAAAATTTATATTGTTATCATGCTGAATGCAAACGATCATTCGTTCTTGGGGTCGGTTGCTGACAATCTAGGACAGTAGAATCCTAATGTTATTTTCAGTTTTTGTCGACGAAAACTATAGGTGACCTTTATTGAAACTCAATGTGAACAGTGTTCTACCATTGGAAATTCTTGTTTACACATTACTGAATGACATGACAACGCTTAAGTTGACTTCATTTATGAATTCTTATCTTTGTTCATTTTCAATTATGGCTAAAGGTCACATGTGCTGTACAATGGTCATAACCAAACATGAAATCAAACCTGTTTCATACCGTTTACCACCACAACTCCGTCGAGACTTATTGGAACTAATAGTACAGTATGCCATTTACGTTCCTTTGCCGTGTCCTGGTGTGACGAGGCTATGGCTGAACCACGGCCGGCAAAGCCTCTCCATGTTTTTGACCAAGCACGCCCATGATTTGCTGCACGATATTGCTTCATCACTAGACAATGCAACACTCGGTCGTGAGATAGACACACCTGTTATCGGAAAATGATTGCACTAAATGTTGTAAAAATACTGGATAAATACATTTTGATGCAAATTGTTTCGCATGACAATTCTAATGTATTGACGAATTAAGATCTTCTTGATCTTCCGTGTGACCAACTAATTAAAAGATTCCAAACACCTGACTGATTTGTCACCACACAATGGTAACATTTTTACCTTGTTGACAAATTACCTCCGTATACTGTGAAAACGGATATATAATCACACCCAGATAATAGTATTTGCATTGTTGCTTCTGTCAATATTAAAGATTTTCGCAAAACTACCCACCTATGAAAACCGTTTCCTCCTTTTTCCAGTTTCTAGCGTATTCAGAGTTTTTACGTCACTGCAGAGTATTTGTTCACTATAGTAATATGTACCGCATGGCTTGTTTTTCACGCTTAAATGCCTTTTCAAATTTCTCTGTGCACAAACTGTGCGTGAATGAGTGGAGCTAAAAACGCAATAGGCATTTTAGATTCTATAGAGTGATAGCAAATAAAAAATTGAGCGAAAGAGCAAAACAATCATCATAATGGTCAATAAAAGCGGTTAAATGTTAGAGAATAATGTGAGTTAGACGTGCATTACGTTTTTGACAACTTTTCTTACGATATCTTACACGGAGTTTTTAAAAAGATTGCTTAGATTAGTTGCCATTTAATGCAAATATCAATATCATACAATTATTTTTCCAGTGTTCTCCATTTTCTTGGAAGGTACAATAACAGAAAGTACATTTCAGACACAGGCTGCAATGCTAACACAACATTGCGTTTCCATGAATGAATTTTGGTTTATTGTTTTCAAATTAGTCCATCTGACATTTCATTTAAACCAGCATTGATCTTGTAAGGTGAATTAAAGTTTAAAAAATTGAAAACTCTTGAGATTTTGTCATTTGTTCCTGGTAGTTAGGTATTAGTTTTCAGACTGTTGTATGAGTGACTCTCCTCAATCTGCCGTTGCCTTTAGTTGAAGCACTACATTTACTTTGTGCAAGTAATAGATGAACAACGCATTAACAATGTAGTGACCATCCTTTCGGACATATCCAGTCGCGTGCGGCGCCTTGATAGCCCGGCACGAAGTATTACTTCGACAATCACGCCAATTAGTAATATTGCATTGTGGGAGACCAGTCTTTTACCTTATCATCTATTCTCATTTTCAAAATATACTTATTATTTATATATTAAGGACAGGCACTAGGTATTTTGAGAAAATGATTAGTTCCTTGTTACAAGGATCATGTTGACATATTTAAAGATTTTTAGGTGCATTCCACATACTGATCACTCACAGGGACATCGTATCTTCTCGCAATTCATCCATGTGGTAAAAGTATCGATGTCCGAGATTTAGCGAATGTAAAGAAGAATGACGTTTTAGAATATGTAAAAATAAAAATAGCCCTTTAGCGGGTTTTTCGCGAGTACTCGGAGATCACTTTAATTATCGCTAAAACAAATTACGATTTTGTTGTCTGTAAACGCCATTAGTTTCCATATTGGGGTTTATATGTAACTTATAAGGACATGTTGTGTTTTAAGAACCAGCGAAATTTATTTTTCTTTTTACATGTTGTATTTTGGGAACAAGCGAAGTTTATTTTTCCTGCAAATAAGCGCGTGGACAAATTCTTTGTGCACAGTGCTCTAATCGAATTACGTCTTAAGTTGTTTTTGTAAAAGTTAGTGGGTATGCTCCATTCATAGAACTGAAAGAGTTATACTTTACAAGCGTTTCCAAATACGGCCATGAATCTACAAATGACATCTTTTTTGTGAAATGTAAGTCGACAAGTGTAAACAAGCAATACATCACTGGCGTCAGTAGTAATTAAATGACTTGCAAACTAACTCGCAGATTTCTACAGGGTATCGCAATTGATTGTTAACCGTTTCACTCGCTAGTAATTATTACCTATCGTGGGCCGGTCGGGTGAAAGTGTCGAGCGTAATTACGCTCGTAATTTCCACCGAGATTTCTCTCGTGTTTTGTGACCATAATCAGTACATCAAATGAGTAATTGCTCTATCACTTGAGCTCTGAAGCAGTTAGTGGTACTCTATCGTGGTTCGTTCGGCGGGGCAAGTGTCGCCCGTAATTACGTTTGTAATTACGACCGAGACTTCGCTCGAGTTTTGTGATTTGTAGACACCTGAACGCTTAAGAAGTTGTACGCTTGTAATTTTACGCTCGTATTTTTCGCTTGTAATTTTACTTTCGTAATTTTTACGCTCGTGACTTCACGCTCGAAATTTTACGCTCGTATTTTGCGCATGTTACGAGCGTAAAATCGACATTTTCCTCCGTGTGGCCCACGATAATTACCTCCCTTTGTATTATTAAGTGTCATATTAAACTCACGACTTGATTTCGACTTTTCCAATATAAGTACCAGTTGTTCATATAGTCACACTGTATCTCCATCATCCAATGTCAGATGGCGCAAAAGTAGACATAAAGAAATTTGGACAGTGAAACAAAAATCAGCGTGATAAAACAAAGATGTATTTTATTGGAACATGTTTACATGACACTTCGGTCACTGAAGGCCATCTAAAATGTGATTATCAGTTATGACAAAAATTCTCACGCTTTTGAAGCACCCCGTGGTATATTTCCGTGCGATTTTTTAAATTATCAGCTCGTCTTACCAGTTCTAACTCACTATATTTTCCAAGAATTACTAAAATAATTGTGGCTCTCGTATTGTTTGAAAAATTATATAGTATGGGAGATCTAGACTAGTTCGGCGCCATTTCGAAAAATGTAAATTTTTGAGAAAGTCACTCAGCTTCGCTCTTGAAAACTATTAGACTATATGATCCTGGTGACCTTAGTGAATTTGGTTTCCCATGTAGCAAAATGAGAGATTCTCTTTCCTGGTTGCATGACTTCTTGTCATTAGGGGTAAAATCCTTAGTATGAACCAACTTTTCCCAGATGCTATTGATCGTTTCGAAGTAGTTGTTAACCCTGTGTGATCAGAAGAACCTTGCCAAAAGTTCTTGATGTAACAGGAGGCTCCAGATGGCTGTCTGACGTCACCTTGTCTGTGTCCTAATCGCGTTGTCGCGTGTTTCGTGGTAGTAAGGAATCAACTCTCACAATCGTCGTCTTCCAGAGCGCAGCGGATGTGAGTAATCTGGTCCTTGCGGTCCTAATCAGGAATGATATAGCTCTCTTCTCTGAATATGAGAGTGCGTGCAATAGGTCGTTTGTGTGTTACAGGAAGATTCGAAAGAAAGCTTATTACTCTGCGCGTGTCAGCGCAGAGTACTGTTGTTCCTGGGTTTTCTTCAATTTTATTCTTATTCTTCTTATTCTTCTTCTTATTCTTCTTCCGACCAACTTTGAGGCTTAATAACTCCAAATTGGGTGCAGGTACGGTCTTTAAATTCAGCATATGACTTTTGACAGTGTATAAATTTTGATTGGTTATATAATCATATTCCATATTGCACCGGAAGAGGTCGTTTGGTGCAAAGGTCATATAATTTTCAAAATGCTACTCCTCCTTCAGTTTTAAAGCTATCTTTTTCAAATTCGGTACACAGGTATAAGTCAACATGACAATTTTAAAAATTACTTTTCTAAGAAATCGGGTTATCCAATCAGGTGAAGTAGGTCAAACGTCATTAGGTGCAAACTAAAATTTTGAGCTAGACACTTCAAATTGACAGGTCTGATTGCCACAGGTAAATCAAATCGGAATCCAAAGTTTCAGGTCATTTAGTGCAAACATGGGGTCATTAGGTGCATTTTTCGTCTGAAAATTTGACCTTTTCAATCAGCTAGTATTCTGATGTGTAAACCGTTGGACAACTGTGATTCTCAGCGTTAAACACATTTTCCATGGGCTTTGCAATAATTCTCCTAAAGATGCTTAAAATGCACCGGATAAGGTCAATTAGTGCAAAGGTCATCTAACGTTCAAAATGTTATATCTTACGTTTTTCAAGGAATTCTTTTCAATTTCAGCACACTAGTGTAAGTCAACATGCCAATTGAACAACCTACTTAACTACGCAATAGCCCTAACCAATCAGAAAAAATAGGTCAAAGGTCATTCAGTGCAAAATTAAAATTTTGAGCTAGAGACTTCAAAATTACATATCTGTTTACTAAATGCGATTGAGTTTGAATTTTCAACTTTTGGGTCATTTGGTGCACCCATGGGGTCATTTGGTGCATTTTTCTTCTGAAAGTTTGACCAATTCATTCATGTTGTATTCTGAAGTGTTTAAAGTAAAACATCTGTGATTCTTAGCATTAACCACACTTTAAATTGGTTTTACAATTATTCCCTCATCGAGGTTCATAATGCACCGGAAGAGGTCAGTTAGTGGAAAGGTCATCAAAATATTAACATGTAATTTCTCCTACAATTTTAAAGAATTCCTTTTCATATTGGTAACCGGGTTGCTGTCAGTAACTTCCCATAACAATTCCTTTAATACGCACGCGCAGAGTCCATTATTGTCACGCCGTGACAATAATCTTTCTAGTTGACTAATATGCGTGTAGTATGATCCTAGTGGAGCCGTCATTGTGGACATAATATAGGCCTAAGCACTGGTCGAGAAATGACAGCATACTACCTGTCTGAGGATACATACACAAAACGTACCGAGAGTGAAGTAGGCTTAATCAAGCAATATCCCACGAGATATTATTCTGCTGCAACTGTATTACTTTAAACTATATTCGGAAAGTTTGATGATCATGCCGGCTAAAGACGTGAGTCAACATTGACCTACCTATTGAACTTTCCATGTCAAAGGTCACTGTTGAAACAGTGCTGGAGGTGAATTCGGAAAACATTATTACATGGCCGTATTGCACTCGACAGATTCAACGCGTATGGTATAAATACAAAAAGACGTACCAAGAATGGCGTACATGAAGTAATATCCCACGAGACATTATTCCGCGTATCGACCGAGACCTTACGCGGAATAATGTCAAGTGGGATATTACTTCATGTACACCAATCGAGGTACATTTGTATTTATCCCATACGCTTGGAATTCCTGAGTTTCTTTCATTTTGTTGGAAGATTTTTTTAAAATATTTCACTCAGACTGTTCACATGGCGGATCACATCCTAAATGCATGTACTTGCGCGTTAGACTGCAAGTTTTCTCTAGTAAAAGAAAGTTTTAAATGTGACGATTTATCACTTGAAAAGATATAACAAAGATGAAAACAAGGGTAATTTTTCATTGAACTTGTAACATCTGAAAATAGTTAAATAACAACAATATTTGTAGTTACCAAGGAATAGGCGCCTGAGTTGCAGACGATAAAATATTTAGCATATGAAAACTGAGACAGAACTGTCATATTACTAACAGTCCTGTTGCAGACTTGATGTTACGATTGAGATCTGATTGTATGTTGAGCGTTATTGACACTGCTATAACTGTATTACTTAAAACTTTTTTCCGAACGTTTGGTGCCCGAACCGCTTGACGACGTCGAGTCGACATTGACCTACCTTTTGAACTTTCCATGTCAGAGGTCACTGTTGACGTAGTGCGGGAGGTGAATACGGAAAACTATATTACATGGCCGTATTTCCCTCGACAGATTCAACGCGTATGGGATAAATATTTTAACATGATTGTCAATAACGTATGGCATTCGTGTATGATCACAAACGTGTCGTCCACGTATCTCAACCAATTCAAAGGGTGGGGGCAGTCCAGAGCTACAGGCGACAACGAGAATAGGAAGAGAGCCCAGGCACGCTAGCCTCGTTCCGGCTTCTAACGTGCAAGCCTAGAACTCCACTAATCCAGACATGGTACAAGTCGAAAATATATGAAGCGCCAAAGGATTCTTTATGAAGCGTCAAAAGTTTTTTAACGAATACCTCCCTGCCCCTTGAAATGTGGTTATGATTATTCAACGCACACTGTTGCTTAATCAACGCGTAGTGTTGTTTATTCAACGCGTTTTTTAATCAGTACAAAAAAATCCATTCACGTCCGTGGTCTCAAATATTAAAATGATGGAAGATTTTCAACATGCGTGCAAGGCCAGTAAATCTCAAAAATGCTGTAACAGTTTTCTACGTTTCCATTTTGTTTTCGTTGTATGCAGATTTTGAGATTCTCTCATGCAAATGTAGAAACTTATAAAAGCAATTCATAAAGCGTTTTGGAGAACAGTATGTAAAGCATGATATCTGACAGTTTCATGTAAATCCAATCGGCCATTTTTGAGATATGGTGTTCCGAAGTTTGTCAAATTTCTCCAATGATTTTTCGATGGTCCTACATAACATAACCTTATCTAAAAGTACAATTTCATTGCTTAAAGTCGTACTGCATTGTGAAATTAAAATGGTTTCAGTTCCTTTACTCAGAAGGAAAGTAGCTGGCATGCAATTATTTCGTTGGATTAAAAAAAATAATTAAGGCGCGGTTGGACACTTTGGCAAAATCTGTCAATGCAGCATTCACGTCATGTCACACAATATCTCTATTGTTGACTACCGCCATTAATAAATGACGTTTACTAACCTTACCTTGAGTATCTTCTAACTGAGAACTAGCTTGAGATCGCACCATATGCAAACTTGAATGAATAGATAGGAATCGTGTATTGTCACCCTAGCCCAGGTTCCAGGGATGGTTTGTGAAGGAATCATCTCACACTATAAAGTATTCACAATTCCATGGACCCAGCACCTGGAACCTGAAATCTGGATTTTGATCTACAACTGTTTGTTTTAAATTCTAGGTGAGTTGTCAGTTGCATGAAACAGTCCCAGCTGAGTACTTTACTAAGTTCTCTAAATCTACTGCGTATTTGTGGACTTCTGAAAACATTGATTGTCCTTTCTTACGCTGTTTTCGTTTCAGTACTAAGTCAATTTTTTACTGAGATTCAAATTGAAAGTGAACTCTACGTTGCATTCTCAATATTATTGAAAATATGCCTGGATTATACAACGACTAAGGGCTCAAATTTTCAGTTACATTATTAGAAAATGTCATTAGTCAAAGAAGAGCTCATAAAAAGATAAATGCTATAAAAAGATTAGGACTGTGAGTAAAGAACGACACAAATACGCAAAAAGATTTAGGTAACTCAATTGAGTCTCTGTTTGGGAATGTTTCGTGCAACTAGGCATTGGTCCCTTGTCTAAGTGAGAATGGTCGCCATATAGTGTAAGCCGGTCTTCTTTGTGTTTTTCGAAAGTTTTGTGTTTTACTCGTGATAACGTAACCTAATTTCCATTGCCATTCTGGAAGTATTCAATTGATAGTGGCTCGACGCTCAATTCCAATCTGGGAAAGAGTAGAACGGACAGGGGTCGAAGCCCGAATATTGGTAAAATATTTTTGATATTGGCGAAGAAAGAAGTTCTTTCTGTACGCATTTTCAATGTTTTCAGTTTAATTGTGGGCGAATTCGGTTGACCGGGTTTTAAAGAAACTGACGAATCAGTTGAAATATGAAGGTTCCTTTACTTTTTGCAAGTAAATTTGACACACCCTGTAACACGAACGTTATGATCATCGGCGGCTCCCACATTTGACGAGTGGACTGATCCAATCAGGTGGTTGTGCTGTATATTTTCGACTTTCGATGTTGCGAGTATTGCACCTTAGATCGATAGTAACCAAAAGCATGCAACATATCGTGCTTTCAAATCAAGAACATTAATTATGTTTAGAACGAACAATGTCTTAATACCACGAGGTCTTTCACAAACTGGCTATAGGCTACTGTCACTTGAACACAAAAGGTACTTCTTTGCTGTTGCTGGATAGTTAGTTATGGATAACAAACACTCAAGCATCTTGAAGAATTCAAGATCAGGTAAGTAACGTTAGAGCAGGACTTGACATAAGTTTTCGGCTTTTACAGTGACAATACTTTAGGGCCCTATCACACAAAGGCAATTTTCAGCGTTATTTCGAAACTGAAAAAAATGGGAACCGACTACGTGTAGTACAACGCAAAAACCTCATACACGGTCTTACATTTGAGTGATTTTTGCCCAAGTTGCCTGTTGCCGCTTCCCTTCTTCCGCCTGTTTCGCCGCCGCCCGTCTCTGACCCCTTTCTTCCACTGATTTCATAAAAGAACATCTTGACAGATGGGCTCGGAGGTTCGGCAAAAGAGTTTGTTGTGTCAGGTACTAAAAAGGTAGATAAAGGTATTTTCGTACAAAACTGCTAACTTGAAGGTTTGACCAATTTACTAACATGAGCATTTCTGAAGTTATTTGACTGGATGTCAAGGTTCGAAGGTAGGCTACATTTCGATTGACTGCTGAAGATAACTTGTTTTTTTGGGGTAATGAATTTGAAGTATGTGGTCGAGAAGGCATGACACGCTCTAATCACTAGGAGCTGGAGTGGGAAGTTTTGACGGAGTGAACAGGGACGGTTATCCATCACGCGTTTATTGAGGCAGTCACCAATCTATTTCTAGACAACGTCAATTTAATTCCGTATAGTTTCGATGCATTATGTTTTGTAAAGAGTCTTTTTTATGCTTGATCAGTTCAGTTGTCATGCATAACATAAGCACCAAGTCACGTGACTAGAATTTGATCATGGGCATGTGCTTGGGGAAACCCCTCTTCAGTATTTATGGGACACTTTTAAATTGCACGCATTTTGTTTAGTTTATTTCAGAAAACTAGGCCTACGCGGCCCTTGCTACAATACAATCACAATATGTAAAAACAGGAGAAGCGCTGTCAATTATTTAACCTGCGTTTAAATGCATGATGCACAAATTTACAAAATGATCAATTTGGAGACAACGACATTTTAAAGAATTTATCATAAGTAGGAGGGTGGTATTGTTCTGCAGGAAGAAATCTGCTCCTCAAGTCATTATAGTAGGGACGTTCTATACAAAAGTGGCCTGTCATTTTCAATACATGGTCTTACACAGAATGTACACAACCTCTCAGACCTTGGCATGTTGCAATGTCTACCTTTTTCAATGTACAAATTATGTGCCGAGCATCTTAGTCTGATCATTTGCGTTCTAATTGCAATACTATCAATCATATCTAAGTAATCTTCGTAGAATATACGTGATTTAATTTTCGAGTTTCAACGATTTAGTTAAGACACCAGGCCCCTGTTGCTGATTAACATCATTGCACCGCTGTTTAAATAAATGCAAGAACTGAGATTCTGTTCCTACACCATGGTTAAACCAAACTCCGCCAAAGCTAAGCGAGAGCAAAAGTTTTTTTTGACATCGTTCGCCCAACATGGCTTGTTACCATTCTGTGTCAAGTTGTATTGCCAGGCATAACAATGATGAACAATTTTTTAAACTATCTCAAGTCTCTCTCAAATCGGTCTAATCGATTCGAGACAAAAACAGGTTTACGTTTGATAGAAGTGAAAGCGCATTAGATTATTGATGAATGATCTTTATAAATGTAGGGCAATGATCGAAACTTTGTCATGTAGACTCAAGCCGTCTTTACGCTCCATGTATAACAGTAATAACCTATTATGAAAGCCTGAAAATGGCAAAATTCAGACTTTTGTCCAGACACCAACTGGCGGCTGACTTCGGTATTAAAATACTACACATCTTACTTCCATTTCTTTTCTCCTGACCACCTCGTAAACAGAATTGTTGGACACCCTTTTCACCAATAACTACAAACGACATTTCACGATTTTCAGTAGTCCCGGCTGGAAAGTAAAGTTTCATCACTGAGAACTAGCAATGAAGGAAACTTAAAGCGGCTACGAACCCGCCTTCCAACACCAAAAAAACAACTTTTTATCAAGATCACTTTAGTGTTATGAAATTTGTCTAAAAGTGTTCCTTCGTCAAATTGGAAAAGATTTCGGGGCTTCGAAAGAGCTTACCATTGGTTATTGGTTGACACCGAGGCTCTACAAGCTGAATTGTCACGGCGTGTCATTTTATGCCTCGAGCATAGCCCGTGCTTTGTGAATCCAGAAATCATTTTTCATTTGAGTAATTTTATATCGGTAAGTGGTCTAAATCAAAAGTTTGCTTCTTGGTCGCAACGCGGGGCTATAGCCTCTTTAAATATGCGTATAGTCGGTCTAAATTTTGAGCAGGAGTTCTAAACAACCATGAATCAGCCAGTGTTCGGGAGGTCAACGTCGGTTAGGCTGTTCTGAAAGTTGCAATCCCACCCAACTTTTGAAGTAAACTCTTCTTTATTCTATAAATTTATTTGCATTTCTTAAAGGTGGAGAAAACGTGTTTAAGCGCGAGGACAGTAATTTTTTGTGCTTTTAGGGAGTACTTTACAGTCAAAATTGAGCTTTTGCAGCCAGATACACATTTTTATTTATGTAGTTTGTTGAAGTCTAATTTTAAAAAGCACTTATGACGTCACATTCGTTTGTTTTATCCATCTATTTACGAAATTTATGGGATATTTGCTGCAAGTGATGCATACTCAGACGACTACTCTAGTTTGGATTTAGTCAAAAAGCGCTAAATTCACGGCTCGTACTTTCTTTAATAAAAATGGAGAATGTCTCATGAAACACACTGCTTTGAACTTCGTTTGTCTTTAGTATGATTATAAAGGGAAATTTCCAGCTTACTCGCTATCTAAAATGCAACTCACGAAGCAGGTTACTCATCTAAAATTTATGTTTGGGAGTTAACAAGTAAAATGAGGGTACCTGAAAAATCGCCAGTTTTGACAGAGTTGGTCAACTCTTCCAAAACTTGGCTGTAGTCTCACAAGTCATTTAGATTGTAGAAACCAACTGTCGTCAGGTATAAGAAATTTTCGAGATTAAGTTGTGAGTTGATCACAATTTTCACATTTTGGCAAAAATAGACAGGAAGTGTCCCTTTTATACACCTGATCTGTCCAAGCTTACGGAGGTAGAAAATAGTCACCGGATGAATCAATTCCACAGCGATGGTATTTGCTTAAGATTGGAAACATGACATGCGATGATCTCCTATAGTACTCACTCAATAAACGCAAAACGCGCTCGCCTAGCTATCTTGAAAAATTGGCTGAAACAAAAAATTGTAGGCCTATTTTGATTTCCGATTTCTTCTTCTCATTGTGAACCTAACTATTACGGCCTTCCTACGCTCAATGCGTGCCTATTGAAATGTATTGCTACGATCCTGAGTTATTTACTTTTAATATGTATCCCAATTTCCTGTATTTTCAGTAGATCTGGGTTTATACTTCATTTGGCTGGCAGCCTTGCACTTGTAAACTCATCCGTGATGTTACAGTCTTTGCGTAATTAATCAACGCTCCAACCGTTGAATGTTTTAAAGTCAAGATAAATATTTTGAGTTGAATTTTTGTGTTTTCACAGACGAACTCTAAGTAAGCGCACATTCACGATGCATCGCTGTTTTCTTCGTTGAAGTTACAGTTAGCAGCTGTAAATTGAAGAGGACGTGTTGGGCGAAAAGAGAGCTGTTTATGTGGGTAACAAAACTGCCTATAAGAGACAGAGCCGCTATTTGTAAAATGATATTTGCAACAGAACTATGCTGTGTGAACATAACCCATTAACTTCTTATTAATTTTGAGTAGTATTTTCGACAAAATCAACGCCCTTAATCTGTTTCCTACATCAATTACTCCATCATTTCAATTAAGATTCAGTCCATGGCACGTCTGTTACACAAACTCCTTAAAGAGCCACATTCCGACTTGTACACATCACAACTACATGAAAGCAAATGAAGCGAAGTAGGTAATTTAAGATAAAATTGGTTTTGCCAGCTTTTTATGAAGAGGTTAAACTGCTCTCCTCCCTCAAAGTTCGTTCGAGAGGCAACACGAGGTCACTTTCAAGTTGCAACGGCAATTTACTCAACCAAAGCGTATGTCACTTTGAGCAAACTTCGCATGATTCCACTCCCAACTTTTGAGGACAGTCACACATGTTTACTTCGTTTCTAATTATCTAATTAGGGTTAAAAATTTTTATCGGTTAAAGCGGACTTAGTATCCCTTTAAAATAGCTGCTTATTTTACCTGTCATGTAACTGAACCAAGTGACAGGGAGTCGACTGCACTTTGATTTTATTAGCAAGAAACATGATAAATACTTTATTCATTAGCATGGTTAGCGTTATCGTGTTCACCAACTCTTTGAACACAGCAAATATCGTGAAGCCAATAGTCAAAGCAAGAACCAGACTCAAATCAATGAAGTCATGCTTTAATGTTAAATCGATGGCAATTTAGCTCTATGTTTGATCGCAACTGGACATGAAATACTCTCTTCCAATAAGCGACTGGGTAATGAGATAAATTACCTATCGATTATTTTGCTTCGAAATTCTAAAGTGGACTAACTGCAAGAATAACAGAGGTAAGCTGCCAAAATATATTCACTTCTCAACTAGCCAAGAAGTAGGAGTACTTTCTGTTTTAGAGCCCCACTTCCAAGTAAATTGAACAACTGAACGTAATCTATACATGTATGTGTACATGGTGCATATCTTACGAGGTTTTAGCCTACAGTAGGAGTGAAAGAACCTTGGTTTACAAAAAGGTAGTCAGAAAACGAGTCGCAAAATGATGGATTTACGCAGTGCAGCTTTACGGTTTTTGAAACACGGCTTAATCTGAAACGCTACTAGGACTATTTAGGATGGTTTTCTGTGGCTCACACTGGTATAAAAATTAGTTGAGGGCTAACTTGAAATGCATGTACCAGTGTGAACCACGCTGAACAGTCTCATTAAAGGGGCACTTCATTTTGCTCATTACAGGCTTTCTAATGTTCTTAAATTTCCCATAAATTCTTCATTCCTGAAATTCTTATTTTTACATATTTCGGGCATTTTCCTATTTTTCCATTCTTTATGTGATGTGGATCGCAATAAAGTACCGAAGTAGACACATCTATAGTATTGTAAAGCTATGAACGCATGACCACTTATAGACTGGTAGAATTGAGTTCTCTTTGCACTTTCGTCAGTAGCCGTGTTTCCTGACTTGGAGTTGCATCGTAGACTACATGTGACTGTCTATTGGCCATTGTCAAGGTTTATTCTACAATTATTCTCGGCGAAATTGGCTTCAGTAATCGTCAATTTTAGAAGAGTACTGGTGTTGGCGTCTCTAGACAGGGTGTTCAGATGTGCGAGATGTATACCTGTCTCGGTCGGTTCGCTAGACCTGTTCTGGTCTAAGCCTTGATCTGCATGGCACCAAACTTTTACAGTGCTGTTGTGCTAGTAAAGTACACAAGACTGTTGTCCGAGAAGGTTTAGCTATTATATACGAGTTATATGGCACATACCGTAAACGGTAAAATCATAGGTTAAAAGTTCTTAATCTATGGTGAAATGTCACATATAAGGCCATCGCATTATTCGGGCATTTTGCACACGGTTTTTCGCCTCAAATACCATGTTCTCCGTTTTGAATTTTACGACATCGAGAGAAACTGTTTCGTTTCATGATTTTATTCACATTTGCCATGGAATGGTTTTAGCCAACAAACATTTCATTATAGGCTTTGTATTATTTGTGTTCATGGTTGATTGGCAAAATAATCAAGAAAAATAAAAACCAGCCTTATACCCACACAATTTAAGTCGTGCATTTTAAAAGTGTTGGTAGGAAGTGCTTATTACATATGAGCTCATATGTGGGATTTTACGGTAAGTGTGTTGAAGGGTTTAGAGTATAAGCTGAAAGCGTTGATCTTGAAGGTGCATTAAAAAGGTATGGAATGCGAGGGCTCGTCGAAAATACCGTTTAAACAATTCCTGACAAAAGTACCACCTCGCAACGTCTAGTACAGAGTAATTAACTTCCCCTGTGAGGAAATTACCAGAAAAAATCACAAAATTCACGATCTTTGAAATACTCGTGAAGAAAAAACTGTGGTTACCACAGAGTTTCTAATCTCCCTCCCCCCATATGATATATGTGCGAATGCGGTCACAGCCAGTAGCTTGAAGTCGCTTGAGGTCAAAGGTCACGTTTTCCATATAAGAGAAATGTGCTACGTCTTTGTCTTGCCACACCAAATATGGAGACGAGCTTTGCCTTGTGGGAGAAAAATCAACGAAGTGGGGAACAGATGACAGATGGTTTTTCTGAAATTTGAAAGAGAAAATGCTTAGATATCAACAGAAATTAAAACTCTTTACGAACAAAGCCTAAAAATGCCTGGTGTGCAGGTTTAATTCTGTTTCGGTGGCAGAGAACAGTGGCGGACCTAGGATACCATGAGGTGGCCCAAAATGTTGCCTCGGGGAATTGGGCAAAGCGCGAGTGTATGTGCACAGGCGCCCGAAAGTGGCGGGTGTCGAGGCTGGGAACCTTTTGTTCAGAAAATCTGTCAATGGACTAAAAAAACGGGAACACGATTCCGCCACCATCTAGGGTCTGAGCCCTCCCCTCAGCCGCTACCGGTTCAACTCAATATTTGCTCACGCTTCGCGCTGTTGCTGTTTCATTTTGCTTGCGGCAGTCAAGGGGATGGGGGGCCCGGGCCCCCTGCCCCCCCTAAATCCGCCTATGGAGAACCACTTTCAATATTTCAATTTAATCTGTTTATCGCTTTCCAAGCCTCTTTAAAACTCTGGGCCAGCAGGCGGGTAGGAATGCAACTTTAAATTGAGTCATGCCCTTATAATGACGCCTAAGACAGAAGAGATGTGGACACTGAGATACCCTTATATCCCAGTCTTGGTACTCGCCGGGTCACAGTGCTTGCTTCACCCCTTTCACTTTGAACAGGCTGGCCAAATATGGTTACAAAATTCTTCTCCGTGCAATTTAGGAAGTTGCTTAGTGTGTTGCATTGTGTAGTTGTCAGTGGTATTGGTAGTGAAGGTGGTGAATCTAGTAAGGGAGTATGGTATGTACTACAAACTGAAGTGGATGTTAGGTGACGTACGTGCTAATATGTTTGGTGATATTGTCATATGTAGGCCATTGCAATGTTGCAGGTATAACAGTACTTTGGTGCCTGGAATTTCCGTATCTGCGACCTGTGTAAATTATGGGCAGGCCGTACAAGTTGTGCTAGACGCAGCTTGAACATCTATTGCACGTGCCAGAGTAGGAAATCCTAGAGTGATGGACAGAAATGCTGTTAAAAAGGTTTAGCCCAAGTTACTATAGTTATCGATCTTAAATCTGATTATGAAAAGACATATAATAAAATGTGTTGGCAGTCATGCGTCAGAGTTTCCAGGGGTTGGGAAAAATAATCAAATTGTTGAGGATTTGATTGGTCAATTGTAGCAAAGAATTATGAAAATGTGCATGTTATGCTCTGTTTATTTCGAAACAAATGATGTCATGTTGAAAGGTCATCTTTTAAGAATACGTTTCAAGTAAGCTGATTTGCACTGAATTTCAATTTTTCTTGATTTTCAGTGAAATGGAATAACACAACTTTATGCTCCATATTACTTATGTTTTTACGGGGCTCACCCAGGTTGTTTCAGAGGTGTTACTCTTTAATGTAAGTGACTTTTTACTAGATAATGCGGAAAAGGGACGTAGGAGGCTATGGTAATGAAATTGTTGCCTGTGGTCGACTGCACTAGAGTTTGAAAAATTGAATTTGTGTCTTGAATTGTCACCTTTCTACGACCCTGTGGTGTGTCTTGGTAGTGAATCAGCTTTCGACCTACTTTTACTTACTTTGTGCCTTGCAATTCCTACTTTACCACACTTTTTGTTAACAAAATGTTACAGCCATTCTCATTTTCCTTCAGGTAAAAAGCCTGAAATCTAAGGTTATCGCTTGTTTAGTATAAATGCCAAAACAGTTTAGGTGACCTATTTATAATTTAAAGTAGTTTTATGTTCTGCAACTAGGTCGTTTTTTTGCTAAATTCATTGACAAATTACAGCAAAATATGCAACTTTAGACGTGAGAACTTTTTACATCTGGAAAGTGCACCTATGAACGAGTTGAAAAACGTTAAAACGAAACTTTCAGGTGAAAGTACTTGCAAAACGAGTTTTAAAGCTGCTCTAACAGCTCAGGAGGCGTTCGCGTTTCATTGCAAACAAACTCGAGTTTCTTGCACATGCACAAGCAGCCTTATAATTATTGTGCAAAACAGTACGATTTGCTCTGCAGTGAAAGAAACGAGGTCAAACTTTGGTATCAAATGAATTCGGCAAATGTTTGGACTTGCAACAAAAACATTAGTCTATCTTTTAATTGTTCAGCGCTCTCTGCCCATTAGTCTTCACTGGTGGACGACCTCGCTGGTTCCCTGCGTGCCGCTAGATGGTAGCTAGCACGCTGGCTAGTCACGTAGGGAACCAGCGAGGTGGACGACCTGTATCTGACCTGCTCGCAGCGCCCTCACGCGGATTAATTTATGAAAGTACCTCCATTGCTTGACTCTTGGGATTCATCGTGGAATAGCAAAGTTACAAGGCGGGGCACAAACGAGTGCAATCGCATAGGAAAACATCGGCCCGTTCCAAGAAAACTGACTTAGCTAAGACAAATCTTAAATTTAAGCCAATGTTAAGATAAAACGTCCTTTCCAAGAAAGTAATCTTAAGTTTGACTTAAGTTTTTAAGTAAAGTTTTGTCTTAAGTTCGACTAACTTACCAGATGTGGAAGTTTCAAAGTTTGGAAGTTGAGACAAATCTTAGACTTGAGTAAAAATGAGCTGAAGTCAGTTTCTTAGAACTGGCCTAATGTCTACAGACTCAGTGAAGAGAAATTTGACGGATTTTCGGAGATTTTGTCGAAGCCTACTTGTTGCTTCAGTGTTGTATGCATACATTTTTGTAGTTTTAAAGGGACATAGGTGGGGGCGCATATTTATGTGTAAGAGCGTACTTGGTACGTCATTATAGTTTTTGTAGTCAAAGGAAAACATGCCGTTATCACGCGGTTCACCATAAACGTTTTTAAAGACCTCAAACACAAGTAAAGACACAAACCATCCCCAAACGTAATGCTCTGGGCGTCATCAAGTAAAAGGACTCTCACTAAGGTTTCACCTTTGACTGACAGGCTTAGCCGTTCCGACAAATGTCCCTTCAACTTTCATTGACGTTAGAAAACAACTGATATCATAACACGGGGAAATTCAATACATTTTCTGAGACCTAATTTCTTGTATTCAAGGTTTATGTAGTAAAAGTGAATGGAATACACCAGAACGATTATAGGAAGATGTTACCAAAAAACAACAACGTATTTTGTATCAATTTAGATCGAATAGTTCCAATCGATAACAAAAAATTCGGTTCTTTTACCTGACACCAGACGGCAGACGGAGATGTTGAAGTTAACCAATGACGTCACAGGTTCTAACACAGTCTGCTCAGCAGTTCACAAGACGCTTACTGGTGTCAGTTTATCGCTTGAATTCATCGTTTTACACCAATAAATCATCAAAATTAGATGCAAATATATTAATTTTTTAAACAAATCAGTCGTTTTATTTCGCTGTTACGGATTTATAGAAATTTTGAACGTACCGTAGCTTACAAAGTTCGCCAGGGCAGGCCAACTTACCGAGGTTGGTCGCGGGAAGTTTGGAGTCTGTTCGGTGATAAATTAGAATTATTCTTCGGTGAAATACAGCCACTGAGGAGACCATAGCCGTGCGTTGTAATTTTAGACTTGCCGGCGAATTTCATCTGTTCTAAACACATAACGCTCGTTATAACCTAGTGGCTCAGGACACGATCAGGTCCGTCGTGGCCGGACTGGAGACATTACGAACATAATCCAGCCGGGTTAGTTAGCTGCAAAAGTTGAAAACTAAACTTCCAATCATGAAAAAACTAGACTAGTGAACAAAAGAAGTAATGTGCACGTGAATGTTTTGGCGAATTCGCCGCTAAATTGCAAATTTTCTTACTTGTCGGGGGCCGCGAAGCCAAGTTCCCCTTCCACAGAAGCGTTCAGGGGAAAATGTGTACAATAACAATGATTTAAATAATGTAAATATATCTAAATAAAGATTCCTCTAACATCTGATCATAGCATAAAAATCGAGTAATAGTTTCACAACAGCTTTTTGTCAGCAAACACTGAATTAGCATTCGGTCACATGGCGGTCAACTAGTTTTATTGCATCTGAAGCCGGTAACGCAGTATGTTTTATTCATTGTTGATTTCTCAAAACATTTGCATTCACGAACACTCCTATGGCATTACAGATTGTGTCTAATGAGACAGACTTTGTTTCATTTTTATATTGGTCAGGGTGAAAATAATTCATTTTGAAACAGAATCGCTTTGCCGGCCACAGACAGGGAGATATTTCACGGCCTCTTACTTGGTATTACGGCGTAGTTTTCATTCTTTACTGCCGAGAACCACTTTCTAAGCATTTCGGGGTTCTCGAAGAAATCGAAAAAACGATATACCCGCTTTCCTCGTAGCTTCATGGTTCGCACAAGCGGGAGCGATACGCCACACCATAGCGGCATACACTCACTGCAGAACCACTGACGTCACTGCGTCGTGCACTCACCTTCCTCACTGTGAGGTGAGATCGACCGTACATGAGGTGATGTGGATATAGACCGATTAAGACGGTAACAAAAGCTAATTAAATCGGGTGGCATTCTCCCTTAAAGCTGAAATCATCTTTCTGAAACACTGAAACGTTGTGATCCATAAATTTTGTGATTTTCGTTTTTTGAACGAATTTAATAGTAATAACTAGTTTTAAGTAGTGTTTTTCTTCAATTCAAAACTATGAATTCGTAATGAACACACCCATAGACTATGATAATTTTCTCAATTTCTTGGAATTTAGGAGACAAAAGACCTAAGGTACATCTATTTTTAGTAGTTTATATTGCGTGTATACATTGCGTATGGAGCAATAAGAGCTTGTAAGATCACATTTATTCAGCACTGGTCTCTGGTAAGCTACCTTCGCTTTATTAGTTGCTTGTTTTTTGTTTTGGAAAAAAATCCCAGAGATATGGGGTTCTTACACAGGTGACACTATGAAACACTTGTTGCCTCTTATGTAGTGACTGTTCACGTTCAGACTGCATTCGACAGAACTGGCTTTTCAGTTTAAATTTCCTACAAAAGGGTTTTAAGATAAAACCATTTGTAAAATTTGAAATCTCAACAAAAAGGTTATTTAAAGAGTAATATTTTCATAGGATCTCTCAACAAACAACTCCATTTTAATCGTACTTACTATCTAGAAGGTTGGGTTTTCCTTGTGCGGACTCTTTAAAAGGGTGAATTTTCTAATTCCGCACCACCATAACCGGTCGAAATACAGTCTAGTACCCCCCCAGACTTGCCATGAGTCGCAATGGTGATTGTTTCGACAAATACTTTGAATATTGTTCTTCTGGAAACTCTTTTTCAATTGATGACCTTTCGTTCACAACAAAGCCGGTAAATAGAGGTTGTATTACAAAGTAAGGTGGAAGATGTTTGCTTCACAAGCATGTGGAATATTTCAAAAGCGACTCAGCATACGTATGTCTGAACTCTCTTAGTATGACTAACTCCACGAAGACAACGCACACACTTCTCGCTCGTTCTCCTTTTCTCCCGATGCAAGTAACCAGGCAATAAAGGGTAGAGTTCAATAACGCTAGTGTCTCGCTAGAAAAGCAAGATCTCACGAGACTGTGAAATATCGCCGTGTATTTTCAATGTGGACACGTGATTTTGGCTAGATTTTTCTCGACGCTAGACAGTACTTCAAAATTCGTTCCCTGTATTGTTGACAAGTGTTGTTATTGTTGTAATTTCTCGTGACACACAACAACGTCACCGTAGCTAGTTTTATTTCAGGAAATCAGTTGCTTAGCATTTTTATTGAACGAGGAAACACTTGAAATCTTTTGACAACTTTCCAGAAAAATGTCCAATGGCGTTAACCAATAGCTTCATGATTTTGTGCAATTGCATTAATCGTCACTAGCAATGTGACTGTAACTCCTATTAACAGAATTATTATTATTCACAGACACTTGTCAATCGGCGATTTCGTAGCATACAAAAATCCAACGCACGTATATGTTACTGTTCTCAAATTGTATTGTTACATAATGCATTTCTGTCTGTTTTAACAAGATAGGTAAACAAGAAATTAAACCATAATTATTGATAGGATTATGTGTTCATGTGACGCCATAAAGTTACATATGAAGACATGAAAATATGAATTGTAGAGCTCAGTGCTGATATTATCTGGTCTATTGATGCACTGCCATAATTCCATTGTGCACCTACTCAGTTTAATGACTTGATCCGACACTCGTGCCGGAGTGAAATTTGACTAATTACGTACCTGTACGATTACATCGATACTTTTCAACGAAAACCAAATACAGACGGTGTTCATCTGCTTAACCGTCATGATCAGTAAAACGCGGTTCATGTGGCACTTGAAAAGTGAGTCTGTTTCAGATTGGAATTTGGTAAACACAAATCCCATCAACCGTGATTTTCGAGGCCGTAAAGCAGAAAGGATGGAGTTCGGAATAGAATAGTCCCTCCTACCATTAACAGAAAAAAATATCTGAAAAAAGCATATTTTTAGTACTTTTTATCAATTGTTGGGAGATTAAAATAAAAAAACCTGGACACGAATTGAACATTAAAAAACAAATAAAGATACTCGTTGCTTTAAAATGAAGCAGGAAATGATAATCGCTGGAGGTTATATTGCACGTGTGAGTGAGCTTTAATTGTTCCACAAGGCGATCAACTTAGAGAACTCCAACCGTTGTAAACTGGCCTCTGCCTACGTTAGAGCGACGCGAGCAGTTTGGAGGTCATACTTGTGCCTGAATACCAAGCAGCTGATGAACAACCAGAATGACACGAACTTAAGGTGACGGCAAAAATTTTCTTGATCTCAGGACTCATAAAATTTGAAACCACCTCTAACTTAAGTAATGACATTTTCAGCGACAACTTCTCCACCTAAAATGTTACCTAGAGATACAGCTAGGCATTTGATCACAGGTTTACAAACAATTTTTCGTCATTGTGTAACACATTTAGGTAACTGTTTTTGTTTACTCTGTGATTCGGAACCAACCAAAATTACTTCGGTTTTGTCCAGATGCAACGAAAGTTTGCTAGCCAGGTCACTGGAAAGACACTGTTCAATAGTGGCAGTCTTTTTGACTGACAAAATAAAGACAAAATCGTCTGTATATATCAGAAACTTGCATTTTATAGCAAGCAAAATGACAATAACATAGACAAGAAATATAAAGGAACCCCTGAAGGACTCCGCATATTGTATCTCTAGGGCTTGAGTAGTGTTCATTAGTACTAACAATTAGGGAGCGGTTGCCGAGATGTGACGATAAGTAGGTGCGCCCAGTTGCCCGAAGTGTTGTGATTGACAGTGTAGAAAGCTTTTTGGAGGTCATTCACTTTCACTCCAACATAATTTTCTTTGTCCTGTTGTCGATTGATTTCCTAAAACAAATGCAGAAGACATGTTTCAGTCCAGAAAGTAGTTATGAGTTATTAGCTGGCTAAATTGTTTATGAGATGCTAAGCGCTCAATGGATTTGGAATTACAGGGAAGAATGGAAATAGGACGATAGTTTTCAGGTTCAAGTTTGCTTCCTTTCTTGAACAAGGAAGTAACCATGGCTGTTGTCCACTCAGTAGGTAATCGAGATGTATTCAAAGACACATTTTAATGAGTGGTGTAACTATGCCCAAATCCGCCCTTAACAAATCTAGGCGGTATTTCATGTAGTCCATACATAGATGCATTCAGGTTGTTAAAAATTTTGAAAAGCACCTCAGTGGTAACTGGACTGAGCTTAAAGTTCGCAGTCGTTGTGATTTGGGAACAAAAAATAAAGTTAACCGCTGGTCCAATTGACTCATGGAAGTTAATTGAAATTATAAATAAATGGTACACCATGCATAAGTCTAGTTGCCTTGTTGGTTTATTGTCGCGTACTCGACAGAGTAGATCATTCCCGGAGATGTCTGACTCTTCACTTTCACGCGGGTCATAAAAGAAGCGCTGATATAGCACAAGTTTGCGCAAGAAAATCATGTGTTAATAGACATGACACAATGGCGCTGGGTAAGTAAATATGTCACGCTCATGTCCGTGGAACTTTGAAACTTTCGCTTTTCTTCTATTTTCTCGATTTCGGGATATTGAATTCACGGTTGTGATATTGAATTCACGGTTGTGATATGTAGTGCTATAAAAGAAGAGTTACTGGTGCTCGTAAAAACATGGTAAATAGTGATTTTATGCACTAAAACAGGCTCTAGTCGCAAGAGTAGAACCGGTGGCCCGACACAGGGCACTTGGCAACCACCTTTCCGCTATTGGGTCGGTTAGTACACCAACGTTGTTCCACTATCGGTATAACGACAGTTCTTCTACAACCTCGATTTGTGAAATCACATCCCATAAGTTGGCAACATCAACTTAGTTAGTCTTCCTATATTTCGTTTAAGTTCAATACATTCATGTCGTCTTCCGCATGCTCTGTGTCCACAAAACCTTGACCTAGTAAAATTTGTCTCGTTATCATGATTAGTCATACATTTGTTCAGCGTTTGATAAACAATTTCTTTCACGGGCGGCAGCGAGGGACAAGAAATAAGAAGCACTTTCGTTTACGTCCCAGACGCCAACACCCTCCCCGGTCCATTCGGAATACCTCAGACATTTTCGTAGCCTCAAGAGGCAGACGTGACACTTCGGATATTTTCAGTTCGTAGCCTCTAGGACAAATATATCTGTCTATTGGCACCAGACGTCCAACGGAATTCCTGAAAGCAAGTAGCAGAAATTAATAATTTATAGATTTATACAAACACTTTTAATGCTTGATTGGCCTTCCACGTGACAACTGCAAATTATTTTGAGAGGTACATTAGTGGCTATTGGTACTTGTCATTAATTAACTTTTTGTAAAGATAATAAATGACGTGAAAATTGCTAGTTAGAGAATCAACGAAAGCTTTTAGGATTAAATGTATCAACGAGTTTATCGCCCAATTAGTCAGTTTCGAAAAACCATTTGTAACTTTCCTTCAAAATCACAATGATTATGTCGTCAACATTACGACGACCGTAGAGACTTTGATTAAAGTGGAAATCGCTCGCCCAGTTTTGGCTTTTATAGCGCAGAGTTCTTCTACAGATCTCATTCACTCGGGGAAAGCTATGTCGTGGAGTCAAAATTCCATATGTGTTTCAATTTTCTGACCTGTGACATCCTCACCTACCAAAACAAACCATTTACTTACTGCCATTATTGTTATCAATAGATTTGAAAAGTTTTAATATATTAAAAAAATGAAAAAAGATCGTTCACCTGTTCTGCTTGACTATCGGGCGTTCATAGCAGTGCGATTTATTATCATTGAAACTATACAAGTTATACTACTAAGGATAAGATTAGTGTTTTTCATGAACTCAAACTAAGAATAGGGATTCGACTATTGAATATGTGATGGAGATGTGGCAGAGCATAAGCTGGTTAACATTTATAGAGGCATATCTTCCGTACTTACTACCGAAACACTATGGAAAAGGTTAAGATTAAAAAACTTAACTCGTCATGATAACGTTTGGTTTCTACCACCAACCAACGGTCCAACTTTTTAAAAGTTAGCTACAGTCATGACTGTTTTTTTACTTGTAGATACCTTGAATGATCTGTTTGGAGATATAAATAATTTTCTGTGCCGTAATTCTGACCAATTCTGCCTGGGTTCTGTAAAATCGATGGAATGCTCAATAAGAGATCATGTTCTCGTTGCATCCATTTGTCACCTGCGTAAGGTGCTTATAGGATTACTGCAAACTCTTGCTTCTTCGTGCCCTGAAATATAGACCACTGAGACAAAGACGGAGCATGTCAGCGTTTATAGCGGACAAGGAGCAGAAGTAAAAGTTAAAACATTGTGAAAAGCCTTTCGCTTCATTGATTCGATGACAGCTTGCCAAAAATAACGTTTCTCCAGCCTGCTGGCAACATCATGAATTTTACCCTGGAATACCCAAACTAGAAATGCGAAATATGAAAACAGTGTACGACACAAAAACGCTCTTTTTATTTAGGTGTAGTTTCGTGAAGAGGACTTCAAATCGAGACACGTAGATTTTTCATTTTTTCGCTTAACGTTAGCGTTGTGGGACTGGACGTCCTTTAAACGTAAAAACGTGGAAATTAAATTGTTGCATGTCAGGAATAAATTCTCTATTGTATTAGACTAGGATTTTGAATTCACTGTTCAATTAGTAGGTTAGCAGCAATGTATCCTGAATGTCGCCAAGACTATTTCCTGTAGCTTGAGATCGTTTCCTGTATTAGGAGGCCAACTGAGGAGAAAGTATGAAAATCCAATTAAAAACGCATAGGATATCAACAAAACAGGCTGTTTACTTAGCTTTCAATCTTAAAAAACAAACATGTTATTGTAGCTTTTATCTAAAAATAAATGATTTATTGTATCATATAGTGCAATGAGTATGATTTAATTTTGTCTTGCACGATGCCATATTATAGTCTGGACAAGAAATGCGAACAAGCCCTTATTTATGCTGCATGCAGCACTTTTGAGGAAGAGTAAGCGAACAAGAGCTTCTAAAAGTGAATTTCGTTTTGGGTATGTATGTTTTGTTTGCCTTTTCCAAAACTGTTTTACAGTTCAATAATTAAAGTCAAATGTCGTTATGTTAAGATTTCATGATTTTGCGAAACATCATTGGTCGTGTTGATTAAATACAAAGGTGAAAGCACTTTTGCAACAACTTGGATATCAAATAGGGAGCTAAAACCTGTCAAACTGTCAGAATCAATAAAAAATACCTAAAGAAATACTGGTTTGTTTTGGTCGTATATTATTAGAGGTTGGTTTTACTCTTTTTCACTTCAAGTTTCACTGCTATGGGATCGTGACCATAGTTCTATGACTACTTTTTCACGGTGAGTTCTGAGAAACATGAGCAACACAACTGTCGTTAATTAGTACCAGCACAGTAATTAGAGTAAAGGCTTTAATCAGTGCAACGTAGAGCATTAGTCCATGAAGTCGTTATTAGCTCATTAGAGCTTTTGCTTCGGACATGTTATTTCAAACAGCAGTTTTAGTTTTTATTTAGGTTTTATGATCTGCATTAGTACCGTTACAGGTAAGATCATTAGATTCGGTTCGTTTTGCACAGGTTACTTGTAATTCCCATAAGTCGGATCCCATCGGACTTTGAGGAAACATTTGGTCAAACTTAAGTAAAGTGACTGGACTATTTCGTTCAATCCAATGATGACACAGAGGTCTTTGAATCAAACTACGCACACGATATGGCCTTCCTCATTTCTCAACAGAAGGTTGAACATGAATCTTTCTGGACTACTTTCACGCATTTTGGTGACATTACCTGGAAATGGTGCCTTACTTGTCATCTGAGCACAGTATCAGAGGCTTTCGGACCTGCTTCTTGCAGCATTTCCAGAAATGTTGCCCCTTTTCCACAGGTACAATTACATCAACAGGTAAGATGGGGATGTGATGAAGGAGCCACCACAGTCAGTAGAACATAAGTTTACACAAGGCAAGCTTGTTGTGAAGGGATCGAAACACAGCCCCTGCAAGATGGATGTACTCCAACAGCAAAAGTGTAATTGTTTTGAAGCAGATATGCGGAATGATGAAAGTTGGTTTGGGCGAGGAATGGACATCAATGAGGCAATACCCGCTCGAATGTCTTGTGACTCCAAAGATGAAATAAGGATCTGTAAACTGTTGGTGATGTCGAAGGTTAAAGCAGAGAAAATCACGGATTGTTCTGACACGCTATTGAATATTGCGACTCGAGACGTGGCAACACTGAAAATAGAGGAGTCGATGCTAAATGCGAGGATTTTATGGAGAAATGGTTGATTGAAAGGCGAATTTAATGGATCCACTGTAAAAACAAAAGCGCAGAGACAGAGACTTCAAACCGAACGACGATAACTTTGAAAGTTGACAGGAACTTAACACAGATATTGTGTGCAGCATATCGAGCAGAACAACATCCTCAACCATGAAATGATAAACTACCAGCTATAGAACATGTGCTCTAGCAAACTAAAGACGACGGTCCTAAAACCATTCTGTTGGAATTGTTCGCCAAAGACGTCAGCAGCCTCCCAGAAACCATCATTAGTGATCTTTCATGCCTCTTAGTTTATGGACAAGCTATATGACAAGCGAAGTGACGTCTGGACCTTCAGAGCCACCGTGTTCATGAGACACCTTCAGACGCATGTTCTACATCTACGATAGTAGTCACGTGACCTTTTTGTCAATCAAAACCACCGCCGTCTGAGCTTGTGACGTAGACACCTTGACCTTACAACTAGCGCACTGAAGCAAGTTGTATTAATGTCTTAAGGTTGATGCAGCAAAAAAATAAATATGTTCCCATTCTCATTTTGCAGAAACTTGTCCATAGTGGTCAGGTCTGGTTGACCTTGTTAGCATTCCACATCACTAGTTGTGTTATTGTATCGTACTTTTCTGGCCATTCCAAGAAGTCAGCATGAGGCCCATTCGTTGAGCAACACAACATTCTAAAGGATCTTGGAAAGTCTGCAATTCTGTCCAAGGTGGTATTTGAGGATGCCTAGACGGAGCGGTTGATTCCTGCATGTTGTACAATTTTGTTACAGTTCTGCACTCAGTATTTGGTTTACAGGTTGGGTGCACAGTTGGAATTTTTCTCCAATATTTGAATGTCCCGAAAAGCAAAATATAACGTGACTTACATTTCTCAATTGTATACCAACAATATCTCCAAATAAATGTGCACACAGTATATATTGCTTTCAACAAAATTCTGTATGTATAGGAAGTATTGGTTCAGTAATTAGTTTTTGCTATGCCCTTTACATTGTGTTTCTGTTCGCTGTACCACTGTTAAACAGAGATAAGGTGTATTCATACGCTAGTGCGCCGAAACAAACAAGATGCAATAGGCAATTTTTGCCAAGTGTGACTAGAACTAGGGTGCGTGCCGTAGATATTAGAATTCTAGACGTGGAATGCGAACTACGATCTCACGCTGCTGAGGTTGCACCGCGAATGAGTGTGATTCGCTTGCATTCATTTGTTCCGGTGATGGTTATTGCTAATGGAATATAGGGCTTGGCTTGAAATGTTCATTTAGTAGAATTGAAGCAAGTATGAAACTGCTATCTCCGAAAGCTTCTTTCGGACAAATTTCATATATTATATTTTTGAAATATTTTGCGGTATAATGAAACTATCAACATTGTCAAACGAAGGATGATTCCGCGATTCTGGAAGCCAGCCGTGGGCACTATCACTGCCTAGCCGCCAGGCGTAACGTCAGCCGACCTAGACGCATTACAATAAATTCGAAAGCGTATAATATCCTCAACCGGAGCTCTAATACGATACCAAATCATGTATGTATTGCAACTAATAACAAATATATATTTTCACACTAGGCCAATGGGAAAAGTGTCACTTTCACTAAAACTTTTCGCACCTCCGCCGTTTCTCAACCGAATTGCACGAGAGTCATATCATTAGAAAGCCCTTTATCAGTTCCTAATGGTGCATGATTATACCAGAAGTAAAAGATTTATTTCATATATAATTACCATTTCAAATACCTGACAGATTTAAATATATTTGTAATTCTAAAAACACCAATAATATGCTAATAATAACATAGCGTAATAATAAAACCCTTCATGATGGATGACTAATTAACTAATTATTCAACTAAGTGTAATGTCAGGGTGTAATAGTGACATGAAAAGAGAAATGAACCAGAGATGTTATATAAAGGACTAACTTAACCAGCAAGGAAATAATTTCGATGATTCAAAAGATTGCTACAAATATTTTAGAATATAGATCGATCTCACTAGCTGTGAAGAATTTAGTCAGGCGTTCATCCAAAATTATATATCATTATATATCATTTGGACCTTTGGTGCCGTTTGATTCAGGATGCAATGGCATTTACAAAACAGTTGATAACTAATTACTCCAACTAACTATCTGAAATTTGCAGATAGGGGTTTTCTGACAAAAATGGACAAGCATCTATTGTGTAGATTTGAAGTATACTGTGGATAGGTTAGTACACCGGTTGCGTACATCGTAGTGCGTTACCGTAAACAAAAGACACTGTAACACATTTTCACGATCTGGAAAATAACAATTTTCATAACAGAGTCAATGTTACTTTGAACACCTTTTGAATAGTTGTCACGGTCAATATTCGAGAATGAAAAAACGGGACAACTGGATTTAAACCTGGACATCTGGGTCTATGCCACACGCAAGCTGGAAATGTTAATTGCAACACAGTGTTTTTTGTCGAACGGGAGAGGTAACGCCCGAAATCGGTTTCAAATAACAGAATTCTATTTCCGATACCAGCAAGAATACGAAAACCATCAATGACTCGAAAAAAGTTAATCAGAGATTAGGATTGGCCAACCCTAAAATTCGAATGTGAAAATTGAAAAATGCGCGGATTGCCTGTGCCTTCAGTTGGCAATGGGAGTTGCATTCTATCACGATACATGAGACCGATTTTTTAGAGGAGAAGACCTAATTTGATTTTCGTGTTAGCCAGCTTAACAGTGAGAAATGCAGCTTAAAGATACATTTTGTCCTGTTTAGGTGACATTTCACTCTCTTCAAATCGGTCACATAATATCCCTTAACAATAATATGAGTAAATCGCATTTTCTAAACTTGTGTGATTTTCTGGATAGCTCTATACATTAAAAACAAGAAAATCACTTCTGGGAGGGCTTTAATTCATGACACTGAAAACTGCCATTTTAAACCTGAAAAGTTTGCCGATTTTAAAGAAGCTTGTAACGCGATAAACAGACTAAAATGCAATATAGAAAGTGGTTCTCTGCCCCTGAAACAGAATTCAACCTGCTCACCAGGTATTTTCAGGGTTTGTTCGTAAAGATTTTTAATTTCTGTTCATATCAAAGCATTTTCTTTTAGTTTTAAATTTCAAGAAAACGATCTCCTTATTTGGTTTAGCAAGACAAACGTATCACCTTTCCCTTATATGGAAAATGTGACATTTGACCTCAAGCGACTTCAAGCAACCGACAGTGAGCGCGTGCGCGCATTTAGTGGGAGGGAGATTAAAAACTCCACGGAGTTTTTCTTTCGCGCCTATTTCAAAAACCGTAAATTTTGTGATTTTTTCTGGATAAAGTGAATTACTCTGTACTAGACGTTGTGAGGCGGTGCTTTCATCAGGAATTGCCTAAAACATATTTTTGACGAGCTTTCGCGTTCCATGCCTCTTTAATAACTGACTAGTTTGGGCTATAAATTGGCTACCAATCGGATTCAGTCCTTAAGACACTATCAACGGCAGACTCTAGTTTTCCCACAGGAACCAGCGAAGATTGAAATTGACTTTTCGCGTCACCTTGAGAACACGGAACATACAAGGATATTGTCCAATAGATGTGATCAGAATGTGATTGGCTATGAGATTACAATTTAATTTTATCGAGAGCTCCATGCGGATTTTGGATGAAAATAACGGCAACAACAGTGTCGAGACATCAGAATGTACTGCCGTGCTGGTTGGTCAGACAAGACACGGGTAGTCTATAATTATTAACTCCGACGACTGGAACCAGCCATAAAGGTGATCCAAAATGCAATTCATTTCTGAGCCCTGTGGCGGACTTTCTGTATCAGACCTAAATTTCGTTGTTTTGAATATGTTTTATTCGATGTCCAGTTTGCAGAATTAGGCAAATTTAAATGCGTGATTTCATGGATTTTTTACTTAGTCAGTTTAGAAACGTATTTCTGGTTATAATTTCAATAACATTATTAATAATGTGTGAAATGTCAATTCCCAAATTTGACGCTCATAAATTAAGAAATGTGCCTTGAATTTGCATTTTCACTGAACGAGAATATGATAAGCAGTATCATCCCTTACATGTCTTCTTTGTATAAAAAATGGCAAGTCAGTGCCCAATTTGTAGAATTAGCCAAATTTAGAAGCCAAATTTCATGGACGTAGGCAAGTTTAAACATAGAGACTAAAATAGAATGGTTGTGAAATCAAAAACACCAAAATAAAAATTATCACCCCGAAATGGTCGCAGCAGTGCAATGTTTACCTGTTCTCTCGCGCTTACATTGGTACCGCGCAATGAGATCTAAAGTAGCTTATCAATGAGCCACGAACCTGTAACAAATATGCTACTGATTCGACTCGTGTTTACTGCCTAAACACGTTGATGTTACAACGTCCAGCGTTTAAGCAAGCAACCAGCCAGAGCCAAACTTTTCTCCTTCTCATCCTATCTCGCCTCATTACCACATGGATTGAGACGAAACAAACAAGTTAAACCTGCTGGGTAGCAACCTGATGAACGAACGCAATATTAATGCAGTCTGAATGTTTGGGAATCTCGACCAATCTCCTCCTGCGATTGAATTAATATCAGTCTTCTCACATGGCAACAACCACATATAGTAACGATAAGAATTATAAATAGCATCAAGAAATGTATAAAAAATGCATTCACTGATGACAAAACCAATCGCTACTAGTTAAAAAAATTCCATAGGTTCTCGAACATCTGTATTACTGCAAGAACTATTGCAGCTAATCCCGCGCGGAATGAATTACATCGGTAATTAATACAGACACTTCATTTTCGTACCATTATCAACATGTCTTGGTTGGAGTTGTGAAAACAATTTCCGACTTCGAACTGTCTGACACATCAACTCTGTTTACCTGGATAGTTTATCGTCGAAACACGTAGCAGCTAAAACACCTGCAGCCAAATTGCCTTTTCATAGAATTTAATCTGGTAGAGGCCAGTTTGGAGGACAATTCATTATTAATAACCTTGAAGTTGAAATTGAGCAGTTGGCAAGCCTGCCGACATTTATAGTTATGGGTAGCTAAGAAAACAAAATCAAGACCGTTCGAGATACTAACATTCAATGCTTTACTTAAATTAGGTTTACGGGAGAAACGTACGTAAGACGCAATGCAGTTTGATGCACAGTGTTGTAATTGCACAAACTGTCGCAACCATCAGCTTAATTTGTGCAAATTATCGTAATTTGCGCAAATCTTCAAAATATTTGCCTTGGTTACAATGCTATGTGGCGTGAAGCATTGAACAAATCGTCGCAACGCTGCATTGGTCTTCGCAACACAAGTTCTCGTAATTTGTACAAAGCGCTCAAAACCTTTTCATGCGCGGTTAATGTTTACACAAGAACAACAGATTCAAAGGAAGAAAACTCGGGGTCTTAAAAATTTACACCTTGCAAGAAAATAGCACACTTGGCTAACAGCATTCGCTGTTGCTCCAAAATAACGTTGCGTGGACTGATTACAATAGGCTTACATAATGGTTCCAAACGGACTTCAGCAGGCGCGCATACTACTGTCGTCAGTTCAAAAACCAACGTTTTCCCAATTTCGTGTGGAGGGTATAACGCTGACCAGTTTCACGATTATCTTCAACACACGCCTTACGCAGGCATCAAATAAGTTAGAACCGCCTCTCTTTGTACACGGTGATAATAAACTGGTACCAGTGCATCTTTACAATACATCACCGTGTACCAAATTGATTCAAAATTTGTTAAACCGCTTTTACAGTAATCGGCAGATGAATAAAACCTTGGAAAGGTAGTCGCAGACCGTAACTCCTCATTTTCAGCGACCAACTCGCTGGTCGGAGGGAGCGCCGATGGAAACTATTATATCCATCCCATTTTGTGTGTATTTTGTTCATTCCTTGTGTAATGCGCGATTGGGACGGAGGCCATGTATGTATATGTACTTTTAGAGACAAAATGAATTTTAAAACCATGCCCTTTAAAGTTTGAGGGACCTATTTGTTCTGCTTTAGCAGCCTTCCCGTGTTTCGCAGCACAAATGGTCGACTTAGCATGAAGCTTTTGTAGGGATTTGATATTTACTAATTGATTAGTTGTCGAACGTTAAAATTGAATACACGAACATTTTGGACTGTAGCCTATACTTTTAATAGAACACTGACCTGCTCACAGTGCTAGGCCTACTATGAGTGAATGAAATTAGAAACCCTTTCATAGCTAGAGCTCCACGCCCGTGTGAACGTAAACCTAATACACTCTTTCGTAAACCTCGTGAAAAAGTCATCTTGTGTCCCGTACTAAGATGCAAAAGTATCCACGGGGTCCGAAGCACCCACTCTGTCAGTAAGATTAGTACCATATTGCCGACAAAAGTCTTCATTAAGGCGTTCCATCACGACAGATTCAGATCAGTCTTTTCGTTCCCGGACGCCACCATTTCTCTGACGCACCACTTCAGCCTTGGCCTCTAATTCCCCCCTCCGACACCAATCCCACCGGCCGATCGCCGGGACACCATGTGCCCGATTAGCCTGGCCCGCACCGACACCTTAGTGCAACTGCACTGAATAAAATCGGGTTTATTTGGATCATAGTCACACAGTCAAATATTTCATAATTTTTCACAGTGGAGAATGAAGAAATGGGTCCACATCACTGCCATCTAACGGTAAACGTTAGAAGCTCATGATATGGGAAATGCATGAGAAACGTCTTTTGTAAGGCTAAAACATGTCACATTCAAAGCACCCTAGCGCCAATAACATGCGATTTTCAGAAACCGAGTTGATGTCATTTTGTAGACGAAGATTGTTTCAACTTTACATCCTAGTGCTTGGATTGCTGACAACAGTTCCTTTTAAAACACATTTGAAAACACGTTCAAATGCTCCTAATCAGTTGCCCCTTCCTGTTAATGTATTCCTGCTACTATTGTGTTCACGTAAGCGGCAAAAACGCTAGCAGTTTTGTTGGTTAAAGTGCTAACGAAAAAGTTATCGTTTTAATCACACGGACGAGCTGTCCGCGAGTAAGACATCAGCAGTTCCTCAACACCTGAGGTCCGTTCCAAGAAAGTGACTTAAGTTCATTTGTGACTTAAGTCAGATTTGTCTCAACTTCCAAACTTTGAAACTTCCACATACGGTAAGTTAGTAAAAAAATTGAGTCAAAAATTTAAGTAAAACTTAAGATGTCTTCTTGAAACGGACTTGAGTCGAATTTAAGTTTTATCTTCAAAATTCAATGAAATTTAAGATTTGTATTTAACTAAGTCAGTTTTCTTGGAACGGGCCCCTGAATCGCTTCCAAGCGCTTACCCCTGAGCATGTGCGTCCTGTAAAGCAACCTGTCTGTTTACAAAAGAGCTAGCGAAAGCCCTGGAAGTTTTGATGTAACCCAAACGTTTATGAAAGCGCCCACAAAACTGACACTTGTAACCGTCCACATGAGTGGCGTTTTTGCCACAAGCGAAAGTGCTTCCGAAAACGCTAGCTAGTTTTTGAACGAGCTATATGATCACATTTTTTTGGCGGCATAAAAAACTTCAGTTAATTAAAAGTAAGCCTGCACTTCCCTGCATCTCTGTCTGATGGCTGTCTGCCCGTGTGTCTGTTCGTTTATCTTTTTTCTGTGACGGAAACAAACCAACTCTAAAACACAAACGGAAGAAAATGAAGCCGTTCGAGAAAGGCAGGTCACGGATTTGATTGAGCACAACGTCGACATGGTGGAGAACTATTTCGACGTGGTGCTCGGTCAAGTCGACGTGGTAGATCACCACATCGTTGCTATGAGTTATGTCCCCGTTAGCATCCCTACCTCTTCACCAAGGCAATGTGTGGCAACTTTCGTAGCACGTAACTCCGTCTTAGTGGACAACTGGTACGAATGCGATGCAGTCACTATATAGCCCAAGTGTAACACTTGGTGATTCTGGTCTCCAGTATATTACATTTTCGTTATTATTTTTACTTTTAAAACATACATTCAGTCATACACAGACAATATAAACAAGCAGTTAAACTGAACTGGGATGATTAGGAACAATAAGTTGATTTTATCTGCTCTCCCAGTCACTCACAATCATACTCGGCCACTATAATATTTTTTCAGTCTTCAACGAACAGAAGAATCGTTAAATTACCTTTTATTACCCCAGGAATCCCGAATTACTACAGCAAAGTTACCACCCCTTTCATTTAAAACAAAACTGCTTCTTCTGTGAGACTGCAGTATGTAGAGCATCGTAAACACTTTAGTCTGGAATGCTAATCTTTTTGTTCATGGGTGAAAAATGACATTAACTACCTTGGGAGAACGCTCTTGGAAAACCAATTAATGAGAGTCTTCGAAGAACCATTGCCATTTGAAAACTATCGGATTTAGCCATTAAGAACCAACGAATGGTTTAATCGCCTCGTTTCCCCTGAGTTTTCGAGAAACAATCTTAGCAGTCATCATGACTGAATTTTAGTAGCAGGAAAGTGTTCATTGAAGACATATGTCACGTCAGGATTACTCAAGTTCTTGAAAGTTGACTTGTCGAGGTTAGTTTTTGAAGTGTTCTAAGCTAGTCTTGTGTGTGCTTGCTAGGTCTAATTTGGTGTTGTTTGATGGTTCAACAACAGCGTTCCGAGTATGCCGTGTAAGCCAATCTACCAATTGTTAAATTTTCTGATAACACGTAGAAGAGTCAACTTATGTTTTCACATTTTTTTAAAAGCTGGAAAATGTTTTAACAAGATAAAAAGGTCATTCCCAGATTATGCACCAGTATTCACCGAAACTTATTTAACACTGAAATTTTTTCAGCTAATTTTGACTTTCAAGCAAACTGCCATTAACCCGGTCTCCAAACAGAAACCCTTGTGCATTTATTACTACACAAGTCCTTCATTGAAAAACTATGAAACTAAAGCAAATAACTTTGGCGACGGAGGGTTGGTGCGTCGACTGAATAATCTGGCGCTACCCGTATTGGGGTAGCTCAAGCTACCGGGACGGCCCTCAAACTGCTTGCAGCTTAGGACCCTGAGAAACCATAGTCTGCACTGATGCAAGAGCAGTAAGACCTTTGGAAGCGCCTTCACATCCCTAGTAATAGCCTTTACGTCTTGACATGACAAGGCAAAATTCTCCTCGACAAATGACTTGTCGCGTAGTCAACGTTGTCAGTTAAAGTTGGGCGATTCAAATGTGAATGAGCAATGTCACACAACTTGTTGAAGTATGCGTGCGTTGACCTAGCAAACATTTGTGAAGCGATCGTAACGATTCGATGAATGAATTAATAAGAAAGAGATCTGATGATACTGTGGATCCAGACTGTCCCAAACGGCACAATGATATTTTTTAGAACTCGCCCGTGCACGGCTCATTAAAAGGACACTAAACGCGGTTTTGGCCCATAACGCATATTAAAACCGATTTTCACATCCAGTTCTCTGAAACAGAGCAATGTTCTATAACCTTTGATAACTCTAAAAGATTAGAACATAGGTCTTTGGAGACTGGTAAACGGAGAAGCGTGACCTACGCTTCGGGCGAGTTACATGTGCAACTGTTGGGAAATACTGTCCACCAAGAATCTTAATATCCAGTCTCTGACACAAAGAGTACGAGTTTTCAGTTGAATTGCGCTTTTATCACTAAAGTGGGGCATCAACGGTGCATTAGTAGGTGACAGAACAAGGATTGTTTGGTTGAACTCACCAAAACAGGGTTTAGTATCCATTTAAAGTTTTCAGTGGCGCATTGTCTTTGATCGCTTAGCTCCTACCAACCGGTACATCAACTATTGTGTAGGACGGATGTCTTTACGTTCAATACATTGCCGCGGCAATATTACACATTGCATTCGAACAACCGCCGAGGCAGACTATCCAAACTAACGTCCATATTACCGAAACAACGAAACAGTGACAATACTGGGGATCTGCAATATACTGTACAATTGACGGCTGTCAGCCCATGTCGACGTGTTTTATAACATAATCAGTGAAAACGAGCTGCATTTCTCTAAGCTCCAAACCTTTATTCGGATCAATGTGGTGATGGAATGCAAATGTTTAGAGCTTTCCTCCCTCTTCTGCCTAGAGGTGGAAACACACTGAGAGAGTCTTTCTACATGGCGTATCGAAGTCATGCGCTTGAGCAGCGCGAGCGATTTATAGTATTGTCAGAGACCTTAGAAACCATAGACATCACATAGTTTAGTATATGTCTATGGCAGAGACCTATCGTCTTTGGTGTTGTTTTTCCCGTCCCGAGACACGAGACCACGGTTTCGAGTTGAACACTGGGTAGAGCAAATTTAACAAGCTGATTTTTTACATTGCGGTCTATGGAACGCGAACAAAATGCTATTTTTTAAATAGCTAGTAGATAGCTAAAACATCGCTTGATAACAAATGTATGCCATCGGTACGCGGATGCTGCTGGGTTTTTTTTGTACACAGAATCTTCCAGGCTATTCATAGCTTTTATCCCTCAGACTCAGCTTCGTTGGGCTGTCGATGCCGGTGAAAGTAAACAATTGCGATTGTAATAAGTCTTCAATTGAAATAATTTAAAGACTTAATTTTACTTTGTGTCCAGGCTAATCAACAGTATCAATACTGACCTTGGGGTAAATTTCGTGAAAACGTGACCGACACTGCTAATTACAGAATTTTACCGACAACATTGGCATTTTACTGGCGTTCCAAAATTAAGCATATGGGGTTCTCGGGAAGAAAAACGAGTTAGTGACAATCTTGGCTGAGTTGCATAAAGCTTCAAAAGTTATCCGCTGGATAAGTTTGTTTGTTGCATTACGTCAGGGGCATTGTTCAACAATAACAACGTGACGCGTGATAATGCGACGTCATTGATGCTATACGGCGTATAACTTTTATGCAACTGGGCCCAGTGGTGGGAATTGCATAATTGCTGCCACTTGATAATCTAATGGACATCTCTGGAAAAATATCGTACTTACATAGGATGCGCACGTGGATTGGTTTGTTTACATTATTTACCTAATTACATACTCAAGATGGTGGACGAAACTGTGGACTCGTGCATTTATTCCAAAACGTAACCACTTTGTAAGATGAAGAAAAAATGCTCAACGTAGGGAATATGATCAAATGAACTCAATACCGGGTTAATGTTTCTACACTTCCCTGTACAATTCGTTATTGCGTTCCGACAAGGGTACTACGGATGGCCAGGTGTCAATGACTTCGATAGCAGTATAAAATCCATCGTCGATAGGACAACTTGAATTCTTGAGTAAAAATAGTTTCGACTCAAATTACCTGAAATCCTCCCAAATAGCCTTTCCTAACATTCTTAAGTTCCTGTGGACTCGGAGTCGGGATTAACCGCAGATTAA